>OZ009938.1:27629679-28072179 GCA_963932045.1 Caenorhabditis sinica
CATTACTTTGACCTTATGCTTTTCATTTCTCATCACCAGACACGAAAAAATCAGAACTATACATGTTTTTGGATTACAACTGCAAAAACTCTGACAAACATAAATTATAGCGACTGTATCTTTCATCGTTCCGTCATCATTTTTTGATTAACTTCATTGAAAAAAGGGAGGGGTGAAAGGGAAGAAAAAAAGAAAAAAAAGAAGGGAAGAAAGCGAAGGAACCCAAGAAGCAAATACCAACAGAAAAACGGACTGGTAAATGAGTTGCCGCGGTGAGCGGTGACGAATACCAGGCCAAAGAAAAAATGAGCTACGCTAGTAGCGCAGTTCTCGTAAGAATATTTGATCATTCGAGTTCTCTGATCTTGCCACAGGTAGTGTGTTTTTATTCTCGACTTCAATTTTTTCTTCACTATTGTTTTGCAGATCAGCATGAACTTTGTTGAGTTTTTGGACAAGTTACTCCCTGGCTGGAACAAAGCACCAATCGGCCTTGTCAACAAGGCCTTGGCTGCTCACGGACAAATAATGATGCTTACACATGATCGAGGTCTCAACACTCCAGTTCGAATCACCAACAAGACGTAAGTCAATTCTTTGTCTAGTTTATTTAGTGACAACGTACATATTTCAGTAGTAAAACATATACCATCGGAGTACCATCAATCACAATGGAAAAATACTATGAAGACCGAGGGCAGAAATTAGAACATCCGGAATATCGCTTGATCTATTCAACAATGGAACCTGAACATCGATATCCGCCCGAGATCGTGGGGGTTGGTTCAAAAATAAAGTAGGTTTCCCCAATCTGTATTATTTGTTCGTAAGGTAACCGTAATTTGATTGCTCATCATTAAGAATTCACTCCTGTGTAGCTATATTTCTTGGTATGTGATGCCACATGTATTATGTGATGCAGCTTCTTTTTCTGTTGGCAAGATGTCAGTGTCCAGAAATCTTTTCTGATTTTCTTAGAAATATAGTTGTTTTGATTTCAGATTCAAACCGTTCGATGCCTCTTATTTATGGTATTGGGAGCTCCATCGCCATCTTCAATAATTCCATATATTGGGCTTGTTAAAGTGCTACACCCCAACCCATGGCTATCTGTATTGCTTGTAATTGGGTACTTTCTTGCTTTTGTTAATAAAGTTATACATATCCATGATTTTTCACATGATACTTCGGTGAATCTCTCTATGTGATCTGATGTTCATATATCAAGAAAATGTGTATCTATGAGGGACGATGGAGAACAGGGTACTTACAGGGTCGATGGGAAACATGTTGATATTCAACACAATGAATAAGATCCAGGAGAAAAGAGAATAAATTGGAGGGTAGAATTCTGCTTTCATTTCTCTTGGAAGATGTTAATGCCAAAAGTTAAAAACCCTTGTTCAAGTCACCTTATTACCCCAGTGTTTTTTGTATTTTTCAGAATGTTCTGGTGTGTTTTAGAGTCACGAAACCATTTGATTAGTTCTCAAGTAATAATGTACAGTGATTAAATGGAGGTACAATGAATGGTGAATAGAAATGAACGGAGGTAATGGTATGGAGGTACAAGTCCCCAGTATAGTATTACATTTTTTGGTCAGTTATATGTGTAATCAAAAAGCATAGATTTGTTCACTAAATCTATCTGAACAGGAAGACGTCTAACTACAAGGCATCTTGCTATGAAGACGATTGTGAACAGTATATCAAAGTCCACGTTTCTGAATAATTTAGTCTTTCAGTCAACATACATAATGTCTCAGCATTTCAAACGATTCAACTTTCTCAGTTTCACTAGATTTGCCAGCTGAAAAAAAGCGCCAGATATTTTGGTAAAAGATCTTCCAAATAGTGTTCTCACCGCCTGAATCCTGAGGTGGATATTTCAGGGCGAGGCAATGATGGCGTAAGGTTGTTATAGAACTGGGTGCATTTCAAAACTGGGCTGAATACTATGTTCGAAATCTTTGTTCGGGTGACTCTGACGATGGCTCTTATTATGATAGATTGATCACTCTTGTGTTGGCTGGCTTTTCAGGGAAATCCTTTCTTTTCACCATCTCATCTGGTTGTCATAGTACTCCTCATTATTATATTTCAAGTCCTCTACCAATCTTCCTCTACCGATCTTATCTTGATGATTATCGGTAGTTCACTTAATTCAGGTAAACTCAAGATCAGGTGTAGTACATTGAACAATAGGGTCACATAGCACATGAGTGGAGGTATTCATATATACATTTGTGTCTTTCAGAAATAGACAATGGCCAATTTGAAAATGTTCACTAGGCAATACAACTCTATAGACATACGTCCAAAAGCTGTCATCTTTCCATTTTCGATTCCTATTCAACTAGATTCATGCAAGAAAAAGTACTCTCTCAAACCATATTCCAATGCTTTTCGATGGAATCATCCATATTTAGCATTTTTTCTTCAGAACTCGTATTGATCTCATCAATAGAGCGCACATACACATACATCAAACACCATCATCAGAAGCAGCTAAAAAGAAAAACACTACAGCGTTCATCGAAATTGTAAGTGTACATTAAATTTTGGATCATACTGTACGGAATAATGAAGTGCTTGGCATAAGTAGGGAGTACACTGTGTCTGCTATCCTTAGCTATTTGAATACAGATGGAAATATAACGTTACCAAAAGTTTATTCTGGAGCATGCACATATTCCAATCAATGTGAATAAGGATAGATGAAACTACATGTGGTATGATATTACTTGTGACGCTTTAGAGAACATGAGAGTATGAGGAATGGGTGAGGGTATGTGGGAACGCGGGTATGAGAGCAGGGGTGGTGTAGGCCTCGAAATAGTATGTGTGGGCTCAGATCATGAATTAGATGAACCCAAAATCACTTTTATCCCATAATTTTATTCAAACAAAAACAGTTTCACAAATGTGAAAGCAATTTCAATAAAATGTTTATGAATTGTGTTCAAATTGTATGTGTTTTTCTGTTTTGATATGTATTGAACTCATGACAGAGGAGGCTACTTTGCACTCCAGAACATTGAAGAATCAAGCTACTGTTGCCAGCTGGTCTATTATAGATCTATAGAAAATGTGTGTAGTAGGAGAGAAGTATCACGTTTTAGAATCTACGTAGTCCTTCTCCTGCTTCACAAGTAGCCTAACAGGAGTGTGTGATATAACACTGAGTATAGGTGTACTGATGAATATCGCTCGATACAAACATAAGGGGAGACTTCAACAAAATAGACAACGAAGAACTATGTCTTTATTCATGATCAAAATATATCATCATATGGAAAACTGACTCTGCTGTCAATACTAAAACCTAAGAAATGTGCACATGTATTCTGAAAAACCAGTTAGTGTCCATAGTCTAACAGATGTTTTCTCATCAAACCTGACCCAAGACAAGAATCAATCACTCTAATACTGCAGATACTTTGTTCAAATAATTTACTAGTCAGATACGGTCAATGTTCATATAGAACTACATGAAATAACAAAGACACATAGTTTATACTTGGAATTCTGAGAGAACTTATTGCCTACAGCATCAATGGATACTCATGAGGTACTCGTACCACACATATTGTATTTGCATAACGTTTTACCACAGGGTTACATACTATATCTTGTTATTGTACCTAAGGGTTCTAAATTATGCGGTAGAGTATGATGGAGTATTCAAACGTTTTTTTGACATCTCGAAAAACTCGAATAGTGTCAACGACTTCACTCATCAGCATGACTTCTTTTCTGAGTTGAGTTTATCGCCAAAGTCTCTGTAATCTGCGAGGTACTATGTAAGGCATCCCACCAATATATTCTTCATGGAATGAGTGGCCCATAAGCATTGAAAGGCGTTCTTCATGTCTTCTTGAGACATCTTCATCCATCAATGGAAAAGTAACAGTAACTAGTTGAGACACATCCTGACACTTGTCTATCTTTAAGAGAGGCTAGGATCGCAAATTGCGAGATATTGTCTACGACTTCTATCAATTTTATCTACAATTTCCTTAATGTTACCCTATTCCAATTGCATCAATTTTCACGAGACCACTGAATCGCAAATCAAAACTCCATCATCGTGTGATCCGAGTTTCCACACTAAGTTGTTCTCCATTATTTGTTGGGTTGTCATTGCCAGTGAGGCTTTCTTTAACAGACTAATACCAAGAATCCGAGTACACTCAGCTGGCTGTAATAGTAAAAAGCACAGCAATTAGATGCTCTCTATAAATGTTGGGTACTTCATATTTTTGCAACGATTATGCGAACGATTTGGATAGGTCCATCTTTTGTTGAGGCACCTAAACATCGAACACGAAATGATTTGCTGGTTGATCGTGAAAATAAGCTAAGTAGTTAAAACATGATGTCAGGCATTCTAGGATTGTCTACTATTCATCATCTATTTATTTTCTTCCTTCTTTCCTGGACATTCGTCACCGCTCACCGCGGCAACTCATTTACCAGTCTATTTTTATGTTGGTATTTGTTTCTTGGGTTCGTCTCTTGGCTTTCTTGGGTTTGTCTCTTGGGTCTTTTGGGTTCGTCTTTTGGGTTTCTTGGGTTTGTCTCTTGGGGTTCTTGGGTTTCTTTAGTTTTGCTTTTTCAGCTGATTCGGCTTCCTTTCTCTCTTTTTTTCTTCATACCCCCCTAGCCTACTCGAATGATGTGTTGGGTGATTGTTTCCGGCGGCCTTCATACTACAGATTTGAAATATCAAACTACTCAAAGCCTGTGTTAGATGATGTAGCTAAATGATGAACACAAACAGGTGCTTGAAAACCTTGTTTCACAGAAAAAGTTGTACGCAATAGGCGATGAACGTCGAAGCCTCATACCAATTCTATCGAGCATTTAGGGACTGCATCCTATATCAAGCACGTCAATGGTCACTCAGCCGAAAGATGAGTGGCTTATTCAGCTATAGGAATCTTGCTTTCTGTGTTACAGGGTTCTATACAACTATAGAAAAGCCATCCTTTTCTGTTTTAGCTCGAATTTGGAAGGTTCGAACGATCAGAAAAATTACATGTAAAGCGAGGATATTTGCTTGCGATATTATAAAATTTTTGTATGTATACCCTAACATTATTGCTAGTATAATCGAGGGAATAGAAATATTCATAGCCCACAGGCTGAACGACTGAATATCGTGAAAACGCGCTTCGTTGTATTCCTTATTTAGCAGAGTGTCAATGTTCAGATCGTGCCAGCTATCTCCATAATAAAAAACTATACTATGAGTCGTAGCAAATTACAGCACACGCTTGACGCAACACGCGACGCGCCTGAAAACATGAATTCAAATTGATGAACCGTTCTTCAACCCTTTGGTCATTCTTTGACTTATTTATTCTAAATCAAAACGCAAGCTATTTTTCACTAATTTTGAAGACTCGTTTTCAAATCTTCATCCTCATCTTGGCAATTTCTTGCTTCTTAATCCGCCGTACGTCAATTAATAGTAGGTGTGACCTTGACACAGATTGCTTCCTAGCATAAAATGCTACATTTAATCGGTGGAACAATTAGCAGTATTCTATTTTATTTACTTGTGTCTCTCGATGATACTTCCATGAATAGTTCACAAACTGTCTTAGACCACTTCACTTTCCAATTCACTACAGCAAGTATGTGCCTCCTTTCCAGCATTTCCAATCAACTACAAAGATACACTTGATGGAGCTCTATGAATTTTTGAAATGCAAATCTTCGGTCTTTTCTCCGTTGATGGTTCTGGCTATTTTTTCATTTCCCTCCTACATCAAAACAGTTATTTGTGAGAATTAGGATTGTTTGGTAGATTGTGTAAGCAGCAAAAAACCTATCCACTGTAACTTTTTTTGTGATTTCTATATCAAATGCCACCATTACAGAAAAACAGTAAGAAAACGAAATAAGCAAACTAATTAATTAATTTTAAATTATAACCAATTGTGTATTTTCTTCATTTATACAAAGAAAATAGTACACAATGATAAACTATAATCGTGTGTTTCAGTTTCTCATGTTCAGTCTGCTCTCCTTGCAAAAGTTCCACATTTTTAAAATCTTGTTTCCTCATCCTCCTCAACGATCAAACTATTTTTCTTTATTCAATTCACCTGTTTCATCATTATTCAACCTAGCTATCCCAACATTCCAACTATTTCATCATCATTTGATTCAACTATTTCATATTCTTCAGCAACATCTAATATTTATCACTGATAATAATATGATAACAGATTGATAAGAATAATTAATAACTGCGAAATCTTTTCTTGTATCCTTTTGCTGATTGGTTGAGTATTTCAAAATTGTCTTTTTCAGTTTATCGTGAGTAATGAGTGCTGCTGGTATCCCTCAAGGCGTGTTGGAGAAGTGTAATCTGGAGATGAAAGGTCCGAATTCCGAAACGATAAGCATAGCTGTTTTAAAAATAGTAAAAGTAGTTAATTTTAGGTCAACCACAGCTGTCACCCAGTTCCGGAAAAAATGGAGGAAGTTTGGATCGAAGGTGGAAAAAAGGTCCCTATGTGCCCCGCCTGCAAACTGAAATGGGAGCTCTCTGGACTCAGAACTCTGGAGGTGAGATATTTTTTGAAAATTAATGTATTCATTTAGAATTTTGCAGAGATTCGTCGCGCCAAAACTCCGCGATATTTATTATCGCTACTACAACGACGATCTCTCTGACGATGAGCGGTTAGACTTCAGTTGGGTGGTGATGTCAGAAAAAGATTTCATTGGACAGCAGCTCGATAAAGCCAAGGTGAAAAAAATCAATCATTCGGTTCATGATTTTTTTCTATTCAGAAGGCAATCTTCAAGTTCCTGAAAAAGAACACATTCATGTCCACGGAGCAGTTCAAGAAGTGGAAGGAAATCCACGATTCATGGAAAAGCGTCGAGGAAGAAGTGAAAACATGGCGTCTTGGTGGTTAAAGTGTTTAAATCTTTTCCTCCACCCTCATTGCTCCATTCTTACATCTTTTTTCTAAATAATAAAAAAGTTGTTTAATGTCCGCAATTCGTCATCGTGGTGTTTGCAGAGAGGGACGTGGCCTAGAATCACATCTGTGTGTCGAGAGTGCGATTGAAGAGCATGGTTTTTTTTCGGAGATTCTTATCTCGGGGTAATAAACGGCTAGAGTGATGATGAAATAGGGAAGGACAGTATTCAAATGGACAGCTCCAGGAAATAGGGAGAATCAAGAGAAATAGACTAAGATTGATCATAATCTCAAATATGGGTTCAGATTGAAAGTATACCGGATGAAATGTTTCTTAGTCCTGCACCCCATATTCTTAGAAAAGTTGGGAAGGGATTTGAATAGGCCTGGTATGACTGTGTTGTACTTATATGTACGCATGTGTGGGTTGCAGAAATATGAAAAGCTAATAACAAGGAAAATTTATTGACGGCAAAATAATAATCATCAACATAGTTATCGTAGAGCGGAATCGACCAGTTCTCCAGAAGATTGATGAATAGAAATGTAGAAGAGGTGAGCATAAGATAGAAGATAGCATATAGACGTAGGGACGGTTGTTGCCTCGAAAACTGCAAAAATCATTAGAATCATCAATATAACTGGTGCCGTAACACAACCAGGAAACGTATTCTCCACGAGATGACCCCAGTCGCTAATTACCGCATCTCTTTTAGTGGATTGGATGCTCGTGAGTGTTGAGCAATCACGTGATCAAAACGACCGAGAAGATTTTCATACGAAAACTTTACTAATCCTATAACCTTTTTCTTTGGCCTGACATTCGTCACCGCTCACCGCGGCAACTCATTTACCAGTCCGTTTTTCTGTTGGAAGCTGCTTTTGGGGTTTTCTTTTTTTCTTTCCATTTTTTCATAAACTCACTTTGGTAGATTTCCGGAGAAAATATGATGAAGGGATGATCTAGATTAGGCAGCTGGAGTAGCTGGAGTTGTCTCAGACACATTTATCGTTATCATTGGTGATGAGCTTTTCCGTAATATCGGGAGTAGGCCACCCAAAACCATAATGAATCTTTCGAACGAGCGAGTCTTTAGCACGTGGGGTTCAGGGAGGGATAGTACAATCAAGGGAGGCATGGATTAACGGAAACGAAAAATAGGTCACCAGCCACAACGACAAAAATTGAAGAGAATGATTGGAAAGTTTGAAAGAAGTCAAAAGGAGCAGATTCCGTTGTTTTCTAGGTCTCCATCTTGTCATCCTTTCCTGCATAAAGTACGCAATACCATTCTGTTAGCAACTTGCTTGTACAATTTTACCGTCTCATGAAAACGCGTTTGATTCCATCTAGTAAACAGAAGCCTTTTGATGATCATTTTACCACTGACCATTGTTTTGATCAGACTCCTCGCTTTTCCAATAAATCTTATTTTTCGGAAAGCTTCTTTCATCTATTCACAGCTGCCAGAAACAAAAATCTAAAATCGGAAGAACTTGATTAGTTGACCGGCGAGAATCTAAAAAACCGAGAAAGATCGAATAGGGGTACCATCAAGAAACATAGTGCAGAAGTTTTGATTCCAGCTAAGGGTGTCAAGCGATATATTCAAACTTTCTGGTAAAGCCATCTCGTAGCCAGCTGTTCCACTCAATCTCCTCAATTTTTTATATTCATTCTCGACCCCTTTCTTACTTTTGCAGTGTCACAATTTTCCTTCCTCTCCTTACCCTATTTTCCCTTCTTTTCTTCCAATTGTTTGCAAGTAATCTAGTGAGTATCTTCCACGTCTGATATTTTTGAATAGTGATAGAGACTTTCTTCTTTTCCCAATTATTATTTCCAGAAAAAACTATGAACATTTTCATTACTGATAACATGAAAGAATTGCCCACAAGCACTGTTTCTGTTGAAGATGTCAAGACGTGGCTCCGGGATATGGGTGGTAACATTCGAGACATTGTTCAATGGAGAAAAGGAAGCGCCAGTTTTCAAGAAGAAACGATACAAAAAGTACATCTTCATTCTGTCTTGGTGGATGAACTTGGATTCGAGAAGTTCTGCCCAGATGTGAACAAGAGAAAAGATGAAAAATACATATGTAATCGTCTTGCTGAAATACGCAAAGACCGTCTTCTCTTCTTTCCGAGAATTGGCTGCATCTTGAGAAATATTCAGATTGCCGCAGTTACACCATCTGAAGTTTTCGATAAAGAGAAAACGATGAATCTAATACAGTACTTTCTTACTCACTACAATTTGAATATTGATGACAATCAGCATGTTGTTGTGCATAGTGGAGTACCAATACCAATCTCAGAACTGTTTGTCGTTAAAACGGAGAGGTAGGTGTAGTCAATCCATATTCCACAGACCGTTCTTTTTCAGAGTCATATCAGCTATTTTGAAATGGAGGAATATTGAGGCACATTTGGAGGAAACAGAGGAAAACGATCCATCCTATAGAGCGACCATCAATGCAAGATTAGCAGCAGCACAGGCAACCTGGTCCATGAAAGAATTGAATGAAGATTCGCTTTTCAATGAACTTTAACTATTCTTCGATATTCTTCCTTTTCTTTTTCATCTTCTTTTTCATCTTCTTTTTCATCTTCTTTTTCTGCTTCTTTTTCTGCTTCCTTTTCTTCTATCTTTTTTACTTTCCTCCAGACTTTTCCTGTTTTCTTCTTATTCTCCAGGACCATCAATTCCATTTTTTAAATAATCTCGGAGGTTTGCTGGTTCCGATAGTGCCACAGCTGAAATTGTACTTTCATATTGAAAAAGAAAACTAATAAACCGTCCGCTATTAGCTAGAGCCTGTTGGTTGTTTTCTTTGGATATTGCCTTGGGGCTATTTTTCTTTGACCCCTTTCTTATTCACAGTACTTGAGGTGATTCTATTATTTGAAGACCCGTTTTCAAATCTTCATCCTCATCTTGGTAATTGCTTGCTTCTTAATCCGCCGTACGTCAATTAAAAGTAGGTGTGACCTTGACCCAGATTGCCTCCTAGCACAAAATGCTACATTTAATCGGTGGAACAATTAGTAGTATTCTATTTTATTTACTTGTGTCTCTCGATGATCCTTCCAAGAATTGTTTAAAAACTGTTCTAGACCACTTCACTTTTCAATTCACTACAGCAAGTTTGTACCTCCTTACCAGCATCTCCAATCAACTACAACGATACACTTGATTGAAATCTATGAATTTTTGAAATGCAAATCCTCGATCTTTTCTTCGTTGATGGTTCTGGCTACTTTTTATTTTCCATTCGTCATTGAAACATGTTTCTATTGGTGAAAATTATGAGTGTATGGTATATTGTGAGAACAACAAAAAGCTATTTTTGTGATCTCTATATCAAATGCTATTATTACTGAGAAATTGTAAGAAAACGAGATAAGCGAACTAATTAATTGATCTTAAATTTAAACCAGTTGTGTATTTTCTTCATTTATACAAAGAAAATACACAATGGTAAACATTAGACGTGTGTTCCAGTCTCCTGTCTCCCTGACCGCCCTCCTAGAAAAAATTCCACATATTTTACTTCTATATTTTCCCCTCTTCATTCATTTGAGCTCGCCTACTTCAATTCACCTATTTCATCATCATTCATCCTAACTATACCAACATCAACCATTCCAACTATTTCAGCATCATTTAATTCAACTATTTCGTACTCTTCAGCAACATCTGACATTTGCCACTGATAATAATGATATCATAACAGTTGATAATATTGATAATAATAATTAATAACTGTTGTTATTAATTATGAATAAATTTGTTTCACGTGAATTACGGTAATCCTTGATCAATCGCAGAAAAGGGGGAGGAGTCATAAACATTTGGGTCTCGCCACGATTTCCCTCTTTGGGTGCAGACATGGTGAGATAGTACATGGCGGAGAGAGACGCAGACATGGTGAGAGAGTGTGTCGCGGAGAGAGACGCAGACATGGTGAGAGAGTGCGTGGCGCCGCGAGACGCAGAGAGAAAGGGGGGGGGGTTATTATCAATTATAAGGGGGGGATATCAATTATCTATCGGAAAGATAATTAGCATGAGAGAGACACACATAGAGAAATAGTACACGGCGGAGAGAGACGCAGACATGGTGAGAGAGTATTTCGCGCCAAGAGACGCAGACATTCCTTCTTTCTTTTACTTCCTCTTTGGTGGGGGCGCGGGGAAGAACCCTTCACTACTATGATTGCTTGTGGGGCTCTTTTTTATGAAGATGTTTATGAAGGTCCGTCACGTGTTGTGGTGTACGATTTTTGTAACCATCATTCCTTTCTTTCTGTGTTTGATTCAGGATCATTGAAAGAGAACAGAGTCATTCCAATTTTATTACAAACCACAAATATAATAAGTAAGAAATTGATTTTAGATAATCGGTTCCCAGTTTTGACTGAAATTGACTTCCCGTATCGAAGATGTTGATAGAATCTGCAAAAATGTTGATTGACTTTATTGGTTTTTTTTTCAGAAGTTTCAGTAAAACAGTAAAGTATTGGATCAAAACAGTTTCTTTATCTGATAAACTAAATGCGAAGGAATATAACATGTGAAAACATATGTCTTTGCCAAATAACACGTTCCGTTGCAATTGCAGTCCATCTACCAACAAATTATTCAAATGGATTGGGTAGCTACCTGCAAACCCAACCACATTCTGAACACTCAGTTGATAAGAAGACTAACCCAGGAGTGATAAAGAGAGTTTCAGAATTTGGAAATCTGGGAAGCTAAAAATCTACGATTATAAGAATCGTAAAATTATTGGCTTCTAAGGCTTGCAATTGGGGCTCCATGGCTTAAAACTGAGATTTCCAAGCTTGAAATCAGGACTCCAGAGTTCAGGGTCCAAAGTCCAGGGCTTGGAATTAGGGATCCAGCGCTCAGAATTGGGACTCAGCTCTGAATTGAGGCTATAGAGCTCAAAAATATAGCTCCCGGACACGAATATGAGCCTCCAGAGCTCACCGTTGATGCTCCAAGGTTCAAAAATCAAACTTCTGGTCACGAATTTCGGGCTCCAAGACTCAAAGTGGGCTTCGAAGCATGGAATTGAGGCTCTAGTGCTTGAAGTGGAGGCTCCAAGGCTCAAAACCGAAGCTCCACGCAATACACCTTTTTAGAGGTATTTTTTGAGAAGAAAAACTCACCCCTCGCGTCATCTGGACATCTCTGGTGGCGCTATGAATTCTTCTTGTCCATTTTCTTGGCTTGCTTGACTATTTCTACTGCTAGCGCCGTCACTGTGGCCGCGACTTTCAATGTTGCGAGAGTTGTAACCTGAAAAATCGTCACTAAATAGAATGAAAAAGGCAAAAAATGCAAATTTTTTAGTAGGACTGCTCAAAATTGGTGAAGAATTGAAAATTCGATAATTTTCTCAGAAATTGTGGTTTTTCTTGACTATTTTTTTACAAGCAAAGGTGAATGTTTGCTAGTTTTTTCCCGTAAACACGATTTTCGAATACAGATTGAGAAGTAAATGTGAAAAAGTACGATAAGAAGCTGAAAAGGATCAGGACACGATTCCTTTGATACTCTCTCCTTCTCTCTCGCTCTCTCTCTCTCTCGCTCTCTCTGTCTCTCTCACTCTCTCTCTTTCTCTTTCTCCTGCCTTGCGCACCCGCACCGACCGCCATGCGCACTCTCACTGACCCCGACCCCGACACACAGGAAAATGAGTGTTACCGTATCCCAGACCCTGCGAATCACCAAAATTTTGGGGAAAATGTTAATTTTTAGCTTTTTTAGTGGTTTTTCTTTTTTTTCTTGCGATTCTTACCAAAACAATCACATTTAAGTTGAGAACTTCATACATAAAAAATTTCATACTGTTCACCTCGAAATCGTCTGAAAAAACGACAAATTTCGTAAGAAAATTAGAAAATTAAAAGTATCGATTTTCCAATTTTTGCAAATTTTAATCAATCTTATCAAAAAAGCTGTTTAATTATATCTCGTTCTTTTATCTTTAATCATTTTCATCTTAATTCATGATGATTTTTCAGGTTACAACTCTTCGAAGCGGGTAAACATCATCGTCCAACTCAACAATGGAAAGGAAGTTTTCAGTGACGCTGGTTTCTGTGAATAAGTGTAAAGGTAATTTTTGTTGAAAAATCCAGAACAATACCGTTTTTACAATTGTGAAAAACCTAACTCAAAGATTCAAGTTTCTATGCTAAAGTCTAGAACACTTTATTGGTTCTTAATGTTGTGTGTGTTGAGGGAAACACTGGATTTTACGCGATTTTCTCAGCGTTTTTTAATTGAATTTTTGCAGGAAGACAGCCACAAAGATGACACCGCTGCAGAGATGACATCGCTGCAAGGTAGGACAGCCGCATTCGGAAGTGGTGATTTTCGATCTTCAAAATCTGCCGACGACGTCGACGCCGAAGCAGCATTTGCATGTTCCGTCGCAGATGAACCAGCAAACGGTTAGTAATTCTCGACGGCGAAAAATGATTCTTAAGCCCAAAATTTGAAAAAAAAAAAGCATTTTAGCTTTGAAATGAGCTTTTCTGCCGAAATATGGGAGGTTCATCTTGACAATGCGTCTGAAAACAAGCATTTTTGCTACAAAATTTGTTATTTGGCTCAAAACTAAGCATTCTGACCCATATTTGGCTTCAAAACCATACATTTAGCTCAAATACGGCTTTTGACAGATTCGGAAGACTGCTGGAGACTTTTAGGAAGAGTCCAGATGGTTTCTGAGTCCCTCAGAGCGCTTCAGAAGTTCAATTGATATTTTGTGAGCTTTCGAAACCTCCTGTAGGCTTCTAAATGCTCCAGAAGCTTCTGAAATCTTTTCAAAATTTCGAAAGCCTGCCCAATCATTCTGATGGCTTCTAGCCAAAAATCAGCACTTTCGCTAGAATAGTGTTCCATTTCGGCTCAAAAATGTTAATTTTGGACCTAAAATAATTCTCGAACCCCGTCAATCTCAAATTTAAGCTAATTTTTCCCCTGAAATATCCTTTGAACTAGTCAATCCCTTCTAAATTGCCCGTTTTTTTCCAGATGACCAGCTTGGACATCATCCATCTCCAGAACATAGTCAATCACCAGAGAGATTCTCGTCAACCACCACTTGGAATAACCATCCACCCCGGATTTCTCTGCTTCGACGTCGGATCAGATTCTGCCAACACCGTCCTCGTCTAATCAGCATTTGGTAAGTTGTGTTTGGAGACGGAAAAATGGTCTTTTTAGACAAAAAAACTGCCTTCAAAATGAGAGTTTTGTAACAAAATATGGCTTCTTCAGCCCGAAAATTAGAGTTATGGCTTAGAAAACAAACATTTTTAGCTCCGATATAAGCTTGTCTGCCCAAAAATGAAAAGTTTCGAATGTTTTCAGTAGTAGTAGTACAGGAGATTCAAAAAATGCTCCAGAAGCCCCTGACCACCTCAAAAATGGCTCTATTTTCAGAACAAAAAAAATTCAAGACATGAAGGAAGATGAAGACAAGCAGGAGAATATGGAGCATACTGTAGAAGTGATGGATGAAGTGGGAGAAGAGGTTGAGTGGAAAGATGGATACGCGTCTGAGAAAGAAGAGGTGAAGTGAGATGCTCCAGAAGCTATGCAGCTCAAAGGACCACAGAAGCGTTCAGAATCGCCGCCGTCGAAAATGGTTGAAGAGGAGTATCGAGTGCTGCTGCTGAACGAGTGTTCGAGAAATGAGTTAGTTTTTTTAGCTTTCCAGCGCCAAATTCGTCCGTGAAAGCCTGAATTTCAAGCCTTGGATTCTTAATTCAAAGCTTTGAAGTCATAATTCTGATCACCTGAAGCCCCAGATTTGAGCCCGGCCACATTTGGTGTAGGCGAAGAAGATTCCATGTCGGTCGGCCGAAAATCGATGGCCGCCCGTCGACCGACCACCGACCACCCACCAATCGCGCGATTGATCATCGACTAATAGACCGACCAACCGCTAATCGATCACCGGCCGACCACGCCTCAGGTCACTGGTCGGTCAGCGGTCAGCGGTTGATTGGCGGTCGGCGAGCGGTCAGCGGTTGATTGGTGGGCAGGGTCTGGCAGATCGACGGTCGGGCAGATCGACGGTGTTGGTGGTCGGTCGGTCTGCGGTTGGTCTGTGATTGGTGGCTGGCTAGCTATTCATTTGGTTCTACAGTATCCAGTCGTAAAACACAACTTGATCCTTCAGTTTTCCCCCTGATTTCGAACCCTGTAGAATTAATTTTCAACTCTGGGTCCCTAATTTTGAACCTTGGAGCCCCAATTTTAGCACGAAAACCCCAAATCCGTGCTCAAGCAAATGAATTTCGAACCCCTCTAGTTTTCGGCTCTAGACCATAATTTCGAACCTCGGAGCACCAATTTCGAACTCCGGGGCTTCTATTTCTTTTTGTGTTGCCTAACATATGAAAATTGGAGCATTTTGAGCCATTTTAGCACATGCAAAGCTTCTAAAAAAGCATAAAAATGGCTAAAGGGGCTCCGAGAAAAATGGGCGGAGCCTAGGCGATTTTGTCTCGAAATCGGCCTTTTCTGATTTTTTTTTGTTTTTAAGCAGAAATTGAAAACTTAGAATGTATCTTATTCAAATTGGCCACGTTAAGAATTTAAAAGAAAGACCAAAATCAACTAGGAGCCCTCTGCTAAAGTGGGCGGAGCCTTACTAATTTTGGCTCAAAATCGTTTAGGCTCATTTTGAAGTGTTTGACGTCAGAAATTAGAATTGAGCACGCATAGAGCTTTAAAATAAGCCTAAGGATGGCAAGGGGGTCCCGAGTAAAATTGGGCGGAGCCAAGTCGAAAATGGTCCAAAATCCGTTATTTTTAATCTAATTTGATCCAAACTTTCAGGCCACCTTCGTCTTCAAACTCTCCGAAGTCGCTTCATCGTATACGCCGGCCAAAGTGATTATAAAGTACATGGATTGGGAAATTTTCGATACTGTTTGAGATCCAAACGACAGGATGAGGTCTTCGACGAAAATAACTGCAATTTCTACGTCGTCGTTCCGAGGCATACCCACCGACTACCCGTAGACCATGGGATTGATCATAGAGTGATAATAGACCTATCGACCGCTAATCGATTACCGGCCGACAACGCCTACGGTCACTGGTCGATTGGCGGTCGGTAATCGGTCGGTCACCGTTCGTTCGGTGGTCGGTTTGCGGACGGTTTGCGGTCTATGGGCGGTCGGCGGGCGGTCGGCGGGCGATGGTCGGTGGAACTGTGGTTGGCGGTCGGGCGGTCGGGCGGTCGGGCGGTCGGGCGGTTGGGCGGTCGGGCGGTCGGGCGGTCGGGCGGTCGGGCGGTCGGGCGGTCGGGCGGTCGGGCGGTCGTGCGGTCGGGCGGTCGGGCGGTCGGGCGGTCGGGCGGTCGGGCGGTCGGGCGGTCGGGCGGTCGGGCGGTCAGGCGGTCGGGCGGTCGGGCGGTCGGGCGGTCGTGCGGTCGGGCGGTCGGGCGGTCGGGCGGTCGGGCGGTCGGGCGGTCGTGCGGTCGGGCGGTCGGGCGGTCGTGCGGTCGGGCGGTCGTGCGGTCGGGCGGTCGGGCGGTCGGGCGGTCGGGCGGTCGGGCGGTCGGGCGGTCGGGCGGTCGGGCGGTCGGGCGGTCGGGCGGTCGGGCGGTCGGGCGGTCGGGCGGTCGGCTAGCTATTCGTTTGTCGGTCCAAGGTTGCTCGGCGGTTAGCTGGCGGTCGGCGGTAGATTTTCGAACCTTACCAACATTACTATGTTTGCTATGCTATTATCTGGTCCATCCTCACTCATCCAGCATCCCCCCGCTATGTTTGTCACTAGAAGGCTACAGTATCTAGCAGTGTAATATAACTAGATCCTTTAGTATCCCCCTTGATTCTGGATTCCTGAGAATTCTGAAAAATCACGCTCCATTAGTCTTTTGAATCCGCTTCTGAGTTGTTGCATTCGTCGGTGGTCGGTCGGTCGGCGGTCAGCTAGAAGTCGACAGACTAGCGGTCGGTTTGTGGTCTGTGGTCGACCGGCGGTCGACTAATGGTCGGTCAGCTGGTGGTCGGTCAACTAGAGGTCGGTCAGCGATTTTTGACTTAGCGTTCTCCTGAAACGCCCCCCCCCCCCAGCCCCAATTTCGAGCTTTGGAGCACCAATTCTGAGCTCTGACGTCCCACATGTGAGCTCGAAAACCCCAAATTTTATTCCGGAAATCCCATATTTGTGCCTTTGGGTCTGAATTGTGGCCACGAGTCATTATATAGAGCCTTGGGGGCCCAACTTCAGGACTTCCAATCATTGAGCTCTGGAGCTCCCAATTTCGAGACTTCCAAATTTTTGTCGTGGAGCCTCAATTTCTAAATCTGGAGCTTTATCGAGTTCCAAAAATTCAAAAAAACTTAGACTACCTTCAGATTTTCTAAGATACAGGTTATTCTCGGATTCTGAGAATTTGACACAAACCCATAGATTCTCTGAATTCAGAAATTCGTGCATTTGATATTTTCCTAGGTTCCGATGATTCAGGCTATTCAATATTCTGAGCTTCTGTTGATTCCGATAGTTCATCCTCCATTCTCTTGTTTGCAAAGTACTGTATTTTCTATTAGTTCTCCTCCCTGAAACCCATTTTGAGCACAAAATTTCACAGTAAAGCATCCATCATGCAAGGGTCTGTTGTTTTTTTCCTTCCTGGTCTGGTCTTCACATCAACTGAGTGTTCAGAATGTGGTTGGGTTTGCAGTTAGCTACCCAATCCATTTGAATAATTTGTTGGTAGATCGACTGCAATTGTCCCAGAATGTGTTTTCTAGAAAAAATGAAAATTCTGTATCTAGGTTATCTGCATCACGGTATTCAAAATATTTAAACTTTTGAGCTCTCGAAATCTCAGAATTGCATGTTTTCAGAAGATCAGAAGACTGAGATCCTGACGACCAAACGACAGCAGACCAATCGCAAATTGTACCGACCGCTGACCGTCCGCCTGCTGAATAACAAATTCTAATAACAACGGATAGAACAATAAAACCGTCCACAAAAACATATCACACAATTCCTCTCCAAAAAAAAACTACAAAATGTTACCACTTACCATTTCAGTTCTGGCCAATTTCACCAAGATGCCACTAAAGTGAAACAGTTGGACTGGTAGTCCTTCTGAGAGATACAAAGCCACGAACCATTCACTCAAGTGGTCCGAGCCTGGACCAGTTACTGTATATGCTCAAATTGTAAGAGGTTCTATAACAATAAGATGGGAAATGAGACCCATACAGTTCACATGGAAATTTTTTTCTTGGATATTCAATTTTTATTTTATGGAAGGAAATGAAATCGGGAATTTGAAAAAAAAATGAAAGGTGAAAACCCGGATCTGATAGTGGGATAAAAATCGACATCTCGGCAGTCATTGGCTTGATGTGCCCCATCTCCGTCAACTCTTTCTGCAAACTCATTTACTGCTCGGCATCATTTTTATACTTCTGTTTGACACCTTCATTTTGGCCGTCCCAGTCTGAAAATACTCATGAATTTAGTGGAAGAAATACGGTATGTGCGCGTACCATGAACATATCTGTATAAGTTACATCCGCTGAAGATTCCATAGACTGGTTGTGGAAGATGTTGGGTTCCAGAGGAGCAGAAGAACTTGCACTGTTCTGTGCATCCAAGTAGCGCTGAAGATGGCTCACAGTGTTTTGGAGATACTCAATCTGTCGGTGATTCGAGTAACGTTCTGAAAACCAACGTTTACAGTGAGAATGAGATTCACCGTGACTTTTTACCTTGCTCAAGCTCCTCGACTTTCTTTTTGAGGTCCTTCGGAAATTCTGGAGCCTGCCTGTACTTCTTATGGCTTTTGGTTGTGGAGGTCGAAGAAACGCTTTCATTTCTTGATCTTTTCTGACTTCCCATCTCGACCATTTTGAGCAAGGCTTCCTGGGAAATGCCAAATATGGTAATTGAAAAATCCAGAGCATCATCATCGGCTCTTGCAGTTTGGCTTCATTTGAGTCAATAGCTTGTTTGAGTTTCCATTGCCATTGCCTTCTTTTGAGGGTCACGGATTGTTTAAAGATTGAGTAGACAGGTCCATAGGAGACACTTGGTCTTGTGCTGAATCATCAAAATGAGTACAAGAGTACCTTGTGACCATCTCACCTTGTGCACTTCCCATAGTCATCCAGTCAACATCACACCAAGGTTTTTGTTGTCCGAGCATCTCCTCGATGGTTGCCTTATCTTTAATACAAAAATACAATCAGATACTGTTATTTCTGTTTTTACCATCAATGCACATGTCGGTTCTGAACAATGCTGGCGAGTGGTAGACACCTGGTGATGATTGGAGAGGTGTGGGCTGTCATATTTCTCATATTGGTGACTGGCGTATTGGTGAGCGGTGGTGAGTAGTAAATCTGAACTGGGCTCAACACTTGCTGCTGATCTGGAAAATTTGAATTTAGTTGATGTTTTCTAAAAGACATCGCACCTCCCATGGGGTTGCCAACTGCTCCCTGATTCATCAGCGGTAGTTTTTAGACCGTTGGTGTTGATTGAATTGGAGAGCTGATAACCGTCTTCTGCCCGTTTTTCCATTGAACCAGAGTGGTAACCTTTTACTTTTCTTCCTTTTGCCCCTTGTTGCTGTGGCAGTCCAACACGCTTTTGGTGCAGCTGATTAGGATTACCCTGATCCAACGGGATCATCAACTTTGGCTGTTCTGGAACAGAGAATATGTTGTTGAAATTATATAAAATCAGAAAAAAAACCACTCATGGAAATCTATAGAAACTTGCCTCTAAAAGAATGAAAACTGACAAAACAAACCAGTTTCTAATATGTATATTTGAAATTTTTTAAATAGGAATACTCACCTTCTCAAATTCATCTCCGAAGAATAACAAGAAATCATAAAAATAGATAAAAAACATTCAGAAAAATCAAAAGAAAATTATAAAGGGGACGTCCGTACAGTTGGTCGTCTTTTAGTGATGAATAAATTCTGAGAAAGCAAAACACATAGTCGACCGGTCTCTTCTTGTTTTCTCTGCGTCTCTCCATTCGCCACACTATCTATACACGCTGTCGAATGCGGCGCGTCGCGCGTTGCGGTCGGACCTCCCATAAAGAAAAGGGGTGAATCATCAGGCGGAAAGGCGGGGACAGGGGGGGGGGGGTCAAATGGCGAGATGCTGGTAGAATCCCACAGCTACCCCGATTCTGAAGTTCTGAGTTCGAGATTTTGGGTGGAATAAATTCGAAACAGGTAGATAAAACGTTTTTTTGAAGATCGTCTCATGTTTCCACACAAATTTGAATTTCCGATTTTGTTTCAAAAACTTGGCCAATCCAACCCAGTATCCACTAAAATGAGCCAGTAGGACAGGTACCATTACTCGGAAACCTAGCCCATCAAGAAAGTTATAAAGTGGACGTCCATACAGTTGGTCGTCTTTTTTTTATGTGTAGATACTCAGAAAGCGCAACACATAGTCGACCGGTCTCTTCTTGTTTTCTCTGCGTCTCTCTATTCGCCACACTATCTATATACGCTGTCGAATGCGTCGCGCGTCGCGCGTCGCGGTCGGCCCACCCATATAGAAAAGGGGTGAATCATCAGGCGGAAAGGAGTGATCTCAAATGATACTTGTAGAATTCCACAGCCCTCCGATTCTAAGATTCTGAATTCGAGATTTTGGGCCAAATGAATCCGAAAAAAACTTGATAAAATAATTCATTCTCTTGCATGATCGTCTCATGTTTTCCCACAAATTTGAATTTCCGATTTTGTTTCAAAAACTTGGCCAATCCAACCCAGTATCCACTAAAATGAGCCAGTAGGACAGGTACCATTACTCGGAAACCTAGCCCATCAGACCCATAGAGTTCACTTAGTAGAAAAACTTTTTTTTTTGATAATCAACATTTATTGAAGAAGACATTAACACAAATAAATTATCATCTTCAGATCTTGCTTCTTCGTCAAACAGTCGATGGGTTCGCCCATTCTGAAATCGGACATCTTCTCAGTCCACTCCTCGAAATTCGTCATCATCCAATAACTCATTCAGGAGAAATTTTGATTTTTTGACTGAAAATGGGCGTGGCTTACTGGAAAGTGGGCGGAGCCTGATGAAAATATTTGGTAATGTCAACTGAGGTATCATCCATGCAAAATATCAGCCCGATCTGAACACTTTGAAAAAACCTGTCCGGGCACTAGTTGTGTGTTGCTCGAATCTTACACGGAATGCCTCTTAAAAAGCAAAGAATAAAATTAAGAAAGGTACGAAGCTTGGACAAGACCAAGTGAAACGACATAAAGATAGTATACAAATAAATTTTGAGAAATCATTTTATTGATGTTTTTGATAAAATAGAAAAAAAAGGAAGGCACTGTGTGAAAGAATAAGTGAAAATGATGAAAAATTCGACGAATTTGTAGCACAGGGCGGCGCACTGGCGTCTTCTTGATACTTTGGGTGACAGTGTTCAGTAGAATCGGTTGTTTCTCTGAAAGTGTATTGTTTAATCCATAGCTTCTGATCCAAGCCGTGCACATACCGAGCTACTATCATGGGGCTTCTTTACGACGGAATAGGAGAACTGGTTACTGTTGCGTGTTTGCCTTGTCTGAAGCTTCTAATCTTTTTGAGATTTCAAAAGTAGTTTGCTCACCTTCTTCGGCTGCGGTGTTCCAACTGCTTTTCCCGCTGCCGGGCGTCGTCCTCTCTTTTTTGCCTCTGTCGGTGCCTCAGTTGTCATTGGAGGAAGGTGACGAAGCTGTGATTGTGGCATGAATGATGTGAAGAAAGCCGGAAATCCGAGAAGAGTCGAGTTGCCTGCAATTTTAGTTGTTTCACCACTATACTTTATCCACTTACTATTGAAATGAAATCCGCTTGGGATTCCCTGGATTTGCCCCTTTCCTTGCATAACTTGGGCAGTATTCTGTTGCTGAAGAAGGGCGCGCAGCATACCTGAAGTTATGAATAGTACTGTCACAATGTACTTTTACAAATAGTTTCGCTTCATTCAATATATTGACCCAAATTTTTGGTCAACGTTTTCTTTTGTGATAGGAGATCCGTTTTCGCAACTTATCACCTAGCAAATTGCGTTCACGAATGCGCGTAGTCTCGCTTCTGTCACACGCATTCACGCCGCACAGCTAATAGTAATTTGAGTCCTACAGTCCAAGCAGTTCATGGACTTTCATTGATAACAAGCCTTTGATTATGAAATTTTAAACCAAACACTTACTATTCGCATTGTTGTTCGAATGGTTGAATTCTCCGAGAGCCGGCTGCACCACGCACTGTGTCTCGGCTTGAACTTGCGCCGCGTGTGAGGAAGCTGAAGAAAATGAAAAAACTCAATTTTAATTTCATCTGTAGCAGTTCAAAGTCAACCCACCATCATTTGGAAGAGTCCTAAGAGCGATCGGAGCCGCGTTGTCGACTGCATTGTCCTCTGATTGTCTTCTTGATGGTGGAATCGCCGACTCAGGAGTGGAGCAGGTTGATGTTTTGGCTGCTAAAATTTTACGGTAATTTCAGTTGAATTATTTGCTTCATCACCGTCATGCTCCTTCACAAGTTTTGTGAGCTGAACGTAGAGTGGTAGGAGACGATGCGGCTACTCTCTGATCGTTTCTGAAACTGCAGATTTGAGGTATTTTCTAGGATGAATCTTGAAACTTTTTCTGTTGTTTGTGAATCATCAAAGTTCTTACCCTCGGAATAATCACCAACTGTGAGTGAGATTTGGTTTCGTAGGTCTTGATACTTCTTCTTATAGCTTTCGCAGCGGGTTTTGAACTTCTCGTGAAGCTCTGTTTGCTTTTCCAAATCAGCTATGAGTTGATTCTTGTCATGAAACCATTCGTCCTCTCCTAAAAGACAATCGTGTGCTATTAAGTGTGCAAGGTAACTCACGATGCTTATCTTCGACAAGCTGTTTGAACTTGTTTGCGTCAGCTTTTGATTCGTTGAGCTCTTTTTTCGTTTCTTTGAGCTCTTTTTTCAATTCTTCCATCCCGTTTTCCAACACCTTATTGTCGGTTTCAAATTTCTTGTCTGGAAACATTGGATTATCTCTAATATGCTTGAAGGAGTCTCAAAATCTGGCTTTAAAATTTTTAAAGTTCCGCGTAACAAAAAAATTGGGAAACTTTATAGATTCTTCAATGTTTTTTTTAGTTCAACCAGATTCGGACCGCTGACTGGGTTCTAGTTCGATGTCACTGACAGACGCTAGGCAGTCAAACATGTTGTAGAAACTATCAAAAATCAGACAAAAACCGCTCAGAATTGGCTCTAAAAGAATGAAAACTGCTGATACAAACCAGTTGCTAATATGTATGTTTTAAGTTTTCAAAATAGAAACACTCACCTTCTCAAATTCATCTCCAAAGAACAGCAAAAAGTCAGAAATATACATAAAAAATAGAAAAATTTTAGAAAAATCAAAAGAAAATTATAAAGGGGACATCCGTACAGTTGGTCGTCTTTTAGTGATGAATACAGGCTGAGAAAGCGCGACACATAGTCGACCGGTCTCTACTTGTTTTCTCTGCGTCTCTACATTCGCCACACTGTCTATACACGCTGTCGAATGCGTCGCGCGTCGCGCGTTGCGGTTGGCCCACCCATATAGAAAAGAGGTGAATCATCAGGCGGAAAGGAGTGATGTCAAATGGCGAGATGATCGTAGAATCCCACAACCCTAGAATGCTAGATCCCAGGTAATTGATTTTGGGTAAAATGAATCCGATAAAGGTTAATGAAATAATTCGTTCCTTTTCAAGATCGTCTCATGTTTTCCCACAAATTTGAATTTCCAATATTCTTTCAAAAACTTTGTCAATACCACCCAGTTTCCACTAAAATGAGCCAGTAGGACAGGTACCATTGCTCGGAAACCTAGCCTCTAACTGCTCACTCAAGTGGTCTGAGGTGACCAAGTTTTTTTTCTGAAAATTGAAATTCTAAAATAGGAATGGGTACTATGACTAATAGAGTTCACATGGAAAAAGAAGGTATTTTGTAAATCAATATTTATTCAAGAAGTCATTAACAAAAATTAAATTTAACAATTTGCCTTCTGCGAATTCGATCCAACCTTTGTCTTTTTGATACTTCTGAAGATCGTTGAGTTTCAACCTTCTATCCAACCACATCTGCTTCTCTTCACGACTGAACGGTAATGTACCCCGTTTGAGGTACGGCTTTTTAGACGAGACTAGGCTGAATAAAACAAGCATAAAAAGTTATGTAAGGGGTTGGAACCGTTTTTGTGCCTTATTAACGGCCTTCGAGAAAATCAACTTTTTGTCAAAATTTCACGAAATCTGAAATTTTCATCTTCAAAGGGTCATAACTTGGTTTGTTCTTGATGGATTTTTGCAAGCTAAAGTGAGTCATGAAGATAAAACATTCAAAAATGTAATTCTAAAAACAATTATGTATTATCAATTCGTGTAAAAAAGTTATTTGTCTAAAATCATGAGTGCCAAAGTACCAAGGATGGCCTAAAATTTTTTGAGGAGTAGGACATTTTCTGGATTTAGCTTAAAATGAAAGCCCGTGTTATATTTAGTATAAAAACATAATTTGTTATAGGGGTAACCGTCCAAATTTGAAAAATAATTTTGATTTAATAAAATTTCATTTTGACATTTTTTGAGAAATTTGAAATTTCTCACAATTTTTATACTGAACTTCAAAAGATTGTTTTCTAACCAAAATGTTCAAGATTTGAGCTTTTTAATAAACTTTAAATCGTAAGATTTGCTTAAGTTTGAAGCATTTTATGACCGTTTGAAGTTGGAAGCCTGATTTTGAAGTGCCCTCTGAAAGTCGAAAAATGAAAATGATCCTAGAGCTTTGAAACTTTCTGCATTTTGTAGATAATTTGAATACAAAACATATTGTCAACTGCAACTTTTTTCCATCGCTTAAAAGCTCTGAAAAAAATCTGATGTAGATTAGATGATCCGAGGGTGCTCAAACTCACGAATTCCTTCAATTATTGCATCCTTTTTAGCCCAATCATTCCATTCCGCAAATACCGCTTCGAAGTCTTTGAGAAACTGAGGGTCTTGGACATCTACCTTTCCTGAAAAACAAGTGTATTTTTTGCTAACACTGTATTAGTATTACCGTTTTTCTTCATGTTTGCTATCAATTTCTCCAGATGCTCGCCGACTTGGTTCTCCTCCTTCTCGGTTTGAAGCTGTCTCAAGCTCTGAAAAGAGGGTGTAGAATAGTTTTTGGGCAATTAGCTCACCTTGGATTCTCGCGTCTCCAGATGAACTTGACCCCGGAGGTATGTAGAGGATATCAGAAAAATGATCGCGTTACCTTACAATCCGTTGGTTTCTTGAATCATATTGTTCTCGGCAGTGAGCTCCTGAACTTTGAGGTTCATTCGCTCAAGTTCCGTTGTCAAGTGGAAAACTTCTTCTGCACAGAACCGATGACTGAAATTTTCAATTTTCCCAACCCAAAATTGACTTTTTATCCAATTTTGATCCTGAAAGTGTGATTTTTTAGCAATTTCTGATCCGAAAATCAACTTTTTCGGACGATTTTAGGTCTATAAATATGAGTTTGTACCCCGATATCGACTTGTGAGGACAATTTTGACTCAAAAAATGAGTTTTTTTTGGGGAGAATGTGCAGATATGGCGAAAAAGTTTGACTCACAGTCAGGAATAAAATTTTGAAGGAAGGTTCCGGCGAATTCTTTTTTGTAAAATACGAAAAATTTTGTGCTGATTTTGAATAATATGAGAATGCTCAAAATTCGCTTCAAAACCCTGAAGCCCCGCTTAAAAGGCTCCGGGACATTCCGCAACTAGTCATTTCGCAACCAAAAAATTTTGAAACTGGACGTTTCGCAACCAGCCGTTTCACAACTACGACATTTCGCAACTCACGTCGATTTCGCAACCACGACGATTCACAACCAAAAGATTTCGAAACTGGACGTTTCGCAACCAGTCATTTTGCAACTACGACATTTTGCAACTAACGTCGATTTTGCAACCACGACATTTCGCAACCTAGAACTTCCGAAACTGGACGTTTCACAACCAGCCGTTTCGCAACTACACCTTCTCGCAACCAAAAGATTTTGAAACGGGACGTTTCGCAACCAGTCATTTTGCAACTACGACATTTTGCAACCTAGAAGTTTCGAAACTGGACGTTTCGCAACCAAAAGATTTTGAAACAGGACGTTTCGCAACCAGCCGTTTCGCAACTACAAAATTTCGCAACTCACGTCTATTTCGCAACGACGACATTTCGCAACAAATAGCTTCCGAAGCTGAACGTTTCGCAACCAGCCGTTTCGCAACTCTCTAAACTAGTTTATTTTACGTTCATTAAGGTTGCATGGGATTGAGGGTATGAACTACATTTGAAAAATTGTGATTTTAACGTGATCTTTTTACAAAAATCCTGGATATCGAGGTTTCGAAATGACGAGGTTGCGGATTGTCGCAATAGTGAACTGACCGGTAGCGAAATGTCGTAGTTGCGAAATTGGAGTGAGTTCCACAGGCCAACTACAAATCGAAGAATTAGTAATCGCTGAAGAGATATTGATCCGAAACAACCAAAAAACAAACGATCCAAGTTTCCAAGCTACACTCGACACTATTCGGAAACAAGACCGCCGCGCTTGGGACAAAGGATACCCACCATACACAAAACCAAAATCAAAAACAGAACCAATCCAGTACAGCTGGTCACAACACAATAATGGTATTATCTACGCTAACTCCAGAATTCAAAACTCAAAAAAGAGACCAATCATATACACCAAATCTCACTTTGCAAAACTAATAATCAGAGATGCACACAAAAAACTATTCCATGCTGGACCATCAACAACTTTAGGATACATATTGAAATCATACAGTGGCTCAAGATGGAAACAGATGGTTAAAAAAGAACTGAAAGAGTGCATACAATGCAGCAAGAAAAACAGTCATGCATACCGTGAAGCACCACCAGGAATGCTACCAACAAGAAGAACTCAAAGATCAAGACCATTCGAGCATACAGGCGTCGACTTTATGGGACCCATTCGTACATATCAAGATGGGTCATCAGAACCAAAGACAGCACACATCGCTCTATTCACATGTTGTTCAACAAGACTAACACGAAGAAGAACAAATGAATGAGACTTCATTAGAAGAATTCTTTCAACTACAAAACATCGGAATCACAGGAGAAACCGAATACACAAATGATCAACAACATATTGAAAACTTTAACAAAACAGTCCAAATAAACCCAGTAAACAACAGAATTGTCGTTTCCCTCCCATGGAAAGAGAACAGAAGAGAATTTTTAAATAACAACAGAGATGTCGCCTTCTGCCGTCTAAGACAACAATTCAATGCTATGAACGGAAAAGAAGCATGGAAAAAGATCATCGAAACAATGGAAACAATGGAAAACACCGAAATAATTGAAAATATAAAAGACTCCCCAAATGAAGGATACTACATCCCTTATCAAATCGTCTTCAATGAAGGAAGTAACACAACAAAGATGAGAATCGTCTACGACGCCTCAAGCAAAAAGCAAGGAGAAAAAAGTCTAAACGATTGCCTCTACCAAGGTCCATCCATGATACCAGATGTCCAAGCAGTCCTTCTCAGAATTCGGAACGGCCAATACATCATGAGTGGCGATATAGAAAAAGCCTTCCACGCTGTTGAAGTGAATGAAATGGACAGAAATGTACTAAAATTCATCTGGCTCAAAAATCCACATCTTCCCCCAACCAATGACAACTTGAGACTCATGCAATTTCAAAGACTACCATTCGGAGTGAACAGCTCACCGTTCCTCCTCTCAGCATCCATAAAGTATCTATCTGATAACTCGAATATACCTGAACACCTGAAATACTGTATTGCAAATATGTGCTATGTTGATAACATCTTTATAACGTCAGACCATCAAGAAGAGATACAAGATCTATACTACGAAACAAAGAACGTTTTCAGCAAATTGAATATGAATGTGAGAGAATTCAGTGTCAACTTCCAAGAAAATTTCATCAGAGAAGAAGACAGAACCACCAATATTGAAAACATCAAGATTCTCGGATACATCTATGACATCAATACAGACACCCTACGAGTAAAGAAACCAAAACTAATTATCGATGAAACCAGTCTCCCAAATTGGACCAAGAAAAAGACAGTCAGTGAAGTCGCAACAATCTTTGACCCTCTTCAAATATTTGCCCCACTATACCTTGAAGGAAAAGATATCCTAAGAAGTATCTCCCAAAGTACAGTCAAATGGACTCATCTAGTATCCCAGGAAACTGTGGAAAAAGTTATCAAGTACAGAGAAAAGATCGAAAACTCAAAACTCCAATTTCCTCGATGGATTGCATCAAAAGATCAAATCCAAACACTCGCAATTTTTGCAGACGCATCTAAAGAGACATACGGCGCGTGCGCCTATGTGAAGGTCAAAACCTCAGAACACAATTACCAAGTCTATCTACTGATTGCAAAACAAAGAATTGCCCCAAAACTGAAAACAATCACTATCCCTCGATTGGAACTCATTTCACTACTAGTAGCTACAAGACTCCTGAAGTATATTATGAAAGAATACACTGTACCATTCCCCAGAATTGACTTATACTCCGACTCAAATATTGTACTACAAGAACTAAAATCCTACATCAACAACAAGAGCGGAAAAATGCAAACATTTGTGGAAAACAGATGCAATGAAATCTGGACTACTCTGAAGACAATCAAAACGGAATACAAACCAGACATTATTCAAGTTGCTCACGTACCAACCGACGAAAACCCAGCTGATCACTTGACAAGAGGATCAGACTCAGAAGAAGAGTTGTACAAAACCAACTGGTTCAAAGGACCAAGTTGGCTCTCAAATGATGAAGACAAAGATCATCCAGACAAAAAATCTATCACAATCATAACCGAAGCAAATGACATTCCACCGCTTTTTCAGCTATTTTTTATCACTTTTTCAGGTTTTTTCTAATAGAAATCAATTGAAAAGCTGAGATTTTGTTAATTTTTTAGCACTTTCTGCTAGAAAAAACCGGAATTAGATATGAAAAATAGCTAAAGATGTGGTGGCCGAGAAAACTTCGCCACGGCCCCCGGAGACCATTCGAGCAAAAAAGGGTATTTTTGAAGCGGGTTTTGAGGGTTTTGAAACAATTTTCAAGCATTTTCAGATGATATTTGGAATCAGCGGACGTGACTTGGGTTCCGAACGGACTATCTGTCGTTTGTAAATCATCAGAGTTCTTACCCTCGATAAAATCAGGAACAGAATTTTTGAGAAACAAGTGAATATGGTTTTGGAAAAATCGAAGTTTACTCACCTCACAATAAAAAATTTCAGAAAAATCAAAAAATACCGACGGAAAAGACCTCTAGAACAGATAGGGGTCAACAGTAACCGTTTGGGTATGAATAAATAGAATAGAAGATAGAGAAAAATAGGGTTTAAAAACTAAAAAAAAGGGGACATCTAGGGGCGCGACGTCTTTCGAAAGGTGGGCTATGAATGCCTGTGTTGAAAAATGAAGACGGGAGAGAGAGTGAGAATATATGAGAGGAGGTCAAGAAAACGAGAAAGAGAAAAGCCACGTGTGTGTGTACAGGCATCCGGGCTGCATGTGTTCTGTTAGAAGAAGCAGGCGGGCTGCCTGTACACATACACACAAGACCGGCGCCCGGGCTGCCCGGGTCGGCCGTTGGAGGTGAGGAAACGAGTGAGAGAGAGGGGGGGGGGGCGTTGCGGCGTTTTTGGTTTGCGAAAATGCTCATAATTCCACTAGTTCTGATCAAAAATTCATGAAAATTGAATATTTGAGAAAGAAGAAGAAGACGGTCAGAATGACTATAAACATGACTCTTTTTGGAATGATCAGCAAATGCGCTCCAATGAGAAATCCTTTATAACTCCTCCAGGTTTGATCCATTTTGTATGAAAATTGCACCAATCAATTTTTCACACTTGTAGCTTCAAAATGAATATAAATATGACTCTTTTTGGAATGGTCAGCAAATGCGCCCCAATGAGAAATCCCTTATAACTCCGCTAGATTTGATCCGTTTCGTATGAAAATTGCACCAATCAATTTTTAACACTTGTAGCTTCAAATTAAATAAAAATATAACTCTTTATGGAATGGTCAGCAAATGCGCTCCATTGAGAAATCCTTTATAACTCCACTAGATTTCATCCGTTTCGTATAAAAATTGCACCAAATAATTTTTTACTCTCAGAGCTTTGAAATGAGTATAAATATGGCTAATTTTGGAATGGTCAGCAAATGCGCTCCAATGAGAAATCCCTTATAACTTTGCTAGATTAGATCCGTTTTGTATGAAAATTGCACCAATACATTTTTTACTCTTAGAGCTTTAAAATGAGTTCAAACATGACTAGAATCGAAGAGTTCTAAGTTTGAATTTCTAATTTTCTTTCAAAACTTGGTCAATTCCACCCAGTTCCCACTAAAGTGAGCCAGTAGGACAGGTACCATTGCTCGGAAACCTAGCCACCGACTGCTCACTCAAGTGGTCTAAGCTGACCAAGTTTTTTATATCGGAATGTTGAAATACTAAGACAGAAATGAGTAATCAGACCCATAGAGTTCACATGGTAAAAAAAATAATGTTTTTGGGTTATCAATATTTATTCAAGAAGTCATTGATAGAAGAGAATTTACATAATTTAATCGTCATCATCGATATCCATGTCAAACTCTCGATCCTCCACAACATCCTCATCGTCGCTCTCCCAGTGATCCACCTCTTTCTCTATGACGACCTCATCGTCCGAATCAAATGGCTCGACTAGGTCCACCATTTCACCCTAGTAGTCTTCGAACTCTGAATCAGCGTCATCAAGCTCATTCAACGCTTTGTCCCCCATATTTGGTGGTGGGAAAAAGTCGTTGAACTGATACGCAGCGAGTTCGTAAATTCTCTGAAGAAAGAACTTGATTGCAGAATAAGAAGATATATAAATACTTACATTCTCAGGATGATGAATTTCCACTGACTCTCGGCGTTTGCTATCCTGATCGGAGCCCACGTTGAGTTGGGCAAACGGGCGGCGGATGCTCATAAGTGACGTTGGTGGCTGCCTGAAATTTGGGGAATGGGATAACAGAGGGGGCGCACAAGAGGGATATTAATGGGAGCAGAATCAAGGTTTTGAAGCAATTTTCAAGCATTTTCGTTATAATATTTGGAATCAGCGGGCGTGATTTGTGTTCTATCTGTCGTTTGCAAATCATTTTACTCACCTCATAATCAAAAATTTCAAAAAAATAAAAAATACCGACGGAAAAGACCCTTCGATGTCAGTGAGAGACGCTACATAGACAAATATGTTGTTGAAACTATCTAGAATCAGGCAAAAACCACTCATGGAAATCAAAAGACAATTGCCTCTAAAATAAAAAAAAACTGGTAAAACAAACCAGTTGCCAATATGTATGTTTTTTCAAGATTTCAAAGCAGAAATACTCACCTTCTCAAATTCATTTCCGAAAAACAGCAAAAATCAGAAAAGTAGAAAAAAAATAGAAAATAGTTCAGAAAAATCAAAAGAAAATTATAATGGGGACATCCGTACAGTTGGTCGTCTTTTCGTGATGAATAAATGCTGAGGAAGCGGAACACATAGTCGACCGGTCTCTTCTTGTTTTCTCTGCGTCTCTCCATTTGCCACACTATCTATAGACGCTGTCGAATGCGTCGCGTGTCGCGCGTTGCGGTAGGGTCACCCGTAAAAAAAGTGGTGGAAAGAAACGGGGAGGAAAGGACTAATGTCAAATGACGTGATGCTGGCAGAATCGCACAACTCTAAAATTCAAGAATCTTAGTATCCGAGAATTCCAAAGTTCTAGAATTCTGCAATTCAAATACACTGGAATTTTGAAACCCTAGAATTCATGATCGCAAAAATCCGAGAGTTCTAAAAAAATAAATTCTAAAATAGAAATGGGTAATCAGACCCATAGAGTTCACATGGAAAAAATAAGAATTTTTGGTGATAAATATTTATTCAGAAAGACACAGTAAGCGAATATTTACTGTTACAGTATCTACAATAATCGTAATTCCAAAATTGAGGAAACTCTCCAAAATGCATATCTGCGTACGTAACCTTCTTCCGGAAATGGAGGATTAGGATTTCACGGTTTTCTGGATCCTTTGTGATTCGATGACTGTGAAAGTCCAGTAGCAGCTCGCGAATATCCGAAAGTGCACGATCATTTTGAATAGCGTGTCCAGTGAGCAAAGGAATATCTGTAAAAAATCCGAATCTGATGAGTAATATTCTCTTAAACTCACCAAGATGTTTTCCACAGCAAAAATCAGATCCTTCACGAATTCGATTGCCTTGGACAATGTAAACCAATGAAGATCGAACTTCAACAAAGATGGTGGAACATCTTCGAGTTGATCCAATGGGAGATTCCTTTGACGAGCAATGCTGTCGATTCGTTTTTCGAATTTCAGAGCAGCAGCGTTTCCTCCTTTGGATAGATGTTCATTTCGTTTATCCTGAAAGCATTGAATTGGTGTCATTGTTATCATATTACTCTTGAATTACTCTTAAAGGAGGATTCCGGTCAAATTTTCTTATTGCTTCAAAAAAGGTCAAATTTTGTGCTGGTTCCGAATATGATAATGCAAACGCTCGAAATTTATTTTAAACTCTGAAAAATTGCTTCAAAACGACCACTTTCTGGCAGTACGGTCTTCTGGGGTCGTGGTCTAACCACCGGCGTTTTCGCGGCTACCTGAATCGGCCACCGCATTTTCAAATTGTTTGCCGCCATTTTCTCCAGTTTTTTTTGTGATAATCAAAATGTTTGGTGGTTATTTCACTTGTTCGTTTGGTTTCCACAACAAAATAACCTGAAAAAATGGTGAAAAACAATTTGAAAATGCGGTGGCCGAGTCAGGTAGCCGGGAAAACTCCGGGAGTTAGGCCACGGCCCCAGGAGACCGTTTGATCGGAGAAGAGTCGCTTCGAAGCGATTTTTTGGGGTTTTAGAAATATTTTTCAGCATTTTCACTATCATATTCGAAATCAGCACAAAGTCTTACATATTTCGAAGCAAAACAAATTTTTTGACCGGAATCTTCCTTTGAAGATTGGGTGGCGGGCAGCCTATCTTTATGACCGGTACTGTATCTGCCATCTGTTTTATTTTTTCAAATTACTCAACTTCCTCCACCTCGAACTCACATGTAAGTACTCAATCTTCACCCAATGCACAAGATCCCATTTCAATCGGTCTTTACGTCCTTCCCACATACTTCAAACAAATGGCCAATCCAGTATGTTCCGTTTCCTGATCACTGTCATCCGTGAATTGATCAATAAAGTTTCCCAGAGGTGTCCTTGATCTGTGAAAATCAGAATGATTTCGAAATATTCGAAGCTTTACTCACCTCACAATCAAAAATTTCAGAAAAATAAAAAAATATCGACGGAAAAGACCTCTAGTACAGATAGTGGTCAACATTAACCGTTTGGGCATAAATAAATAGAATAGAAAATGGGGAAAAATCAAAAACTAAAAACTAAAAGAGGGGACATCTGGGTCAGTCGCGACGTCTTTCGGAAGGCTAGAATGACTCCCTGTGCCGGGAGAAAAGGAAGGATGAGAGAGAAAGAGGCGCAGAGAACATATGTCGGAAAGAGAAAAAAGCGGACAGATGATTCATTCAAGTGAGAGGCAGCCAGGGCGGCACGTGTCTGTCCCTCGCAGAACATTCAACGAGTCGGGGGGGGGGGGGTTAGCAGAAGAAAAAGGGGCGGCGCCTCGGGCGCTTTTTTTCGCTACAGAAAACGAGTCTAGCTTCACTGGTTATGGTCAGATTTTGATGAAAATTAGATTTTTAGAATTAGAAGCGAAAGACGATAAGAATGAGTATAAGCATGACTAATATTGAAGAATTTGTGATTCTAAGATTTTAGGATTCTGGATTCCTAAAATTTCGAGATTTTGATGTTCTGAAGATCCGAAATTTTTCGAGATGATGTAATTCGTAGAATCTGAATATTTGGAAATTTGAAGTTTGGAAGTTCCGAAAATCTGATATTCTTTCAAAAACTTGGCCAATCCCACCCAGTCTCCACTAAAGTGAGCTAGTAGGACAGGTACCCTTGCTCGGAAACCTAGCCACTGACTGGCCACTCAAGTGGTCTGAGCTGATCAAACTTCATAGAAAACAGAAAAGAGAGGAATTTTTTTCTAAACATTTATTCACTTCAGAAAAATAGAAAATGGGTGGAATGAACACTGTAGTAGAGGCAGCCTCCAAGCTGTTTGTGTAGACTTGTTGAGCATAGGGGATGACCTTCTTGTATTCCTTCTTGACTGGAGGGACCTTGATTGGACGTCAGAATGAAAGTGACGAGAAGGATGAGTCCAAAGTTGGGGCAGGAAGAGAGACTGAAAATGAGCTGTTTGAGGGTTTGAAGATGCAACGCTTAGAGATTCAGACTCTAGGATGCCTTAAGAGTGTCATATTTATGCCACAAAGTGTCTTTTTTCTAACATTACTCATCCTTACGACACCCCCCCCCCCGCTCCTTTTCTCCCAAAATATTCTCACCTTGACGATATCAGTAGACGTTCTTGTGGTGCTTTTTGCTATCTTGAGCTCCGAATCCTCCCAGTCCTTCGTTTGAATGATGTTGGCCAGCTTCTGGATCACAGCGTCTTTGGTCTGAACCGTTTCTGCGAAGACTGTCAGCTCGGCATCATTCAGCGCCAACTGATGATCCTTGGCACTCACAGTGTTCTCGAGATGAGTGATTCCTGAAAACTTGGTCTTAATATTTCAAAACATTAAAAGACTTTAAATTTTCAGAAAACGAAAATTTTTAGAAAACTCAACAATTATTAGAAAATCTTCTCACCTCATTCAAAAATTCCAGAAAAATAATAAAATACCGACGGAAAAGACCTCTAGAACAGATAGGGGTCAACAGTAACCGTTTGGGTATGAATAAATAGAATAGAAAATAGAGAAAAATAAGGGACTAAAAACTATGATAAGGGGACATCTATAAGGGAGTTGGGACGTCTTTCGGGAGAGGGGGGGGGGCTACGAATGACTATGTTGAAAAAATGAAGACGAGAGAGAAAGAAGACGCAGAGAAAAATAGAAGAAGGAGGAGTGGCGTGTCCCTCGTACCACCACTCATGAATCATATTTAATGGAAAAATAAAGGAGTCGACTGACCACCGTGGAAGCAGCATGACTAATATTCAAAACAATCAAAACAATTTTAGTTCTGTGAAAATGAAAAATGGTCTAGTTGATCATTCGTCATATTGGTCGTTGATAAATTTCGAAATAGAACATGCAATTCAAAATACAGATTTTTTTCCGAAACACTGAAATTCGAATTTCCCGCGCCGAGACCTTTGAAATAAACCCAAGCTCAACTAGGCTCCGCCCACTCTCATTTTTCGGATCCGGACTACCTTATTTAGGGATCCGGACCATTTTTTTTGAATCCGGACCACCTTTTTTTCCTCAAGGGCTTCAAAATGAACCCAAACTCGACTAGGCTCCGCCCACTTTGAAATTTCGAAAAAAAGGGGGCCCGGAGCTCAAACATGAAAGTGATCGAAGCATAATCGAGATTAGGTTTATTTTGAAGCTCTTGAGGTGCCAAATACAATATTGACATTTATTGGTTTTGAAACTGAACAGTTGAAAATTTCCAGCCGAAAATAAAGCTCCAAAAACATCGAAAAATTAAAAAACTTAGGAATTTCACGATATTGAAGATCCTGAAGACTTTTGAAAATTTGGAATTAATTTGGAAAAATCCTCGCGTTGAGAAAATTTGGAAAATTCCTCGCGTTGAGACCTTCAAAATAAGCTCAACTTTGACTAGGCTCCGTCCACTTTGATCTTTCGGAAAAATGGTCCTGAGCCTAGTTAAGTTTGGGCTTATTTTGAAGGTCTCGGCGCGGGAAATTTGAATCTCAATGTTTGGATGTTGAAAAAAATCTCTATTTTGGATTGCATGTTCTATTTTCAAAATCCACGAAATATTTCGAAATCTATCAAAGACCAAAATGAGGAATGATCAACTAGACCTTTTTTCATTTTTACAGAACAACAAATGTTTCGATTGTTTTGAATATTAGTCAAGACTCCAGATTTGAAAAAAATTTCATTTCAATGGTAGAATGGCATTTCATAGAAACAATAAAATGTTGCCAATAATCATACCAGTTTTGGTCAATTCCACCCAGGTGCCACTAAAACGAAACAGTTGGACTGGTAGTCATTCTGATAGACACCAAGCCACGAACCATCCACTCAAGTGATCTGAGCCATGACCAGATACTGTATAAGCTCAATTTCTAGGTGATGCTGGAACTATAAGGTAGAAATAGGTAATCAGACCCATCGAGTTCACATGGTAAAAAACAGGTTTTTTGAAATATATATTTATTCAAAATACAAAAAATTGATGAATATCTTGCCACATAAAACTGCCAGAACATGGGTATCATGCTTCATCCCGGAAACATTGTGAGGGAGAACGCGATCGAGCTCGTATTTGGTCTGGACGCCATCGATGATTTGGTTCTGAAATAAAGTTAGAATTGAGATTAGTCTGGAGCTCAGCAAAAGGGATTTAGAAATTTGATGCTTGGTGTTTACGTTTTTTCAGATTTTCAAGGCAAATCGCCTGGAAATTTGACGTGTCCCATTTTTTGATACCGGTAATATGTTTGCTGTTCATGTAATGCAGTCAAAAAAATCTAGACAAAGTACATCACTAGTAAGCCTTGTTCATGAGTTATACAACCATAACTTACCATCAGTGTCTTCAGTCCGCCTTTGTCCGCTAGATGAAACTTCAAAAAATGCGTTTAGTGGGGGATTCTATGAAAAATTACTTACCATCTAGCCAATTCCATCCATGCGGACAAGTGTTACAATTGCAGTCTAGAGGGAGTCCTGGAAAAAGAAAGCTAGCAGGTAACCAAGGATATGGTAGCGTACCTGTTGTGACCATCATTCATAAGACCTCCCGCCAGTCCCTGAATTGTGCTCGGTCGCGATATCTTTGTCGGAACCTCTCACATCGTTGCCGCATAAGTTCCAAGTTGTTGTCGAATTCATTGTCGTCGTGGTCCGCTAGAGGTGCCGGAGCGGCTTGGGCGTTTAAGCGTTCTAAAAGTTGAGATGTTAGGTAAGGAAAATATTATAGAAGGAAAAATTGGAAACCAGAACCTAGAATGATCCTTAGTCTCATGCACAACAGCGTTCTTATATGTTACCTGGGTAGTATCATTGCTCATCTATTGAAGTCGTAGAGTTTTCTTTTTTGCTCCACATTCTCTATTTTATTGAAAATTGATAGTTCGAAGTTCGATCTGAAAAATACAGTTCACAATGGGAAAAAAGCAGATCCAAAATGATACATGTGTTTTTCAAAACTCCATCGGAATAATCAGGAACGGAATTTTTAAAGACGAATGGGAAAAAATTCAAAACTTTACTCACCTCACAATCGAAAAATAATAAAAATTTCAAAAAAATCAATAAAAATACCGACGGAAAAGACCTCTTGATTCAGATAGGGGTCAACAGTAACCGTATGGGTATGAATATATAGAATAAAAAATAAAAAACTAGGAGACTATAAACTACAAAAAGGGGACATCTAAAGGGAGGCACGACGTCTGGTGAAGGTTAAAATGACTAATGTTGCCGGCAGAAAAACAAGCTCCAAGAGGAAGAGACGGAGAAAACAGACGAGAGATAGAGAGAAAGCAAACAAACGTTTTTTTGGGACTTGTTTGAAGAAAAGAAACATAAGGGACAGAGACGATACGCAGAGAAAACGAGAAAGAGCGGGAGAGAGAGAAATAAAGAAAAAGTAAGAGAAAGAGAGATACCAAAAAAAGTTACACGAACACGTGTTCTACTAGAAAAAGCAGCCGGGCTGGCCGGGTCGGCCGTCGGGGGTTAGGCAACGAGAGAGAGAGAGAGAGAGGGGGGGGGGAGGTGGCGTTGAGGCGTTTTGGTGGCGAAAAATGACCGTAACACTATTTCTAATCAAAAATTTTCTAAAAGCTGGACGTGTGAGAACAGAAGAAAAGGGCGGTCAGAATGAGTATAAACATGACTATGATCGGAGAAATTTGAGACACCAATTTTGCTCATTTCAAGGCTGAATTTGAGTTTTTGGGTCCAACGAATCCTTTTTTTGAATATTTATGTTCATGATGAGTTTCTAGACAACTTCTGAAGAATCAAAATGATACTGTTTTAGATTCTAACAGATTCTGACTGACTATTTTTGCTTTTCTGCGAAGCCTTTCGAATATGACCCAAACGTATCGAGATAGGAAAATTTCACAGTATTGTTTTATTCACTATATTTCACTACAAAGAATCGATAACCAAAATTTTACGAGATTTCAAGAACAAGCATTAGATGATCTTCCAGTTTTCAATTATCATTTTTGTTTGCCGATGAGAATTGTTGAGACCAGGAACAAGTTCGTTTGAGAGATGTTGCTCAGAGGATATAAACTGAAAATTTTTAACAAATTCACTGATTCTAGAAATTCCAAACTCACGCTTCTCGGTCCAACGAGGGATCATCATCTTCTCCGGAGTCTTTCTTCCCCTCTTTGGTTTTTCGAAAATTGGGTCCAAGATTTCCTCCTTGATTCTGATGTGGAATTTTCATCGGACTTCAAATACTCCACAATTCCCTTGGCCTTCTTCTAATCCTCATAGTTGTTGATTCCGCGAGTTTCAACCAACTTCTGAAGCTTTTGGAGCATCTGAAGATTTGGCTCATCACGAAGACGCTCGAAAGTGTTTTGGAATTTCTGGTTTCGAAGGATACCTGAAAAATCTGAAATTTTTCTGGGAAAAATTGCTCATGCTGAAAATTTTTGGTCAATGTCGATTTTTTTCAACCAAAGGTAACAAGAACAGGTTTATGATGTACCGTAAAAACTGTATTAAAGCGACATGTCGCTCTATTTCTCGAGAAGGTTTTTGTTACCGTTTTATTAGAGGCTGTCGAACTTTTTTTCGAATACTTTTTCTCAGATTTTCCGAAACGGCCTCAGTAGATTTTCATTATCCGAAACAACAAAATTAGTCAGATTTCAAAGCCTGATTTCATGAAAAGTCTCAGATTTCAAGTATCTTAGTTTTGTCGCGTACCACTATAAAGAAAAAGTGCTGAAAGATTCAAAATCCATGCTGGGGGGTTTTTCTAGCAAAAATCAATTGAAAAGCCCGAGAAAACTCCGCCTCGGCCCATAAAGTCCATTCGAGCCAAAAAAAGGTACTTTTGGAGCGGAGTTTTAGGGTTTTGGAGCAGTTTTAAAGCATTTTTGCATAGGAAAAATTTCAACAAATTCTAAACTTTACTCACCTCACAATCAAAGAATAATAAAATTTTCAAAAAATCAAAAAATACCGACACGGAAAAGACCTCTAGAACAGATAGGGGTCAACAGTAACCGTTTGGGTATGAATATTTAGAATAAAAAATAGGGAAAAATCAAGAACTAAAAACTACAAAAAGGGGACATCTATGGGGTCGGGACGTCTTTTTGGGGCTAGGAATGACTGTGTTGAAAAAATGAGGACAAGAGAGGGGGAAAATATGAGAGGAGGCAAAGAAAACGAGAGAGAAAGGAAGAGAGAGGGAGAGAAACCACGGCCGGGCTGCCCGGGTCGGCCGTCGGGGGTTAGGCAACAAGAGATTGGGAGGAGGAGGTCTTTGAGGCGTTTTGGTGACGAGAAATGGCCGTAATCCCACTAGTTCTAATCAAAAATTCATGAAAATTAGACATTTGAGATGAGAAAAAGAAGACGGTCAGAATGAGTATAAACATGACTAGGATCGGAGAAATTTGAGAGACCAATTTTGCTCATTTCGAGGCTGAATTAGTTTTTTTTTTTTGGGTCCAATGGATCCGAAAAAACTTGAGGGAACAATTCATTCATTTTCAAAATCGGCTCATGTTTCTGTTTCCCACATATTTGACTTTCCGATTTTCTTTCAAGACTCACTAGGGCAGGTACTATTGCTCGGAAACCTAGCCATTACCTGCCCATTCAAGTGGTCTCAGCTGACCAAAATTCATAGAAAACCGAAAATAGAGGAGTCTTTCTCTCTAATTGTCATTTACCATACCAGTTATGGTCAATTCTACCCAGTTGCCACTAAAACGAAACAGTTGGACTGGTCGTCATTCTGAGAGACACCAAAGCCACGAACCATTCATTCAAGTGATCTGAGCCAGAACCAGATTCTGTATAAGCTCAAATTCTATGTGATGTTGAAACAATAAGATAGAAGTGGGTTATCAGACCCATAAGGTTCATAGAGTAAAAACAGGCTTTCTGAAAATCAATATTTATTTAACATACAAATCGTACTGTCGGAAGGGAAGGATAGAAAATGCGAACGGGGTCTGTGAATTAGAGAAAAAAGGGTAGTGTGGCCATATTGTTGGACGTGGCGTGTATCCTAGTCGTATTCCAGCTGGATCCGGATGTCCTTCATGAAATTGATTATGTCCATGTGGAGCTCCTGTAAATTCAATTTTTGTCTGAGTGAACATCTGCTATGACAATCTCACCTGGTACATTCCGCAAGAAGGAGGCATGGTTCAATCCAGCAGTCTGCATCATTGCCTGTCTTTGATGATCCGGGTGCATCTGTTGCATGTGGTGACCGGGATGATGAGCACTGTGCATCGGGTGCAATGCTGTGGTCTGAGGACGGTGCTGATTTTGATGCATCAAAAGTCCATGCATCTCTTGGAGCTGGATATCCTGTCTGGAACAAACCAGCTTGCCCGGAAAATAGTGCATTCGGATTCCCGAATCGCTGTCCTTGGAGCAGATCTTGCTGCTCTCTTGCTCTCTCGGCGTATTGGGTAACTGTGAACCGCTTGATCCTGCACATTAACTTCTTCCGGTTGTGCCTCAGATTGTTTTTTCTGAAATCCAAATTGATCGTTAAAATTTATTAAGATCTGATCAAATAACTCACGTTTGACAACAGAAAGATCCAGTGGGGCGGCAGGTGGCGGGAGTGGTACGACGGGAAAATGTTGCACTGTCGGCATTGTAATTTTTTTTGAACGACTTCTCATCGTTTTCTTTTTTCAGTTTCTCTGAAAATACGGAGGCCGAGAAAACCCCCTAGTCCATTCGAGCCAAAAAAAGGGTTTTTTGAAGCGGGGTTTTGAACCTGTTCCCAAACATTTTCGCTATGAAATTTGGAATCAACGCAAATTTTTACGTATATTTTGTAAATCATCGAAATTTCAACCCTCGGAATAATCAGGAACGGAACTTTTGAAAACGAATAGAAAACATTTCAAAAAAATCCTAAACTTTACTCACCTCACAATCAAAAATAACGAATATTTCAGAAAAATCAATAAAAAAACCAAAACGGAAAAGACCTCTAGAAACAGATAGGGGTCAACAGAAACCGTTTGGGTATGAATAAATAGAATAGAAAACAGAGAAAAATAAGGGACTAAAAACTACGAAATGGGGACATCTGGTAAAACGGGACGTCTGTTGGGCGCTAGGAATGACTGTGTTGAAAGAATGAAGACGAGAGAGGAAGAAAATATGAGAGGAGGCAAAGAAAACGAGAAAAAAAGGGAGAGAGAGAGAGAGAAAGAGAGAAACCACGTGTATGTGTACAAGTGACCGGGCTGCATGTGTTCTACTAGAAGGAGCAGGTGGGCTGCCGGTACACATACACACAAGTGTTGGCTGGGACGGGCAGCAGAGGTTAGGCAAACAAAGGAAGGGGAAGAGGAACATTGAGGCGTTTTTGGCTGGCAAAAATGACTATAATTCCACTAGTTCTGATCACAAACTTATGAAAATTGGACATTTGAGAACAGAAAAAGAAGACGGTCAGAATGAGTATAAACATGACTAGGATCGGAGAAATTTGAGGCACCAATTTCGTTCATTTCGAGGCTGTATTTGTTTTTTTTTGGGTCAAATGAATCCGAAAAAACTTAAGGAAACAATTCATTATTTTTCAAAATTGGCTCATGTTTCTGTCTCCCACATATATGAATTTCCGAATTTCTTTCAAGACTCAGCCAGTTCTCACTAAAGTGAGCCAGTAGGACAGGTACCATTGCTTGGAAACCTAGCCACTTACTGCTCATTCAAGTGGTCTGTGCTGACCAAGTTTTTTTTTCTCTGAATGTTGAAATACAAAATCAAAGATGGGTAATTAGACCCATAAAGTTTATGTGGAAAAAGGAAAAAGAGGTTTTTTGGTAATCAATATTTATTTAAGAAGACATTCATACAAGACATAGATACAGTTCTGGGTACTTCTTCTTGTAGCTTTTGCATCGGGTTTTCCACTCCCAGCAAAGCTCTGTTTGCTTTTCCAGATCAACTATGAGTTGATTCTTGTCGTGAAACCAAACGTCCTCTCCTAAAATAGAATCGTGTGCTATTAAGAGCGCAGGTAACTAACGATGCTTATTATCAACGAGCAGTTTGAGCTTGTTCGCGTCAGCTTTTGATTCTTTGAGCTCTTTTTTCGATTCTTCCATCCGTTTTTCCAACGCCTTATTGTCGATTTCAAATTTCTTGTCTGGAAGCATTGGATAATCTCTAATAGAAAATGGTAATGTAACTCACTGCTGCCGATCAAGAAACTTATTTGGCACTGGGTCACTGGAGTCAGACGCGGGCAGCATAACGCTCAGATCCGCTATTGGTGTGACATCTGAAAGCCGTTTTTCTTATGTATTTTCTTATGTATTATGTATTTCATATATATATTTCTTTCTTTCATTTGCAGATATCGGATTGGCAACGTTGGTTATAGGAACTCACTGTTAGAGTTGAAAGACTTATAGACATCTCCTGGAACGTGACATTGGTTTTCCATAGGAAGGGCATCAGCTTCTGGGATGGAAACATCTTCTGAAGTCTTGTCGTTGAAGGCTGTAGTCTCGGTACTCTTGGTTTTGGCGAACTCGCCCTTGTCCTCTTCTTTCTCAACAATATCCGTGTAGTCGTTTTCTTCTCCGCCCTCAGTTTTCTCCCCGAATGGCACAGTTCCATCCGGCTGTCTAAAGCGTACTCTGAAAAAATTGAATTCGAGATAGTCTGAAACCTGGGAACATCTAAACTCACTCTTCTTGAATTCCTCAAATTTATTCTTCTCATGGAAATAAAGTCTGTATGCCGTGTCAGTGCACCCGCCATAAAACCGGACTTTGAGCTGAAGAAATTCCTTGTCCAGTTTCGATTCGTCTTCCAGCTTCTTGACGGTCTTTGCATTCTTTCGTTGAATCCTCGAACGCTCTGAAAACAGCTTGATAGAAACAGAAAACATAAAAATGTTGAATGATTACTATTTCACATTTTGCGAATGGTACGAGCTAGAATTTCTACATGTCGTTGAAGGAGAGCGATTTCTAAAACATCCACAATCTATGTAATGAAAAATCTAGCGGAGGCGATGCAATTTACCTCTGTCTCGGTCATCTTTGTGGGGGTTTTTGTTAAACATACGGTGTTGGAAGTCTCCCTGAAGCTCGGCATTCTGCTCGACCAACGTGACCTTTTCCTTTGCAAGGTCGATCAATTGGGCTTTTGCTTCCTTTAATTGCTCCTCCAATTGTTGCTCCGTTGTGGCATGACTAGCTTCGACTGTAAAATGACAAAAATGATACATCGGATAGTATTATAGCAAACTTACGAGTCTTAGCATTCCTTTGAAGCATTCCTTTGAAGCACTTAGCATTCCTTTGAAGTCCGTCTGAAACTAGAACTTAGTTAACCAAAATTATCGAAAGTAACACGTACCATAATTCTTGTCGTCAGTCTTGATAGCTGATGAAGTATGAGTTGGAACATTAGGAGAAACTGGAAGAATGGTAAAATTGAGATCCACTCCAGATTGAATCTCTGCAATTAATTATTGTGATAACTGTAGTCAGACACTTTTCTTACGGATTATCGCGGCCAGATGACTATTGATTTGGCCGTTTTTGGTTTTCGCTGTTGCAAGCTCTTCCGTAAGATTCTTCTTATCATCTTCGAGTGTCTGCAGAGTAGACTTCACCTCGACGAGTTCCTTCTCCAGCTTGTCCTTGTCGGTGGCATGGGTCGTTACCTGGTCTTTCAGAGCAGCTTGTTCTCTCTGCTGATCTATTAGATCTTGTTCGACCTTACTGATCTTGTTCTGGAGCTCTGTCTCCTTGGTCATCCATTCTGAGCTTGCAGCCTTCGCATCATCTTGGAGCTTCTTGTTGTCCTTTTCCGACTTGTCGAACTTCTCTTGCAGAGCTCGCTTCTCTTTGGTGAGTTCATCCACTTTCTCCTTATGTTCCTTCTTCTTCTTTGCCAGTGCATCGTCGGATGTCTTCTTCTCATCTCCAAGTTTTTTGATATCCAGGTCTTTCTGATTTGCCTCTATCTTCAAGTTTTGAAATGCTTTGGTTGAGTCGTTGAGTGCTTTCTCCATTTTATTCTTGTCAGCAATCGCATTGCTTTTATCAGCCAACTCCTTATCCTTTGCTTCTATGACTGTAGCTTGTGTCCTGAGCTCTTCGTCCTTAGCAGCAGACTCTCTTCCCTTCTTCTCCAGCTCCTATTCTATGGCTGCTATACTGTCTGCGAGATTCTTCTTTTCAGCCTCCGACTTGCCGAATCGCTTTTGCAGAACTCGCTTCTCTTCGACGAGTGCATCCACTTTCTCCTTATGATCCTTCTTCTGCTTTGCCAGTGCATCGTCTGATGATTTCTTTTCATCTCCTCGATCTTCACATTTAGAGAAATTATCTCATCCTCAAGCTTTTTGAAGGCTGCATCACTGGTTTTCTCTTGCAACTCCTTGACCTAATTTTTAAGAGATTTCGTATGAGTTTCTAATTCCATGACTTTGTCATCGACAGCGCTCTTCTCCGTTTTAACATCTCGAAGGCGGCATCCTTGACCTTCTTATCCTCCTCTAGCTTCTTGATTTGGCCATCGGAAGTTGACTTCTCATTCTTCAAAGACTCGTAGGCTGCAACCTTCATGAACTGATCTTTTTCCAAACTCTTGATGGTGGCATCACGTTCATCCTTCTCTTTTTGAAGTTTCTTTATGTCTTTGTTCTTCTGTTCTTCCCATGCCGCCTTTTCCTCCTTCAGACGAGTTTCATCGGTCTTCTTTAATCTTTCGGAGTCTTTCAGCAGGGCATTTTCTCTCTCGGCAATCTCTGCTTTTTCCCTCTTTATTTTCTCCACACAAATTTTCTCTTGTTCGGTTTTTTTCTTCTCCTCATCCAAGTGTCCCTTCCAAATTTGCTTTATCTTGCTGATTTCCTCCTCCTTTGCCTTGCGTTCAGTCTCCAACTTGCTGTTCCATTCCGTTTCCAATTGATATTGCATTTGTTTCTTCTCGAGTTCATTTAAATCGAGCCTTTTATCTCTCAGCTTTATCCCTTCCTCAGGCTGATCAATTCACTTTTGTAGGACTTGATTTTGCCAATGAAGTTGAGCGTCCGAATCACATCGCTGATTCGCGCGTAGTTGGTCGATTAGAGCCATCATGGTTTCTTTAGTGGTTCGTTTCTTCCATTTACTCCGTTCCTCTGCTGCTGCAATTTTAATAGCTTTTTATCAAGAACTATTTACTTTGAGTTCCATAATTCTTCTAGTTAGTTTTTTTTCGAATTTTCGTTATAGAATTCTTTTGATAACATTCTATGAAAGAAGTTTTGAAGTTTTTAGAAAAACGAAATTCTGACTGATTGTGACATTGAGGACGTCTTTATGAACCCATACCTTTTTCCTCTGCAGATTCTGATGACTGTCCTGGTTGAACTGACGCTGGCGGTACCGGTGCTGACGGCGCGGTCAGTGGCGGCATGGCTGGAGGTGGGCCGGAAGGCTATGGCACGTCTGGTGGCGGTCCTGGAAACACAGCCATTATCTGAGTAAGAATCAACTGTAAACATCTCACTCTGGTAGGAAAAATAGAGGGTCCAATCCTGCAACCTGCTGAGGCATAGAGATCATCATTGCCTGAGTTTGATGATCCGGGTGCATCTGTTGCATGTGGTGTCCGGGATGGTGAGCACCAAGCATTGGATGCAAAGCTGGGTATTGAAGAAAATTTTGATTTTGATGCGTTGGAAGTCCATGTGCCATCCCAAGAGGCGGTGAAAAGCTTGATCAGTTTTCAGCTTTTCCATTCAGAAATAGAAAAGCAAATAGTAGTTTTAGGAAAATACAAGGCCATGGGTAATTTTCGACATCCACTCAGTTGGTTGTCTAGGAAGGCATATGAGTTGTTCAGCCACATCACATTTCTTTTATACAGCAAAAAAGTAGGCGGAGTCACTCCGCCTACAACTTCCAGAAAAGAACGCGTCCTTTGGTCGCCCCCCCCCCCTTCAACAAAACGCCGCCCGGTCTGTGTCCCGCTTCAATCCCACAACACCTTTTGACACCTAGTTTCCCAGGAGCCCAGAAATGATCATTGTTAGAGGACAGAGTGGAATCCGCATGTCGACCATTGGAAGGGTTGAGGTGTGATTGTTTTTCTCTTTGTCATCAAGAAAGAACACAGATGTCTCCTACTCATTCAAATACCCTCCGACCGGGGACCAGACTATAAACAAACAGACTGTGCTTCTGGGATATTGAAAGATTTTCAGTAGTACAAAATACAATGTACACCAAAAAAGGGTTCATTTTACAATAAGGAAAAAGCACACCCAGATTTGAAAAATTATTGAAAAATAGAGTAAAAACTTATGAAAGATCAAATGCGCTTGAAAAAATATTGATAACTGAGTCCCGTCACAAATGCGTTTTCTAAAATTTAACTCAGTTTCTCCCACATGGATGTTATCCATTATCAATATTATTCATGAATAATGTCATCCTCAAATGGAACTACACAATTTTGAAACTCGAATGACAAGCTTTCTATTCAAGTTTTCAAAGTGCGAGGTTACTTTTAAACTTTATTTTAAACCGGGGTAGCTGCGCTCCTCTGACGTTTTCCATGTAAAGAAATGCATTATCTTTGGAGCAAAACATTTCGAGTTCTAGAAGTTTGCGCAAGTAACCACCACTATCAGTCGAAATCCCATACTTGAATGTAGAAGTGAGCGATTTTGGAGAAAAAGTGGAGAGCCTTTGTGAAGTGGCTCCCTTGTAAGGAATTATTGATTAAATTGAATTCATTAACAGTTCTTTGTTTTTCTCATTTGGAATTTTTCCTAGAATATAGCATGGATACCTATAAAACACATCGTATAATCTTGTTTTCCATTGCCCTCTTACATTTTTGTTATAAAGTCTAGTTTTAAAATAGTTTTCATTTTAAAAAGAGGAAAAATTTCAACTCGAGCCAACTCGAGCGGCTCAAGTTTGCTCGAACTCAAAAACTCGAGTTGACTCAAATTCGGGCGCGAGCTGCTCGAGTTTCAAACTCGATCCGCTCGCGCTTACTCGAGCAACTCGAGCTTGAAAAAACTCGAGTTCGAGCAAAGAGATTGAACTCGAGGCGAATAACTCGACTTAGCTCGAGACAGCCCTCTGCTCCGTTCATATTTTGCTTCAATCTCGTGAAATTGTTCACCATCCTCAACGGATTCCCGCAAATCAAACAATTACACTCGGAAGTTCATGTGAAAATTATTGCTATTCAACATAAGCTTTCTAAAAATGTTGACACGGAATTTCTGAATAACTTTCAAGATTGAATGTTAATTGAATGTCAATCTTCAAAGTTATTTGGAAATCCCGTGTCAACATTTTTAGAAACTTTATTTTGAATTGCAATGCTTTTCAAATAAACTTCAAAGTATCAGAGTTTGTCAAAATTCCAAATATCCATCTAGTAGTTTTGTTCTCCGTGTGTTGCCCATGGTCCCTTTCTTTTCGGTCCCCCAACAAAAAGCCCCGTTCTTGTCTTGCTTCAATCCCACAGAACCTTTTGACACTTCACTTCCCACAAGCACAGAAGCGACTATTTTCTTAGGATAGACTGTGATCAGCATGTTTACCATTGTAGGAGTTCATGTAAGATTGTTTTTCTCTTTGTCATCATGAGAGAACACAATACACAGATGCCACGTACTCATTCAAATAGTCTTTGACGGGGGACCAGACTACAAACAAACAGACTGTGCTTCTAGGATATTGAAAGATTTTCAGTAGCACATAATAAAATGTTCACCAAAAAAGAGTTCATTTTACAACAAAGAAGATAAAAAACTATCAGTTTTGTAAAAAATTTTGAGAATGGAGTCAGAACTAATGAAAGAGCAAATGGGCTTTGAAGACTATCATTAGATAGTCCCGTTGAGAACTGCAAATGTGTTTTCTAAAATTTAATTTAGTTTCTTCTACATGGATGTGATCCAAGACAATATTGTCAATGATGATATTATCAACAATATTATCAATGAAGTATTTTTTTTCCAGAAAATCACCCAAAATTGAGATGAATAAAATAACAGTAAGGAGTTGTAGTTTAATTCAGTGAGCAATGAAAAATTTGCAAATTTTGCAGTGAAAAAGCCTGTGAGCAATGAAAAATCTGCAAATTTTAAAGATCATCCTTCTTCTACCTGCCACAAAATCCGCTCGGTATACTCTTCTGCCTGTATCTTTCGACAAAATGGAATTATTCGTCTTATTCGTACGATTCGGAAGATCCTGAAATCTCAAAACAAAAAAGACAAGCTGTATCCAAATTCTTTATTTCTCTCAAAGAAATCAAGCAGAGAAATATATGACATGGTGGAGTATTGCTCTCAAATCCGCTTCTTCTCACTGGCGGTCCTCTTCATCGTTTGATTTGAGTTTGTCGGCAGAGCGATGTCGTCCTAAGCAAACACTTTCCGGAATTTGCCAGCAGCCAATGCTTCATGGAGAGTCTCACACTCGTCGGAGAACCTAAAAACTTCAATGTTTAAAGTTCGCTTAACCACGAAATTTTACCTTTTTTCTTGTGTCGTAATCCCATCAGTAGCTCCTTCCGGATCCAGAACCATGTCGTTCGGAGTGAATACTGTCTGGAATCTGCCAGCAGCCAGCGCCTGTCCACATTTCATTGAGAATTGGTTGATTCCACCAGTTCGGCCGGTTAACTCCTGACATCATACAAACGTATGAATTTTTGTGTCGTAGTCCCATCAGTAGCTCCATTCGAAGATCGTCCCAGTTTCCAGATTCGCTTCGAATGTCGTTCGGAGTGAATACTGACTGGAATCTGCCAGCAGCCAGCGCCTGTCCATTGAGAATTGGTTGATTCCTCCAGTTCGGCCCGTTAACTCCTGACATCATACACACGTATGAATTTTTTGTGTCGCAGTCCCATCAGTAGCTCCTTTCGAAGATCGTCCCAGTTTCCAAATTTGCTTCGAATGTCGTTCGGAGTGAATACTGTCTGGAATCTGCCAGCAGCCAGCGCCTGTCCATTGAGAATTGGTTGATTCCTCCAGTTCGGCCCGTTAACTCCTGACATCATACACACGTATGAATTTTTTGTGTCGTAGTCCCATCAGTAGCTCCTTTCGAAGATCGTACCGGGTCCGATTTGCTTCGAATGCTTGTCAGTACTCTTGATCTCCAACTGACAGCAGACAACCTAAAAACTTCAATGTTGAAAGTTCGCGTAATCAGGAAGTAATACCTCTCACTCTCTCTCTGGGCTCATCCCGCTCTCTTTGGAGTCCATTGAAGTTGGAATGTCATCTTTTGTTTTGATTCGATGATCGCATCATTGTGTTCTCCTTTTTCTTCCGAAGAGTGATGAACTTGGAGGTCCAAAATGACGTCTTGGAGATTCCTCTTTCGACCCTTTTTCTTTTTCCTCTCGAGCAGTGGACATATCTGAAAGAAAATTTTGTTTTCCAGGAGCCAAAATATCCAAAAAAACTCACTTTTTATAGTGGAAAAACGAAGAGAAGAGGAAACTCGGCGACTCCGACGGAGAGAAACTGTGGGAATGAATTTTTCAGAGAGATTCTTATCACATCAACTGATTTTTTATTTCCACATATTGACATCACGTCAGAGGTCAAACCGGGATATTTACTTTTATTTTATAGTTCAGAGGATAGATGGATGGCTGGAATTACTGTAGAGGATAGTTGGACGCTTTAAAATTTTTTGTTTTGTTTTTCTGATACATGTGATGGCTGAATATGGGATGTTGACCTAGATATTTAATTAGGTCTAATATTTGCAGATATGTAGGCCACTTGATGGGGATTCAGAATTTCGAGTCATCTGTGTTTTGTGATGGCTGAAGAAAATGAGGTCATGACCTCAATTTTCAAATAACAAGGAGACTTTATCAATAGGCTGGGGACATGTTGGGGACTCAGAATTTTGTGTCATATTTGACTTGTGATGGCTGGAAAAATGATATCATGACCTAATTTCTCAAAAATCAGAAAAAAATCAAGGATAGGTTAAGGACTCCGTGGGTATTCTCAAGTGGTTCAAAACCTGCGTTAAATGAACGATGAGATGACCTCATTTTCCAACTTATTTCACAGAAGACCAACTTGTCCCTTTTTGTTGGAATCAGTGATCTGTCGGTTACCAGGTTTTGTTCCCACAAAGTTCTGAAAGAAACTTCACGTGCTACATTTGTCGAATTTAAGTGGTCTCTTCGACAGATGCTTTGAAAGCATCACATTTTCTCTTTTTTGGTAGACACAAAAATAGACATTCATCGTCTGATATCTAAAAAACGAAAATTTGCAGGAGTCTCAAAATATGAAAATCAACTTTCCAGATCACGTTTCTCGTACTTAGAGTCATTATTCTTCAATTAATTTTCGACTTTTCATGTATAGGTAGTTCCGAGGGATGTGAGCAAATTGCTGGCCAGAAATTTTTGACGGGACTCTTTTATCAGTATTCCTCCCAACCCATTTGATGCTTCATAAGTGCTGACTCCACAGTTTAGGACGTTTTTTGAAATCTGATAGTTTTTCCTTTCTTCTTGTTAAATGAACTCTTTTTGGTGAACATCGGATTCTGTACTATTTACTTTTTTTGAACTTTTCCAATACCTCAAAATCATGTCAGTGGTTTGGATTTATGTAGTCTGAACCCATGGTGGAGACTATTTGAAGGTTGCACCGTGTGTAGTGTTTTCTCTTGGTAACAAAGAGAAAAACAATCTCACCTGAACCCCTACAACTATTCACTTTCTTCTAATTTATCCAATAACACAGAAGAAGAATCTGTTGCCTGTTTGTTTGTAGTCTGGTCCCCCGTCAGATTACATTTTCCATTGAAGTGTTTGTTGACTCTATCGAACTTTTAAAAATTTCGTAAAATTGTACGAAATGACTCCACGGATATTCAGACCTCTTGATATGATAGCAACCATCAAACGTGGGTAATTAAACCAGTTTATCATAAGGGAAGATAAAGAACGATAATTCAAGAAAGTTAGAATAAAAGTATAAAAAAGTGTAAAAAGAATAAAGGGGAAAATAAAAGAAGAAAGCTTCTGGTGACGACAATGTGTAAAGAATGGTTTGCCCGTCCTCCTCCCTGACTGTTGGTAAGTGAGGAGGAGGAGCATGAGAAACAGAAAATAATGGATGGTATTAAGTGCTTTCGATGAAAAAGACAACAAGGCTAGCAATGAGAAATGAGCTGATTTCGAACAACATTCAAATGACAAATATAACTTTGGCCGGTTCCATATGTGTTATAACTAGTCCCCCAAAACGGTTACATGTAAAATTTTAACAAGCAAGAGGGCAATTTTCAAATGAAAAAAAGGACGTGTGTAAAAGAAACAGAGAAAAACTGTTAAAACAGATGCCGCTAGAAGGGCTACTTTTTGTGCCTGATATAAACGAAAAGAGAGAACGTTGGATAGATTGTATGATGAAATCGCAGTGTAAAAAATTAATACTTTCTGTTCGGATACTATTCCTACTAAAAAGAGCAGAAATCAAGAGTGGACGAATTATAACTCAAAAAAGACCAAAATATGCTAGTTTCAAAAAACCACAAGAACACGTTTTTGCGACTTCTGGTGACAACGGCATATAGAAAAGGGCAAAATGGGCAAACAATTTTTACGTTACAATCAAGAATAGAAGGTACAATACATAGTAGAAAGATCTGTAGTTTCTGTATATGGGTTGGCCTTAGTAATAACTTCGGTACGTCCAGGTTTCACGCTTACTAAAAAAAAGTTTCATAAAAATTGTGTCAGCGTGTAAACTATGAAGAAATAAAGTTAACAATGAAAACTTGACTTCTCTTGGAGCGGCACCTGACCAAGGATGAAGATTCTCAAAACAAATGAATCGTATTTTACATCATTACTCACATGGGAACGTATATGTTTTGAGAGTGCGCATGTTTGGCATCTCAAAAATGGCATGAGGACAGATAGAAAACAGGCAAACACAGTTAGATGCGATTTTTGAATTCGATCATGAGAATTGCAAAAAAATATGAAAATTGGGGTAGAATTGAATTCATAAAATTTAGGAAAATGGCTTCTGTATCAATAGTTTGCTTCAAAAATACAGCAAGTTTCTTGGTGATAGCTATAAAAACACAACCAACATTATCCGATTATGTTTGTCTGCATAACTGTATTTCCGAAAGCTTTTCTTCATTCACAAACATTTTTCAATGTGCAATTTCTTGTCAAAAAATTCGCCCGTACCACTTCTGAACGTTTCTATTGCTCAAATGTGTCTTTTCAGTAAATTTGCACCCGCTGCTCCAATTGGCGGCGCACTCCATCAGAAAATTCTATGTTAAAATGTTAGGAAGAAATCAGTACATTTATGACAGTTGAGATAGAACAAAAATTGAAAACCAAATGATACAAAAAACAGTATAAATTCAAAAAAAGTAGTTAGAAAAAAAAATAGTTAGAACAAAACGAAATTGATAGAAACAACAAAGATAAAATTTCCGTAAACGACTGCGCTCCTATTGGATTCTAATTGGGCGTTTTGTTTTTCTGGAGGACGATTCTCTCTTGGGTACTGGAATGAATGAAGGAGCAGACTTCTTCTTCTGAAAATACCCAAAATGTATATCAATTTTTGCAAAAAACTCTAGTGTTTATCTTTTTCTCTTCCTCCATTTTTTGTCGCTCACTTGCCTTCTCAGAAATTCGCGCACTTGCGCGACGACCTCTTGTTCCGGGAACAAAATTGGATGTCGAAGAAGAAGATGAAGGTTGCGACGATGATGGCATAGACAAAGAAGATGATGTTGAATCATTTCCTTTCCTATCGCATCCTCTTCCAAGTTTTTGAATTTGGCGAATTCCAGACTGGTTGATCTGCAGTTGGTGACATTTTAGGATAAAAACTTCAAAGTTTTGAGCGACTTACTGTATCTGGAGCCATTGAAAACATGTTCACATTGTTTTCGACAATTGGCTCGTTGTGAGCATGTTCAGCAATCTCATCCAATTTATCGTCAATCGAGTACGGGTCGTCCTCATCTTCATAACCGGTCTAAGGTCCCAAACGTCCAACATCAACAGCAGAAAATAGTCCCTGGAAAGGCATCAGTTTGACTCTTGATTCTGTTACTTTGGCTTGCATGTTTACCTGATGACCGTAGTCAGTTTCCTGAGCATGCGGCATGCTTTCCGTATCGGAGTTCTCTTCCTCTTTTTCTACAGCATCATCACTGAGTTCGTCAAGGCCTGCACGGTTATCACTATTCTCAGCAGAACTTCGTCCCTGAATATAGTCTGTTTTTTTATGAAAATTTGTTACCTCAAACCTTATCTTTCAGCTCCGCCTCAGCCTTCTTCTGATGTAGAGGTTGCTTTAAGATTTCGAAGTCCGCCACTCTCTTGGGATCTGTAACATTGTGGTTTTTCAAATTTCATATGTTCAATGAATGGGAGCTCACCTCTAGCCCTCATCCGCTCGATGAGACTGATGTTTGGGTCGATTGGCTCTTGCTTCGGAACCTTCAAATGGTTTCTTCTTTTGGAGGCCGCCGGATGTTCCGCCTCCATTTGCTCCTGTTTAACCGGTTTCATAAGTGCCGGAGCAGTTGAGTTTTCCGGTTCCATTGATGAAGCTTCTGGAGCAGAAACATGACATCTTGAAGGATCTAGTTGAGCACCATATTCTGCGGCACTGAACGTTGGATCATTCACAGAGTTCTGTGGCTGGGCATCCCCAAATCCAGCTTGGGAGAAATCACGACGGACAGGACCAGAACCAGCATTCTCATACTCCATGGAATATTGTGCAGTCTCGGTATTCGGAACTTCTCCTGAAATGGTTCGATCTTCTCCTGGATGTTGACTTCCTCTTTGAAGGTCGCTTCTATGTGTACCTGAAATGATTTCTGGACGTAACTACTTCATTAATGCATACAGATATCTAGATAAGTACCGTATTTACTGTAATTGAAGCGCATGCGCCTCTATTTTTCAAACCCTCTGTCGTGGTGCGCTTCTATTAAAGGGGTGCTTCAATTAGAGGCTGCGCTTCTATTTTTCAAAGACATTTTTTGAAAAATCATCTTTTTGTTGGCCAATTTTTAACACCGTTTTGGCTTCAAAATTGATGATTTTCAATGAAAATGTGTATGAAATCATGTCAAATCCTCAAATATTACCTCTAAAATTTGTTTTTAAGGAGCATTTTTCTGCAAAAATGGGCTCAGATTTTTTCTGGATGTGCTTCTATTACAGGGTGCGCTTCTACTAGAGAGTGCGCCTCTATTTTTCAAGCCCAGCGCCAGCATGCGCTTCTATTAGAGGTGCGCTTCAAATACAGGTGCGCCTCAATTACAGTAAATAAGGTAAATACTGTAACTTGCAGTATCTTGACGTCTACAATCGCCTAAACATAAATGTAATGTGTTAATCTTATACTCCGCAAACTTCCACTAGCCCTGTTAAAACAACTGTAAATGATAAAGAAGGAATATTGCAAAAACTACCTTGCTTATCTGGAGCGCTTTTTTCTTTTGGAGTGTGATCCATCAGAGAAAGAAGTGGTAGCTCAATAGCTCCATTCAAGACAAGTTTATCATTGTTGCCGGGCAACATTCCGATGAATATTTCCGACCTGGATTTGATAACCAAAAATTTGAAATTTTTCGACCGATGGAAATATTGGCCATGGTATAGATGGCCGAAATTTTTAATTTTTGGTTACCAATTTTTTTTCAAATTGTAAGATTTTTGAAAAAGAACCTTTTCTGGAAGTTCGCCTGAGATTTCACTTTTCAAAACCAACTAGAAGTCTGAATAATCGCTCGAGAATATGCAGAATCAGCACTGAAATGGCCAGTTTTAGCACTTAGACCTAGATAACTCGGGTAGGGTGGCGGGCGGATTCTAAAATTTGAGGGAGTTCCTAGATAGGCCATTCCCAACATATGCACCAAATTTCATAAATTTCTGAACTTACAAGTTGTTGTGGTTCCCTTGTCATTTTGTCACGTCCTGTCACGTCCTGGCCGGAGTTTCATGTAGAGACCACCACGTTCACCCTCGTATGGTTGGTCTTCAAACTGCAAGCATGGATATGAAAAATGGGGCGGAGCTTAGTAAAATTTTCAAAATATTGAATTGAAACTTTGATATTAAAATTTAGCTTGGTGAATCGGTCAAAATGAGCTTAAAAATGGTCAATTTAGCTCAATTTCGAAAAATGGGGTCTGGACCACCAATGACGAATTTTGAATATCTAGCGTAACTCTGCTCAACTTGCAGATCTAACGATGAAGACCGTACTGGTGTGTTTTCATTGTTAAATCTGAGCCTGAATTGCTTAAAAATGATCAAAAACCTGTTTTTTGTTTAATTTTCAAATTCCCATTTTTGACCTATATTTTTCAGCCTATTTTAAGTCATTCGAGTGGTTTTTACAAGCAAAAACCCCGGACCCCAGACGGGGTGCAATACATGTGAGACGCTAGATATAGTTAGGTTTGAAAAGAAAAAAAAAACTCACCTTTAGAAATCAAATGTTTTTGGAAAAATCAAAAAAAAAAAGATCGGCGGCAAAAGCTGTGCTGCCTAATAGACAACTCGATTCTACGAGTATGAGTTTAGCCATCACTAAGACCTCCTTTTATACACGCTTTTGCCCCGCCCATAGACACCGGCAAGTCAAGTGGGCCGACACGCCTACTTTGTGCTCCTGGGATTTTTGAGGATTTTTATTAGTTTCGAATTCAATTTTGACCATAAATAGTTTACGTCACATGACAGAATAGAGAAAACACCATATTTGAAAATGTCTTGAAAAATGGAGTCGGAGCATATGAGACGTGACATAGAAATTATTACTAAGAAATGAAGCTTTTAGAGTCCAGTCGAAAATCGATGTTCTTCTATCCGTTTCAATTTTTCAAAACTCAAATCTGATATTCATGATTTATTTTTCATAGAATTTCGAAACTCGAGCTACTCGCCTTTTTAAAAAAATTTTGAATGTTGATTTTTGTTTTCAAGCAAAAAAAAAAGAACACTCCAATTTTCAAAGTTTTTTGAAAATCCCTTGTCAACATTTTTTGAAACTTCATTTCGAATAGCAATGAATTTCTCATAAACTTCCAAGTACCAGAGTTTGTCAAAACTCCAAATATTCACATAGTAGTTTTGCACTCCGTATGTTTCCCATGGTCCCTTTCTTTTTGGTCCCTCCAACTAAAGACCCCCTTCGTGTCTCGCTTCAATCCCACAAAACGTTTTGACACCTGCTTCCCAGGAGCACAGTAGCGATTATTTTGTGAGGATAGATTATAATCCACATGTCGACCATTGTAGGGGTTAATGTGTGATTGTCTTTCTCTTTGTCATCAAGATAGAACACCGTACACAGATGTCACCTACCTCTTCAAAATTGTGTGTAGTTTGGACCCCTCAATGCAAACCATTATCTAACATCAGACAATGAGCAATAATGTGCTTCTGGGGATTTGGATTGAAGGTGGCTATGGAAGGGCATCTGAATCGGAATTCAAATAGCATCTGATTTGGTTGTAAATGGATATACTACTTCAGAAAATCGTTCGACCTGCTCTCAATACACGCTGATCAATGCATCGTGTTCGACTTCAAGACCCGATCACGTTATTCTCAATTAAAAATACAGTAACCGATATATTTCCTCTTGCACTGTTTTATTTATGAAAAAAAATGTATCAACATCCAAACATAACACTCTGAATAAAAAAATGAGACAGTAAGGCATCATTAGAGAAAGAAAAAGGGAGAATAAATGTCTTGGATGGAAAAGATATTGGGTAACTATATAACATTTTAGAAGTTTTTGCGATGGACCACAAGACCTGAAAGGGGATCCATGAAGAGGAAGAAGAATGGCTAGAAGACTGTGAAGCTGATGAGGAAGTGGTGATCTGAAAAGTTACTTGTCACTACTACCTCACTAAAACTATGCCAAAATCATCTCATCTCAATTGATCCATATTACTCACCAATTTACTTGAAATCGTTGTCTTGCTCCTAGATCATGTTTTTGGTGATGCATTGGGATCCTTGTTCCTCGTGTGTTCCCTGCTCCGACGATGTGGATGGTTGATTGTCTGAAACTAGAAAATGTGTACATCTGTGCACCCAAAGTCTAACAAGTAAGAGATCGTTGTAAAAGATCGTTCACTCACCGTCATCATTCTCGCCTTTTCTTCCTCTCTTGAGATTTGATCCACGAGAAGTCTGCTGATGATTGTCTCCCTGTTCTCCATCCTCCTCGCCTTACCATTTTCTCTTTTTGGAGGAGCAACTCTTCCAGATGTGGTAGGTCCACCTTGCGGGACTGCACCAGTTTCTAAATATTGACCTTACTTTTATTTGAAGAAGGAATCTGACCGAAACTTTTATTGCTTCAAAATACGCAAAAATGTGCATAGATTCCAAAAATCATAATGAAACTGCTAAAAAATTGTTCTAAGACCCTGAAAATTGGCTCTAATATGAGCGAAAATTGCAAAAGTTGTATTTGGTGGCCGTGGACGAGTTTCCCAGAAGAAAGGGCGGAATCAATTAATGAGCGTCTTCGCAGTCGTGTGGCAACCATTCACAGTTTCAATTTCTCCAAACTCAATTCTGATATCCATGATTGATTCTCACAGAATTTTGAAACTCGAGCTATTTGCTTCTCGAGAAAATATGCAGAATGTTGATTTTTGTTTTCAAGTCCAAAAGAACACTTCAATCTTTAAAGTTATTCGGAAATCCCTTGTCAACATTTTTAGAAACTTCATTTTGAATAGCAATGAATTTCTCATAAACTTCCAAGTACCAGAGTTTGTCAAAATTCCAATTCATCTTGTAGTTTGGTTCTCCGTGTTTTCCCATGGTCCCTTTCTTTTCGGTCCCCCACCTACAGGCCCCGTCCATGTCTCGCTTTATTCCCACAAAAACTTTTGACACCTCGTTTCCCAGGAGCACAGTAGCGCTCATTGTTCCAAGATAGATTATAGTTCGCATGTCGACCATTGGAGGGGTTCAGGTGTGATCGATTCTTTCTTTGTCATCAAAAGAGAACACCATACACAGATGTCACCTACTCATTCAAATAGTCTTTGACCGGGGGGGGGGGGCAGACTACAAACAAACAGACAACAGACTGTGCTTCGTTACTGGACCTAAATGAATAATACGGACCTAAATGAATAGTACGGACCCAAATGAATACTACGGGCCTAAAGTGTTGGAACGGCATATTGGGGAGTGAGTCCGTAACCGGCCAGAGAATCAGAATACCAATACTATGTATAAGAAACAGACGAGCGATAAACAATCATAACTTTATGCGTTACCAACCAGAAGATTTAGTACAAGTGGTATGTTGGGAGCGCATGACCTGATGGGATCCAGACGAGGCGGACATCTTAGATGGTAGTTGTTGGCGCAGGTGACTTTGGTTTGGCAGAGGCTCTTCAGTGGGTATGCTAGAGAGATTCTAGAACTGACTTCTCTCTTCTCATCGATTCCTTTTATTGACCTTAGAACGTGGCAGATGGTCATGGTTGTTGGATGTGGAGAGTAGATAAGGGAAGAGTTCGTGGCATCCCGGCGATAGTGAAGAAGAGCCTTTGGCTTATATCCAATCTCCTGGTCACGCCAACAAATATGAATATAATTGAGTTTGTAAAGAATCCTCGGTTAGTAATTGAGTTGACAATCCTCGCTTAGGATATTTTACAATCCGACAAAACGTGTCCGATCAGTGAGGTCAAGATGCTAAACAGCACTCGGACAAGAGCAGTCAACCAATTGTTCCCGTTGGAGATTTCAGAAGAGGAATCGAAGCAAGATTCAGCTGCTACAACGACTCGCGAAATACCTTCATCATAAACTGAGACGAAGACTCAGCACTAGGCTGCAAAACTTACAAGGCCATTTCTTCCCAGAAAAGCAAAAAAGACTACCAATGTTATGACAATAAAAATCTGAGATATCGGAAGTCTTCGGAAGGAAAGAATCGTTTCCAAAAACTTCTACCGAAGATCCCCTTTCAGGCCTTGTGGTCCATCGCAAAAACTTCTAAAAGGTTATATAGTTACCCAATATCTTTCCCATCCAAGACATTTATTCTCCCTTCTTATTTCTCTAATGATGCCTTACTGTCTCATTTTTTTATTCAGAGTGTTATGTTTGGATGTTGATACATTTTTTTTCATAAATAAAACAGTGCAAGAGGAAATATATCGGTTACTGTATTTTTAATTGAGAATAACGTGATCGGGTCTTGAAGTCGAACACGATGCATTGATCAGCGTGTATTGAGAGCAGGTCGAACGATTTTCTGAAGTAGTATATCCATTTACAACCAAATCAGATGCTATTTGAATTCCGATTCAGATGCCCTTCAATAGCCACCTTCAATTCATTTCCCTCAGAAGCACATTATTGCTCATTGTCTACTGTTAGATAATGATTTGCATTGATGGGTCCAAACTACACACAATTTTGAAGGGGTAGGTGACATCTGTGAACGGTGTTCTATCTTGATGACAAAGAGAAAGACAATCACACATTAACCCCTACAATGGTCGACATGTGGATCATAATCTATCCTGAATAATCGCTACTGTGCTCCTGGGGAGGCAGGTGTCAAATGGCTTTGTGGGATTGAAGCGAGATATGGACGGGGTCTTTAGTTGGAGGGACCGAAAAGAAAGGGACCATGGGAAACATACGGAATGCAAAACTACAAGATGAATTGGAATTTTAACAAACTCCGGTACTTGGAAGTTTATGTGAAATTCATTGCTATTCAAAATGAAATTTCTAAAAATGTTGACAAGGGATTTCCGAAAAACTTTGAAGATTGAAGTGTTATCTTGGGCTTTAAAACAAAAATCAACATTCTGCATTTTTTTAAAAGGCGAATATCTTGAGTTTCAAAATTATATGAAAAATAAATCATGGATATCAGAATTGAGTGTTGAAAAATTGAAACGGATAGAAGAACATCGAATTTCGACTGGACTCTAAAAGCTTCATCTCTCAGCAATAATTTCCATGTCATGTCTCATATGCTCTGACTCCATTTTTCAAGACTTTTTCAAATATGGTCTTTTCTCTATTCTATCATGTAAATTGAACTATTTATGGTCAAAATTGAACTCGAAACTAATAAAAAGCCTCCAACATCCCAGAAGCACAAAGTAGGCGTGTCGGCCCACTTGACTTGCCGGTGTCTATGGGCGGGGCAAAAGCGTGTATAAAAGGAGGGTTTAGTGATGTCTAAACTCATACTCGTAGAATCGAGTCGTCTATTAGGTGGCACAGTTATTGCCGCCGATCTTTTTTTTTTGATTTTTCAAAACATATTTGATTTCCAAAAGTGAGTTTTTTTCTTTTCAAACTTAACCAGTTGGGGGTCCGGGGTTTTTGCGTGTAGGCTTAAAAAGCCGCCCAAATAGGTTGAAGTAGGCCAAAAATGAGGATTTGAAAATTTTCGAAGAAATTGATTTTTGATCAATTTAATGTTCAGAATTTCATGAAATTTAGTACATATGTTGAGAATGGCCTATCTAGGAACTCCCTCAAATTTCAGAATCCGCCCGAATCCGGCCACAAGGACCACGAGGGATATTGGAGGCACTTTCGTCCGGAATGTGCCAATTGGAACAACGGGAGTACGCGTACCAAATCAAATGCCATTTATGGTGGACAACGCCAACAACTTCAACTTCCACCACATCATTTGGCTCCATTCGCTCAGACATACCTGAATCAGACTCCAGTTATGCTAGGTACTGGTGACATTATAATTTCACTTAGCGAAACAGTATGTTTTCAGGCCTTCCACCACATTTGTTGTACCACGGAACTCCACTTCGGTCTGGTGTTCTGAGTCCTGTCCAAATGCTGACTCCACCCATTGACCTGAACAGCGTTCCGAACGGACAATTGCAAATGAGTGGTAGTTTGAAAGTTAGAAAGCAAATGATCTTGGAAGCAGCTGAGAAATATCTTCTCAGAATTTGACAAAAATTCACTAAATTAAGAGGCATACATGCGCTGTCCTTCAAACTTTGAATTTGACTTTGAAATTGTTCCTTCTTTTATTCTTGTTCGTAACCCCAATATTCATCGTGGCATTCTTTTAGATTCAAACAATCCCAGCTCGGAAATCGTCATCGGAATGTTGCCCGGCAACAATGATAAACTTGTCTTGAATGGAGCTATTGAGCTACCACTGCTTTCTCCGATGGATCACACTCCAAAAAAAAGAAGCGCTCCAGATAAGCAAGGTAGTTTTTGCAATATTCCTTCCTTATCATTTACAGTTGTTTTGAGGCCAACGAGAGAATCCCCCACTAGTTCGACAGCATCAATGGGGAATGCCGGGATACAAAAACTTCATGGAAACTGGTGTGAGATCAAGAGGACTCAATCAAGCTTCAGTCTCTGCTTTCACTCGATCTGAGAATGGAGACAATGCTCAAGGTGGTGGCAGCTCGAGAGGTCGCGGTGGAACAAAAGGAAGTCGTGGTGGAGGTAGAGGACAAAGTGGTGTCTCAAGGGCCCAAATCCACGGCAGCGATCAATCCGAGCGTCAGCAGGAGCTATCAAACAGCCTTAGTAAGATTTAAAAAATTTTAGGGTACATAAAAATGATGAATTTGGAGGTTGCAGAGCGCAAAATTAAAGGCCTCGTTTGACCTCGTTTGCCTGTTTCATAAACTGAATTTACAGGTGCGCCAATACTGCTGGCTCATTCACAAGGAGCACTAGAGAAACTTGAAGGTACTTTCGTCCGGAATGTGCCGATCGGAACAATGGGAGTGCGCGTACCAAATCAAGTGCTGCGTGTTAAGGACCAGGACGATGGTAAGCGTTTTGAAATAATTTAAAATTTGAACAATAGGCTTTACAGAAACTAATGTTTCAAACCTTTTAGCATTTTGAAATTCTCAAAAAATGCAGTGCGGAAACTATGATGTCTGAGGTTTTTATGACTCTATATTTGATTTTCAGGTCTTCATGGCTCGAAACCATACCACACAGAAGCTCGTCGCCATCAAAGTTGTTCCGAAACCCCAACTCATGAAGCCAGAAGATGAAAATATCCAGCACCTCAAGAACGAAGTCAATATCCTCCGCACCCTCCACTTCCCATTCATCTGCCAAATGCGTCAATGCTTCAAGAACGGATCCAAAGTCTACCTGGTTCTGGAATTCTGCCAAAGTGGAAATCTTCACAACGTCATCGAGAACTTCTTCAAGAAAACGTAGAATGAGATGCCCAATGAGCAAGAAATCAAGTTCTACACCAGCGAGATCGTTTGTGCTCTGGAGAAGGCGGAAATGGAAAAATTGGAGGAGAAGTTTCGAGGATAAGATGGAATCGATGACGAGTTTCGAGGAGTGGACGGAGAAGATGTCAGATTTCGAAATGGACAAACCCATCAAATGTTTGACGAAGAAGCACGATTCGAGAATGATAATTTTTTGTGTTAATGTCTTCTTGAATAAATATTGATTATCAAAAAACCTGTTTTTTACCAAGTGAATTCTATGGGTCTAATTACCCATTTTATCTTATAATTTTAGCACCACTTAGAATTTTAGCTTTCAGAATAAAAATTTTTCACCGTTTTCAGCCTTGTTTGAAACTTGGTCAGCTCAGATCACTTGAGTGAGCAGTTGGTGGCTAGGTTTCCGAGCAATGTGACCTGTCCTACTTGCTCACTTTAGTGGGAAACTGGGTGAAATTGGCCAAGTTTTGAAAAAAATCAAACATGTAGGAAAATGAAGCAAGAGACAATTTCGAAAAAAAAAATTAATTCTTCCTTCAAGTTGCTTGTCGGATTCATTGGACCCAAAAACCCGAAAATTCTAAAATTTCGATTTGTGTTATCCATCACCAGTTCACCGTTCTGTATACTAATGGCTTCCAAGGCCCTCACGGTGGTCTCAATCTTCTTCTGCACTCTTTTCACAGCGGCTTTCTCCTTCTCAAACTGTTTCTTGTTTTGAGTCCACTGATTTTTTTGATACGATTCGCTTTTTTGGCAGGCCGGCTGCCTCTTCGTAAAACACGTGTTCGGGTCACTTTCTTTGCTTTCTTTTTTCTCTTCCTCTCGTTCTCTGCGTATCTTCTCTGTTTTTTCTCTCACGTTTCTTCTCTCCAAACAGTCATTCTCCCAAAAAGACGTTTGTCTGCTTTCTCTTTTTCTCTTTTTCTCTTGTTTGTTCTCTGCGCCTCTTTCTCTTTCATCTTACTTTTTTCCCGGCATCGGCAGTCATTTTAACCCCCAACATACGTCCCGTTTCCTTAGATGTCCCCTTTTTTTAGTTTTTAGTCCCCTATTTTTTCTATTTTCTAATCTATGTATTCATACCGAAAACGGTTACTTTTGACCCCTATCTGTTCTAGAGGTCTTTTCCGTATCGGCATCTTTATTGATTTTCTGAAAATTTCATTATTTTTTTGATTGGGAGGTGAGTAAAGCTTTGGATTTCTATTTATATTTGCTTTTCTATTTATATTTGCTTAAAAATACCTGGAAAAAGTGAATCAAAATAGCTGAAAATTCAGTAGCCGAAAAAACTCCGCCACGGTCCCCGGTGACCATTCGAGTCAAAATTAATATTTTGGAAACGGGTTTACAGATTTTGAAGCAAAGTAGGTCTTTGCCTCTCCGGTATCTATGAGCGGGCCCAAAGCGTGTATAAAAGGATGTCTTAGTGATCGCAAAACTCATACTCGAGGAATCGAGTCGTCTCTAAGACTGCTCATTCATTGCTGCCGCTTATACAAAAATCCTGTCGTAAAATTTTCAATTTTTCGCATTCTAGGTTTAAAATAAATCGAATTCTGAATCTCAGAAAATGTATAAAAATCTCTCCTTGTCCTCACAAAATGTTGAACTTCCCTCCAAAATCTGTTTATTTTCAGAACTTCTCACTGCTCCAAAAGCACCGAAGAAACGCGAAACCATGGGAGTGCCACGCAAGGAAAATGCGGATCTCCGGTCAATCCGGATCCAGGATACTGATCAGTATCATAATTATGATAAGTGAGTTTCCATTCTTATGCTAAGCAGGGGCACAAAGGTTGAGAAAATGAGCTGAAAATTGAGCCAGCTTTGCTTTCCAAGCTTCCCGGGCGATTTCCACAGGTTTTTGTGATCCCAGCAGCAAATCATAGTCGATTTTCCTTATGAAAAGTACCTATTTTTTGGCTCCAGAACCTTTTCATTTGAGTGAAATCCCTCCCAAAACTCTCCTCTTCCAGCTACGACCTCTCCGAGTCTGGAGATGAGCTGAACGAAGTCTCGCGTCGCATCTCCGTCAAGCAGCTCCACCCCATCAAGAACAAGATGGCCAAAAAGATGAAGATGGGCAGGGCGAAGACGTCGAGAAGACTTCTCGGAGACGACTTCGTCGACACCGACAGTGTTCATGTGAAGAGAAACATGGGCATGCGCAAGTCGAGAAGCGTGGAGCATGGTAAGAACGGATTTGAAGCCCAAAAAGCCGGGAACTGCAGTCTAAGACTTCAAAAGATTAAGAGCCGATGTCCGACTAGGTCGAACACACTATGGCACGGTTCCTTCAAACTTATCCAAAAGTTTTGATTTTTGGTATGGTATGTACCTAGGCCAATTAGATAAAAATTTGATAAATTTTTTCAAGCTCCGCCCCTTTTGACCTAGAGAAATAATAAGCCCAAATCCGAAAATCGAAAATTTTTAAATTGATGATAGACAAAAAATCTTTTCAGAATTGAGTTTCCGGCATGTTTTTGTGCATTTTGTTAGTTGACAACAAATTTCTAGCTCTACTGCATCAAAGAGAAAAATTAGATTTTTTGAAAATTGGGCTAATTTTTAGTGGTTTTTTGAGGTTTTCCAAAAATTTTAGTACCTGGCTACAAAAATATTATTTGAAATTCGAAATCCTCATTAAATTTTACATCAGAATTCATAGTGGAATATTCCAGAAACGTTGGTCGTCATCTTCATTTCGACCGAAATATACCCAATTTTCGAACATTTTCATGTGGTCCCCCCTTACGAAAAATCCGAAATTTGCCTTCAAAAAATTTTTTTTCAACAAATGACAGTTTCTTGTTATACTGACCCAAAATAGGACTTTGACCAATTTTGAGCCATTTTGGATGAGTTTCAATGGAGTTATGCTCATTACAAATTTTCGGGCTGCTCAACAAGAAGCTAAAATTGTAATGAGCATAACTCAATTGAAACTCATCCAAAATGGCTCAAAATTGGTCAAAGTCCTATTTTGGGTCAGTATAACAAGAAACTGTCATTTGTTGAAAAAAAATTTTTTGAAGGCAAATTTCGGATTTTTCGTAAGGGGGGACCACATGAAAATGTTCGAAAATTGGGTATATTTCGGTCGAAATGAAGATGACGACCAACGTTTCTGGAATATTCCACTATGAATTCTGATGTAAAATTTAAAGTGGATTTCGAATTTCAAATAATATTTTTGTAGCCAGGTACTAAAATTTTTGGAAAACCTCAAAAAACCACTAAAAATTAGCCCAATTTTCAAAAAATCTAATTTTTCTCTTTGATGCAGTAGAGCTAGAAATTTGTTGTCAACTAACAAAATGCACAAAAACATGCCGGAAACTCAATTCTGAAAAGATTTTTTGTCTATCATAAATTTGAAAATTTTCGATTTTCGGATTTGGGCTTATTATTTCTCTAGGTCAAAAGAGGCGGAGCTTGAAAAAATTTATCACATTTTTATCTAATTGGCCTAGGTACATACCATACCAAAAATCAGAACTTTTGGATAAGTTTGAAGGAACCGTGCCATGGCCTACTGGCCTGTGTTCGAGTGAGCGGGACATTGACTCTTAAATTTCCACTGAAAATTGTTCTAGTAATATAAAACGTGTCTCTAGATCCTTTCCATATCTTGCGACTCAAATTAATAAATCACACTTTTGAGCTTGGGAATCCCCGCAAATATAAATTTCTCCCCCAAAAGACCTTTTAAACAATCTAAATTTCCAGCTCGCATCATGCTCACCTTCACCGATCTCGACGACATCTGTGAGGACGGCTCGGACATCGCGACACCACCCACCACCGCTTTTGACAAGCTCTTCGCCGATCGCGAGAATATGAAGGTGAGACTTTGATTAATTCGAAACTCGGAGGTTTAGCACGAATTCTCTGAGAAAATCGAGCATGTAGTGTTGTCAATCCGCACAACTTTTTCATCGTGGTCCGATTTGGTTGATATTTTGTATGATTGATGTCATTGACCTTCTATATACAAAAACATAAAATTCTTCTAGCTTCGCCTCTTCCAGATGCTGTGCGGATTCAGAAGACGTCAAACTTTCAAAATTTTTCTCGTTTAAGCTAGCAACAAAATCTCAACGGAATCTGAATACTGACCTCATTTGAAGCATTTTATGTGTTGAAACCATTTTTCCAACTCCTCTCCTTTCATTGAAAAATTAGTGATCTTCCAGACATTTTTCAAAAAATTGTCGATTTTTCCAAAAATCGTTCGCTCCTGAAAAATTTTTCAACACAGTACAAGAAATAAATTGCAGAATATGGTAGTGCAACTCATTGGCTTTTCAACAAAAAAAAGTTTCGCAAAAAACAGGTGGACCTCAAAGGACTTCTGATCGAAAGTTTGATCTCGACTCCAAAAAATCAACGTACCCCCCTCCATGGTGAAAAAATGGGTAAAAAATTTTAGGTCTCGGATTTTGATGAAATTTTGCTACATTATGTCAGAACATATTAAAAATATTAAGACGAAGTTTCAGATCTTAAACGAACTCGTTCAGTCGAGTTACTGCGTTTTCAAAAAAAATTCACTGAAATTCGGGTACTTGTCTTTAACGACCCATATCTCCAGTTATCCATTTTCTGACATTGTTGTTTGGCTATTTTCCAAGGAAATGAATGTCAAGGATAATTTTGACATACATAAAAAGCTTTCTCAAAATAAAAGTGTGTTGTCATTGCTGAGCTTTTCGAGGATTGCGTAATATGCCAAACTTGTCGACCCCATTGAAATTTTTGATGCTCTACACCTTCTCAACTACTACATATGGACGTAAAATTTATTTCAAACTGTACATAAAAACATATAAACGTGTCAGAAAATGGATAACTGGAGATATGGGTCGTACAAGTACCCGAATTTCAGTGAATTTTTTTTGAAAACGCAGTAACTCGACTGAACGAGTTCGTTTAAGATCTGAAACTTCGTCTTAATATTTTTAATATGTTCTGACATAATGTAGCAAAATTTCATCAAAATCCGAGACCTAAAATTTTTTACCCATTTTTTCACCATGGAGGGGGGTACGTTGATTTTTTGGAGTCGAGATCAAACTTTCGATCAGAAGTCCTTTGAGGTCCACCTGTTTTTTGCGAAACTTTTTTTTGTTGAAAAGCCAATGAGTTGCACTACCATATTCTGCAATTTATTTCTTGTACTGTGTTGAAAAATTTTTCAGGAGCGAACGATTTTTGGAAAAATCGACAATTTTTTGAAAAATGTCTGGAAGATCACTAATTTTTCAATGAAAGGAGAGGAGTTGGAAAAATGGTTTCAACACATAAAATGCTTCAAATGAGGTCAGTATTCAGATTCCGTTGAGATTTTGTTGCTAGCTTGAACGAGAAAATTTTTGAAATTTTGACATCTTCTGAATCCGCACATCATCTGGAAGAGGCGAAGCCAGAAGAATTTTATGTTTTTGTATATAGATGGTCAATAACATCAATTATACAAAATATCAATCAAACCGGACCACGATGAAAAAGTTGTGCTGGCTGACTCTCGACTTTCTCAGAGAATTCGTGTTAGAACATTCCTGTTTAAAAATGAAGGATCATGTGGTCCAAAAACTTCTATACCTGGATGAGATTTTCCCATATGTCTTCCTGCCGTTATAAAACTTCAAATGATCTGAAGATCCCAACTGGGGCATTAAATTCTGACGCTTTCTAAAAACTTCGGATAATCAAAATGGCTAATTTTTCCAACCCTTCGCGCATCAAAACCCTACAAAGACTACCGTAAAAGCTGTATTATAACGCCACCTGTATTAGAACGCCCCCTATAATACAACGCCACCCCTAACCATATCCCGAAAAATAGAACGCCATGGCGTTCTTATACAGTTTTTACGGTATAGATCCTGTAGAGAACCGCAAAGCCGCAAAATAGTTCCAGAAGGCCTACAGTACTCTTTACCAGAATAATTTCCAGCTCGGGAACGAGTTCTGTGCAAAGGACGAGGTCGAGCAACGTCGGATTCTCAATGGAACGTCTAATTTTTTTGTGTCACTGTCTTCTTGAATAAATGTTGATTATCAAAAAACCTGTTTTTTTACCAAGTCAACTCTATGGGTCTGATTACCCATATCTATCTAATGGTTTCAACGCCACTTAGTGGCTCACTTTAGTGGAAACTGGGTTCGATTGGCCAAGTTTTGAGAAAAATCGGAAATTAAAATTTGTGGGAAAATGAAACATGAAACGATTTCGAAAAAGAATAAATTCTTTCCTCAAGTTTCTTATCGGATTCATTGAACCCAAAAACCCAAAAATTCAAGAATTTCGATTTGTGTTATCCATCACCAGTCTACCGTTCTGCTTGCTGACGACTTCCAAGTCACTCTCAGTAGTCTCAAGCTTCTTCTGGCCGCCTTCTCCTTCTCAAATTGTTTCTTGTTCTGTGTCCACTGAGTTTTTTGATACGACTCGCTTCTTTCGGCCGCCCGGCTGAACAGAAACAGTTTTTGTAAAAAAGTTTTTGTAAAACAGTTTTTGTAAAACAGTTTTTGTAATACAGAAACAGTTTTTGTAAAACAGAAACAGTTTTTGTAAAACAGAAACATTTTTTGTAAAACAGAAACAGTTTTTGTACAACAGAAACAGTTTTTGTAAAACAGAAACAGTTTTTGTAAAACAGTTTTTGTAAAACAGAAACAGTTTTTGTAAAACAGTTTTTGTAAAACAGAAACAGTTTTTGTAAAACAGTTTTTGTAAAACAGAAACAGTTTTTGTAAAACAGAAACAGTTTTTGTAAAACAGAAACAGTTTTTGTAAAACAGAAACAGTTTTTGTAAAACAGAAACAGTTTTTGTACAACAGAAACAGTTTTTGTAAAACAGAAACAGTTTTTGTAAAACAGAAACAGTTTTTGTAAAACAGAAACAGTTTTGTAAAACAGAAACAGTTTTTGTAAAACAGGATTCTTAGACCGGTGGGGGTTCGTAGACCGGTGGGGATTCTTAGACCGGTGGGGGTTCGTAGACCGGTGGGGATTCTTAGACCGGTGGGGATTCTTAGACCGGTGGGGATTCTTAGACCGGTGGGGGTTCGTAGACCGGTGGGGATTGTTAGAACTTTTTTCTTGGACCGGGACACTTTTTTTCTGGACCGGGACACTTTTTTCTTGGACCGGGACACTTTTTTCTTGGACCGGGACGGTTTTTTTTGGACCGGTCCACTTTTTTCTTGGTCCGGGACACTTTTTTCTTGGGCCGGGACACTTTTTTCTTGGACCGGGACACTTTTTTCTTGGACCGGTCCACTTTTTTCTTGGACCGGGACACTTTTTTCTTGGACCGGGACACTTTTTTCTTGGACCGGTCCACTTTTTTCTTGGACCGGTCCACTTTGTTTGTGGACCGGGACACTTTTTTCTTGGACCGGTCCACTTTTTTCTTGGACCGGTCCACTTTTTTCTTGGACCGGTCCACTTTTTTCTTGGACCGGTCCACTTTTTTCTTGGACCGGTCCACTTTGTTTGTGGACCGGGACACTTTTTTCTTGGACCGGGACATTTTTTTCTTGGACCGGTCCACTTTTTTCTTGGACCGGTCCACTTTTTTCTTGGACCGGTCCACTTTGTTTGTGGACCGGGACACTTTTTTCTTGGACCGGGACACTTTTTTCTTGGACCGGGACACTTTTTTCTTGGACCGGTCCACTTTTTTCTTGGACCGGTCCACTTTGTTTGTGGACCGGGACACTTTTTTCTTGGACCGGTCCACTTTTTTCTTGGACCGGGATGTCGCGATCATAGATCTACGACTAGAAGAAGACACCTCAATTACACGACGGGATGCCGTTCCACCTTAATGGAGATGCGTGAAGGAACACTTATCCCGTTCCGATTAGATGACGATGCGCGGAAGAACACCTTTCGCAATAGTGCAAGCAACTTATCTACAAAGGACACAAGGAGAACCGGAGATGATGCTGCTAGGAACAGGAATACTGCTTTAATTGTCTTGTATATAAGCTCAATCCGTTCCTCCCTTCTTCATACTAACTGTATGGGAATCCACTGTATTCTTATACTCACTTGGGAGACGTAAGCTCTCCCCATTTCTCTCCCCTCTTTCTTCCCTTTCTCTTTTATACTTTGTATTCAGTTTTATATTCTTTATATCTTCAATAAATCCTTTATTACCACCACTGAACCACCTCTTACCCACACCAGAAGGAGACTAGCCCCCTGCTAGTCTTTACATGGTGCATCGACGTACCTACGGACTCGGACCGACTGCTAAGGTAAGTACTGACAAAGCGTTACTTGTTAACTGCTTTGAAACCGCCACGTATTGATTAACATGTATTGATTCCCAAGTGTTACCCCTGGATTTCTTTGAAGTATGCATGATTCGAATCTACACTCAGATGTAAGAAACCCCTCAAAACCGTTTTTTGACCAGGCTCCCCCTTCTCGAGATATGCCGACCTTTAGATTTTGTGCGTGAGATGGCTTACCTCAGACTTTGAGGAGGCATAACTTTGGTCAATCTTGGTCAATCAAGATGTTCTAAAAAGCAAAATGTGTCAAATTATCTTGTCTTTTAAATAATGTAAGATTCATAAAACAAAAACACCGTTATATGTACGAAAATTAAGAAATTCTGCAAGTGGCAAACACCAAGCAAGCACCAAACATCCGACCCAACCGTTAACTTTTTTTGAAAATGCTATCAAACGAAAAAGCATGTTTGATTTAGTTACTATGCAAAATATAAAAAAATTTGCCCGACGTTAAAGAGAGAAAAATAAAATTTCGTAAAATTTTTTTTTAACTTTTTTGAAAAATCTTAAGTTTCAAAATGATGTTGTACTAATAAGTTGGCAGTTGTGCACATTATTGTATTTGTTGTATTTTCAGCTTTCTAATAAGCTATTGAACATCAAAATATCATAATTTTGACAAGTTTTATGATTGATTGAATTGAATAAGTTGAATTTAACGAAAGTCATAAAACTCAAAAAATAAAAATGGTCATAGAGCTTCAAACTTTGTTTTATATTGTTAAAAATGTAATTTAACACAATATTGTCAACTGCAACTTTTCCCCTTCTCTTCATCTTCTTGTCATAAAAATGAGATTTAGTGTTTTCCCAGCCGAGGTCGGCTCGAAGAGGAAAGCCTCACTTTATGGCAGGAAGATGAAGAGAAGGAAAGAAGTTTTAGTTGACAAAACTGCGTAGAATTACATTTTCAACAATATGAAACAAAGTTTGAAGCTCTATGACCATTTTTATTTTTTTATTTTTATGACTTTCGCTAAATTCAACCTATTCAGTTCAATCAATCATAAAACTTGTCAAAATTATGATATTTTGATGTTCAATAGCTTATTAGAAAGCTGAAAATACAACAAATACAATAATGTGCACAACTGCCAACTTATTAGTACAACATCATTTTGAAACTTAAGATTTTTCAAAAAAGTTAAAAAAAATTTTTACGAAATTTTATTTTTCTCTCTTTAACGTCGGGCAAATTTTTTTATATTTCGCACAGTGACTAAATCAAACATGCTTTTTCGTTTGATAGCATTTTCAAAAAAAGTTAACGGTTGGGTCGGGTGTTTGGTGCATGCTTGGTGTTTGCCACTTGCAGAATTTCTTAATTTTCGTATATATAACGTTGTTTTTGTTTTATGAATCTTACATTATTTGAAAGCCAAGATAATTTGACACATTTTGCTTTTTAGAACATCTTGATTGACCAAGATTGACCAAAGTTATGCCTCCTCAAAGTCTGAGGTAAGCCATCTCACGCGCAAAATCTAGAGGTCGGCATATCTCGAGAAGGGGGAGCCCGGTCAAAAAACGGCTTTATGGGGTTTCTTACATCTGAGTGTAGATTCGAATCATGCATACTTCAAAGAAATCCAGGGGTAACACTTGGGAATCAATACATGTAAGCCTCGGCTTATCATAATCGGCTTGCCTGACTAATCGGCCCCCAGCAAGGAAGGGACTTCCATATCCTATCTGCAAATCTTAGCAAGGAAGGGACCTCCATATCCTATCTGCAAAACCTCGCCGTAGTGCACCCATCTGAAAGGATACAACCTATCCAAAATTTTCTCATCGTTACAGTATCCCACTGAAAACGAAAGGTAAAGAAAGCAATCGAAACCTTAGAGAAAAAGTTAGTATCCAGACACAACAAATTGAATGAGATGGCAGTGGCAGCCGGCGCTCATTCACTAGCTTCAACAGACTACACAATCGTGACCAAACCGAAGCCCACCCCATTATTGGTAACGTCATCCGGAAACGGAGCACCAGCCAATCCAAATGCAACAGCAGTGAGTTCTTACAACACGCAAAAAAGCATATTAAGCCTGAGCCATATGGACCTACCAAATTTTTACGGAGACATAGCTGAGTGGCCCGCTTTCTATATGACTTTCAACGCAGCAGTAGTTGAGGACTCAACAATTAAGGACTTCATGAAGCATACTCTTTTGAGAAAACACTGTAAAGGCGCACCCTTTGAATTGATAAAATCATACGCTACAGATGGCACGCAATTCCAGTTAGCTCTAGATAGACTCATCGAGATGTACAACTCCGATGAAGTTCAGTACGACTACTTATGGAGCAAGTTAGTAAAAATCCGCAAACCTAAGGATACAGCGCAAGGTCTAAGAACCCTCCATAACGAATTGCTCGCGACAATTCGTAGTCTTTCGAAACATGGCGATATTGAGGCACTAAATTTTCAATCGTTGGTCAAATCAAAAATACCAACAGCTACGCTTAAGATGATTCTAATGAAGAATCCAAGCAGCACTAGCGCTATACTCACAGTCCTAGATGAAATGGCGGGAATTGAAGAATCAGCCCGCAGATCCGAATTGTCCGAAAAAGGAGACACGTCGGCATTTACTGCCAAGACGAAACAGCATCAGAAAGGATGCAAATTTTGTGGGAAATCTAATCATAGCACCATAGAGTGCAAAACTATCGCGAGTATTGATGAAAGAAAAGCTTTCATGTTCGGGCGCATGTGCTACAATTGTATGGCAAGCGACCACCGCACGCAGCACTGCTCAAACGCAGGATGCAAAAGATGCAACTCGAAGCATCATCAAGCCATTTGTCCAAAAAATTCTCAAATCCCACAAAACAGAAAAAGCCCTCAGCAAAATCGTCAAAATGATAATTCCAGAAACAATGGTCAATCGAACCAGAATCACAATTATGGACAACCCCATTATGAGGGAAACTACAATGGCAACTCCCAATCACAGGGAGATCAAAATGGATATCCTCAGTGGCAGAGGAACCAGAATCAAAACGAACAATCCCGAGGCAAGGGAAATTCGTATGGACAGGGTAATCAATCCCACGGATCAAAACAAAACAATGGACAGAATCAATCTGAATTCCAGGAAAACCAAGGTCAGTCTCCTTACCACAAAGTTAAGAATAATAGCTACGCGATAAGCTCTTATCACACTTCATTAAGGGTTGCGAACGCACCAATCATTAGAAAGGATAGAATTGAAACTATCCCCGTACTCATGGATACTGGCGCAGACCAATCCGTTATTCTATCTGATTTCGCCGAACAGAAGGATAAGAAAATCATCGAGAAAAACCTCGAAGTCACTGTTAACGCTTTTGAAAAAGATCCAACAGCGATCATCGTTAACAAAGTCGAACCTCAAATTTTGACAAATCCTAAGATCAACTCAAGTATTCGAGTTGAAGCATTAACTGTACCAGCTAATACTGACCTTTTCGATTCAGTCAGTCTTAGCTCAGAAGATAAAGAATTTTTGGAATCTAGAAATCAAAAGACTATATGTGGGCGTCAAGACGACTCCACTACAAGTACACAAGCTCTACTTGCAGGAATCAAAAACGGTTCCGATGAATCTCTCACTGAAGCCAGTTTGGGAGAATATTTCGAGCCTAGTAGCATCAGAATCACTGACGCAATAACAGACTCAACTAATGAAGTAATTGAAAACTTCAATCAAACAGTCAAATATGACGAAATTTCAAAGAGAAACATTATATCTTTACCCTGGAAAACTGGTCAAAAAGATGAAATAGTTAACAGTAAAGATGTTGCCTTTTGTAAACTAAGACAACGATTCTCAGCCACGTTTGGAAAAAACGCATGGCAAGTCCTGAAGGACAATTTTGAAACTATGGGAAAAACCAGTTTCATTGAGCAAGTTACTAACGATCCAAATACTAGACTTTGTATACTAGAAAACCAAATATTCAAAACTAATGGCAATACAACCAAGGTTGGGACAGTTTTTGATGCCTCAAACAAAAAGACAGGAGCAATTAGGTTGAATAAGAACCTTCATCAAGGTCTATCTCTCACCCCTTTCTCACTCCTGTCTAACACAAGTGATTCAGATAATCCTGATAAAAAGGAAAATAACAAGTTTGAAGTTCCCGAACTTTTTGAAACAGAGGAACCTTTCATACCAACTAACGTTAGAATGACCAAAGTTAAGAATTGTTCTGTACTTGAAAATAAGATTATTCGACTTGCTAGATTAAGCAATCTGGATAAAAGCAAATCAATTACTGTATTTGTGCTCAGATTCCTCAAAAACCGAATCTACACAAAACTGAGCGACACGAATAAGTCGAAATTAGGGGATCATATCCCAGAACTAGCATCATATCCAGCAGTAAGTAGTGGCAAACTGACTCTAGATGAGATTACGCTAGCTGAAAAACTCTTGATCAGATTGAATAAAACAATCTACGAGCTTAAAGAAAACCCTAAGGAAAACAAGCTCTCGGATGTAGCAACTAAAGAGTCTCTATCAGACCGAACTGTAGACCAACGTCATATGGCTACTAAACTATGTGAAAAGCCAATAATTTATTCAAAGTCAGAGCTAACATCGTATCCAGCAGATAGTGGTGGCACACTGACTCTGCTTGATAGAAACTTACATTTAGTAAAGGAGTGTATACTCAGATTGAATCGAAAAAACACGTCTGAGACCTTTCAAATGACCCACAAAAACTTTTCGAGAGACATTTCCTCACATCAATTTATTCTCCCTCTTTCGAGAGACATAAGAAGAGGAGGATGCCCAGACCTGGTCTCCTCCGACAATTTCGCGACCTCCAAAATAACGGCCGAAATTCTCGACAAACACGCATTAAAAAACGGCGGATACCTTTCGGAAAACAGACTTGAAAACGTTTCAAAAGAAAATTTCGAAAAACATAAATATGAAAAACAGAAAATCGAAACATTACAAACTGAAAGAAAAGTAGTCGACTGGCACTTGCCTTTCACATTTTTTCCATGGAAGATAGCCTATTCTGAAAAACCAGTAAGCATAGCTCGCGCAGCAGTGGAATATGGTTTAAGCAAAAAAGATTACCAAACGAAAGGTAGATGCAAACATAAGAACTATTTCAGAATCCCTACTCCAACCTCCATTCTTTGGAATCTCGAGATGATTGTACTGATCCTCAGCATATTTGCAACATTCACTAGGACAGATATGACTGAATCAACGAATACCCCTATTAGCAACCAATGGGAACTATCGAAACGTCTCAACGGACGGTTTATCGATACTACAGCAACAGACCAAGTCAAGCTGAGCACCTGCCGTCACATCTCGTGGCGCCGGAAGATGACGGAATGTTACCGTCATTTCATCTTCTCTTTCTCCCCCTCCCCCTTTTTATGTCCAATGCCCTTTTCAGAGAATGCCGAAAACTCCATTTTTCATTGTTTCCATTCAACTCCTATCACATGCTCGGACCACATCAATGGCAACAATCTGTGTCAACCATCCGATCAGTCCAAATGCAATCTCGATTCAATTGCCAGTTGCTCAAGAACGCACTTTTCAAATGCTCCATCAGTCATCCAGCTTTCAACTGCACACCGCTCCCAATTGAATTCATTGCGCAACTTCTCTACCGATGACCCCATCAACCTGAGATGCCATTGCAGCCCCCCGGAATGTCGCGATCATAGATCTACGACTAGAAGAAGACACCTCAATTACACGACGGGATGCCGTTCCACCTTAATGGAGATGCGTGAAGGAACACTTATCCCGTTCCGATTAGATGACGATGCGCGGAAGAACACCTTTCGCAATAGTGCAAGCAACTTATCTACAAAGGACACAAGGAGAACCGGAGATGATGCTGCTAGGAACAGGAATACTGCTTTAATTGTCTTGTATATAAGCTCAATCCGTTCCTCCCTTCTTCATACTAACTGTATGGGAATCCACTGTATTCTTATACTCACTTGGGAGACGTAAGCTCTCCCCATTTCTCTCCCCTCTTTCTTCCCTTTCTCTTTTATACTTTGTATTCAGTTTTATATTCTTTATATCTTCAATAAATCCTTTATTACCACCACTGAACCACCTCTTACCCACACCAGAAGGAGACTAGCCCCCTGCTAGTCTTTACACGGGACGGTTTTTTTTGGACCGGTCCACTTTTTTCTTGGTCCGGGACACTTTTTTCTTGGACCGGTCCACTTTGTTTGTGGACCGGGACACTTTTTTCTTGGACCGGTCCACTTTTTTCTTGGACCGGGACGGTTTTTTTTGGACCGGTCCACTTTTTTCTTGGTCCGGGACACTTTTTTCTTGGGCCGGGACACTTTTTTCTTGGACCGGGACACTTTTTTCTTGGACCGGTCCACTTTTTTCTTGGACCGGGACACTTTTTTCTTGGACCGGGACACTTTTTTCTTGGACCGGTCCACTTTTTTCTTGGACCGGTCCACTTTGTTTGTGGACCGGGACACTTTTTTCTTGGACCGGTCCACTTTTTTCTTGGACCGGTCCACTTTTTTCTTGGACCGGTCCACTTTTTTCTTGGACCGGTCCACTTTTTTCTTGGACCGGTCCACTTTGTTTGTGGACCGGGACACTTTTTTCTTGGACCGGGACATTTTTTTCTTGGACCGGTCCACTTTTTTCTTGGACCGGTCCACTTTTTTCTTGGACCGGTCCACTTTGTTTGTGGACCGGGACACTTTTTTCTTGGACCGGGACATTTTTTTCTTGGACCGGTCCACTTTTTTCTTGGACCGGTCCACTTTTTTCTTGGACCGGTCCACTTTGTTTGTGGACCGGGACACTTTTTTCTTGGACCGGGACATTTTTTTCTTGGACCGGTCCACTTTTTTCTTGGACCGGTCCACTTTTTTCTTGGACCGGTCCACTTTGTTTGTGGACCGGGACACTTTTTTCTTGGACCGGGACATTTTTTTCTTGGACCGGTCCACTTTTTTCTTGGACCGGTCCACTTTTTTCTTGGACCGGTCCACTTTGTTTGTGGACCGGGACACTTTTTTCTTGGACCGGGACACTTTTTTCTTGGACCGGGACACTTTTTTCTTGGACCGGTCCACTTTTTTCTTGGACAGGTCCACTTTGTTTGTGGACCGGGACACTTTTTTCTTGGACCGGTCCACTTTTTTCTTGGACCGGTCCACTTTGTTTGTGGACCGGGACACTTTTTTCTTGGACCGGGACATTTTTTTCTTGGACCGGTCCACTTTTTTCTTGGACCGGTCCATTTTTTTCTTGGACCGGTCCACTTTGTTTGTGGACCGGGACATTTTTTTCTTGGACCGGGAAATTTTTTTCTTGGACCGGTCCACTTTTTTCTTGGACCGGTCCACTTTTTTCTTGGACCGGTCCACTTTTTTCTTGGACCGGGACACTTTTTTCTTGGACCGGGACACTTTTTTCTTGGACCGGGACACTTTTTTCTTGGACCGTTCCACTTTTTTCTTGGACCGGTCCACTTTTTTCTTGGACCGGTCCACTTTTTTCTTGGACCGGGACACTTTTTTCTTGGACCGGTCCACTTTTTTCTTGGACCGGGACACTTTTTTTCTGGACCGGGACACTTTTTTCTTGGACCGGGACACTTTTTTCTTGGACCGGGACACTTTTTTTTTGGACGGGGACACTTTTTTCTTGGACCGGTCCACTTTTTTCTTGGACCGAGACACTTTTTTTTGGACCGGGACACTTTTTTCTTGGACCGGGACACTTTTTTTCTGGACCGGGACACTTTTTTCTTGGACCGGTCCACTTTTTTCTTGGACCGGGACACTTTTTTTCTGGACCGGGACACTTTTTTCTTGGACCGGGACACTTTTTTCTTGGACCGGGACACTTTTTTTTTGGACCGGGACACTTTTTTCTTGGACCGGGACACTTTTTTTCTGGACCGGTCCACTTTTTTCTTGGACCGGGACACTTTTTTCTTGGACCGGGACACTTTTTTTCTGGACCGGGACACTTTTTTCTTGGACCGGTCCACTTTTTTCTTGGACCGGGACACTTTTTTCTTGGACCGGGACACTTTTTTCTTGGACCGGGACACTTTTTTCTTGGACCGGGACACTTTTTTCTTGGACCGGGACACTTTTTTCTTGGACCGGGACACTTTTTTCTTGGACCGGGACACTTTTTTCTTGGACCGGTCCACTTTTTTCTTGGACCGGTCCACTTTTTTCTTGGACCGGTCCACTTTTTTCTTGGACCGGTCCACTTTTTTCTTGGACCGGGACACTTTTTTCTTGGACCGGTCCACTTTTTTCTTGGACCGGTCCACTTTTTTCTTGGACCGGGACACTTTTTTCTTGGACCGGGACACTTTTTTCTTGGACCGGGACACTTTTTTCTTGGACCGGGACACTTTTTTTTTGGACCGGTCCACTTTTTTCTTGGACCGGTCCACTTTTTTCTTGGACCGGGACACTTTTTTCTTGGACCGGGACACTTTTTTCTTGGACCGGTCCACTTTTTTCTTGGACCGGGACACTTTTTTCTTGGACCGGGACACTTTTTTTCTGGACCGGGACACTTTTTTCTTGGACCGGTCCACTTTTTTTTTGGACCGGTCAACTTTTTTCTTGGACCGGTCCACTTTTTTCTTGGACCGGGACACTTTTTTCTTGGACCGGGACACTTTTTTCTTGGACCGGGACACTTTTTTCTTGGACCGGGACACTTTTTTCTTGGACCGGGACACTTTTTTCTTGGACCGGGACACTTTTTTCTTGGACCGGGACACTTTTTTCTTGGACCGGGACACTTTTTTCTTGGACCGGTCCACTTTTTTCTTGGACCGGGACACTTTTTTCTTGGACCGGGACACTTTTTTTCTGGACCGGGACACTTTTTTCTTGGACCGGGACACTTTTTTCTTGGACCGGTCCACTTTTTTCTTGGACCGGTCCACTTTTTTCTTGGACCGGTCCACTTTTTTCTTGGACCGGTCCACTTTTTTCTTGGACCGGGACACTTTTTTCTTGGACCGGGACACTTTTTTCTTGGACCGGGACACTTTTTTCTTGGACCGGGACACTTTTTTTTTGGACCGGTCCACTTTTTTCTTGGACCGGTCCACTTTTTTCTTGGACCGGGACACTTTTTTTCTGGACCGGGACACTTTTTTCTTGGACCGGTCCACTTTTTTCTTGGACCGGTCCACTTTTTTCTTGGACCGGGACACTTTTTTTCTGGACCGGGACACTTTTTTCTTGGACCGGGACACTTTTTTCTTGGACCGGGACACTTTTTTCTTGGACCGGTCCACTTTTTTCTTGGACCGGTCCACTTTTTTCTTGGACCGGTCCACTTTTTTCTTGGACCGGGACACTTTTTTTCTTGGACCGGTCCACTTTTTTCTTGGACCGGTCCACTTTTTTCTTGGACCGGTCCACTTTTTTCTTGGACCGGTCCACTTTTTTCTTGGACCGGTCCACTTTTTTCTTGGACCGGTCCACTTTTTTCTTGGACCGGTCCACTTTGTTTGTGGACCGGGACACTTTTTTCTTGGACCGGGACACTTTTTTCTTGGACCGGGACACTTTTTTTTTGGACCGGTCCACTTTTTTCTTGGACCGGTCCACTTTTTTCTTGGACCGGGACACTTTTTTCTTGGACCGGGACACTTTTTTCTTGGACCGGGACACTTTTTTCTTGGACCGGTCCACTTTTTTCTTGGACCGGTCCACTTTGTTTGTGGACCGGTCCACTTTTTTCTTGGACCGGGACACTTTTTTCTTGGACCGGGACACTTTTTTCTTGGACCGGTCCACTTTTTTCTTGGACCGGTCCACTTTTTTCTTGGACCGGTCCACTTTGTTTGTGGACCGGGACACTTTTTTCTTGGACCGGTCCACTTTTTTCTTGGACCGGTCCACTTTTTTCTTGGACCGGTCCACTTTGTTTGTGGACCGGGACACTTTTTTCTTGGACCGGGACACTTTTTTCTTGGACCGGGACACTTTTTTCTTGGACCGGGACACTTTTTTCTTGGACCGAGACACTTTTTTTCTGGACCGGGACACTTTTTTCTTGGATCGGGACACTTTTTTCTTGGACCGGGACATTTTTTTCTTGGACCGGTCCACTTTTTTCTTGGACCGGTCCACTTTTTTCTTGGACCGGTCCACTTTTTTCTTGGACCGGTCCACTTTTTTCTTGGACCGGTCCACTTTGTTTGTGGACCGGGACACTTTTTTCTTGGACCGGGACACTTTTTTCTTGGACCGGGACACTTTTTTCTTGGACCGGGACACTTTTTTCTTGGACCGGGACACTTTTTTCTTGGACCGGTCCACTTTTTTCTTGGACCGGTCCACTTTGTTTGTGGACCGGGACACTTTTTTCTTGGACCGGGACACTTTTTTTCTGGACCGGGACACTTTTTTCTTGGACCGGGACACTTTTTTCTTGGACCGAGACACTTTTTTTCTGGACCGGGACACTTTTTTCTTGGATCGGGACACTTTTTTCTTGGACCGGGACATTTTTTTCTTGGACCGGTCCACTTTTTTCTTGGACCGGTCCACTTTTTTCTTGGACCGGTCCACTTTTTTCTTGGACCGGTCCACTTTGTTTGTGGACCGGGACACTTTTTTCTTGGACCGGGACACTTTTTTCTTGGACCGGGACACTTTTTTCTTGGACCGGGACACTTTTTTCTTGGACCGGGACACTTTTTTCTTGGACCGGTCCACTTTTTTCTTGGACCGGTCCACTTTGTTTGTGGACCGGGACACTTTTTTCTTGGACCGGGACACTTTTTTTCTGGACCGGGACACTTTTTTCTTGGACCGGGACACTTTTTTCTTGGACCGGGACACTTTTTTCTTGGACCGGTCCACTTTTTTCTTGGACCGGTCCACTTTTTTCTTGGACCGGTCCACTTTTTTCTTGGACCGGGACACTTTTTTTCTTGGACCGGTCCACTTTTTTCTTGGACCGGTCCACTTTTTTCTTGGACCGGGACACTTTTTTTCTGGACCGGGACACTTTTTTCTTGGACCGGTCCACTTTTTTCTTGGACCGGTCCACTTTTTTCTTGGACCGGTCCACTTTTTTCTTGGACCGGTCCACTTTGTTTGTGGACCGGGACACTTTTTTCTTGGACCGGGACACTTTTTTCTTGGACCGGGACACTTTTTTTTTGGACCGGTCCACTTTTTTCTTGGACCGGTCCACTTTTTTCTTGGACCGGGACACTTTTTTCTTGGACCGGGACACTTTTTTCTTGGACCGGGACACTTTTTTCTTGGACCGGTCCACTTTTTTCTTGGACCGGTCCACTTTGTTTGTGGACCGGTCCACTTTTTTCTTGGACCGGGACACTTTTTTCTTGGACCGGGACACTTTTTTCTTGGACCGGTCCACTTTTTTCTTGGACCGGTCCACTTTTTTCTTGGACCGGTCCACTTTGTTTGTGGACCGGGACACTTTTTTCTTGGACCGGTCCACTTTTTTCTTGGACCGGTCCACTTTTTTCTTGGACCGGTCCACTTTGTTTGTGGACCGGGACACTTTTTTCTTGGACCGGGACACTTTTTTCTTGGACCGGGACACTTTTTTCTTGGACCGGGACACTTTTTTCTTGGACCGAGACACTTTTTTTCTGGACCGGGACACTTTTTTCTTGGACCGGGACACTTTTTTCTTGGACCGGGACATTTTTTTCTTGGACCGGTCCACTTTTTTCTTGGACCGGTCCACTTTTTTCTTGGACCGGTCCACTTTTTTCTTGGACCGGTCCACTTTGTTTGTGGACCGGGACACTTTTTTCTTGGACCGGGACACTTTTTTCTTGGACCGGGACACTTTTTTCTTGGACCGGGACACTTTTTTCTTGGACCGGGACACTTTTTTCTTGGACCGGTCCACTTTTTTCTTGGACCGGTCCACTTTGTTTGTGGACCGGGACACTTTTTTCTTGGACCGGGACACTTTTTTTTTGGACCGGTCCACTTTTTTCTTGGACCGGGACACTTTTTTCTTGGACCGGTCCACTTTGTTTGTGGACCGGGACACTTTTTTCTTGGACCGGTCCACTTTTTTCTTGGACCGGGACACTTTTTTTTTGGACCGGTCCACTTTTTTCTTGGACCGGGACACTTTTTTATTGGACCGGGACACTTTTTTCTTGGACCGGGACACTTTTTTCTTGGACCGGTCCACTTTTTTCTTGGACCGGTCCACTTTTTTCTTGGACCGGTCCACTTTTTTTTTGGACCGGGACACTTTTTTCTTGGACCGGTCCACTTTTTTCTTGGACCGGTACACTTTGTTTGTGGACCGGGACACTTTTTTCTTGGACCGGTCCACTTTTTTCTTGGACCGGTCCACTTTTTTCTTGGACCGGTCCACTTTGTTTGTGGACCGGGACACTTTTTTCTTGGACCGGTCCACTTTTTTCTTGGACCGGTCCACTTTGTTTGTGGACCGGGACACTTTGTTTGTGGACCGGGACACTTTTTTCTTGGACTGGGACACTTTTTTCTTGGACCGGGACACTTTTTTCTTGGACCGGGACACTTTTTTCTTGGACCGGGACCCTTTTTTCTTGGACCTTGACACTTTTTTCTTGGACCGGGACACTTTTTTCTTGGACCGGGACACTTTTTTTTTGGACCGGGACACTTTTTTCTTGGACCGGGACACTTTTTTTCTGGACCGGGACACTTTTTTCTTGGACCGGGACACTTTTTTCTTGGACCGGGACACTTTTTTTTTGGACCGGTCCACTTTTTTCTTGGACCGGGACACTTTTTTCTTGGACCGGGACACTTTTTTCTTGGACCGGTCCACTTTTTTCTTGGACCGGTCCACTTTGTTTGTGGACCGGGACACTTTTATTTTGGACCGGTCCACTTTTTTCTTGGACCGGGACACTTTTTTCTTGGACCGGGACACTTTTTTTTTGGACCGGTCCACTTTTTTCTTGGACCGGGACACTTTTTTCTTGGACCGGGACACTTTTTTTTTGGACCGGTCCACTTTTTTCTTGGACCGGGACACTTTTTTCTTGGACCGGGACACTTTTTTTTTGGACCGGGACACTTTTTTCTTGGACCGGGACACTTTTTTTCTGGACCGGGACACTTTTTTCTTGGACCGGGACACTTTTTTCTTGGACCGGGACACTTTTTTCTTGGACCGGGACACTTTTTTCTTGGACCGGGACACTTTTTTCTTGGACCGGGACACTTTTTTCTTGGACCGGGACACTTTTTTCTTGGACCGGGACACTTTTTTTTTGGACCGGTCCACTTTTTTCTTGGACCGGGACACTTTTTTCTTGGACCGGGACACTTTTTTCTTGGACCGGTCCACTTTTTTCTTGGACCGGTCCACTTTGTTTGTGGACCGGGACACTTTTTTCTTGGACCGGGACACTTTTTTCTTGGACCGGTCCACTTTTTTCTTGGACCGGGACACTTTTTTCTTGGACCGGGACACTTTTTTCTTGGACCGGGACACTTTTTTCTTGGACCGGGACACTTTTTTCTTGGACCGGGACCCTTTTTTCTTGGACCTTGACACTTTTTTCTTGGACCGGGACACTTTTTTCTTGGACCGGGACACTTTTTTTTTGGACCGGGACACTTTTTTCTTGGACCGGGACACTTTTTTTCTGGACCGGGACACTTTTTTCTTGGACCGGGACACTTTTTTCTTGGACCGGGACACTTTTTTTTTGGACCGGTCCACTTTTTTCTTGGACCGGGACACTTTTTTCTTGGACCGGTCCACTTTTTTCTTGGACCGGTCCACTTTGTTTGTGGACCGGTCCACTTTTTTCTTGGACCGGGACACTTTTTTTTTTGGACCGAGACCTTTTTTTTTGGACCGGGACACTTTTTTTTTGGACCGGTCCACTTTTTTCTCGGACCGGTCCACTTTTTTCTCGGACCGGGACACTTTTTTTTTGGACCGGGACACTTTTTTTTTGAACCGGTCCACTTTTTTCTTGGACCGGTCCACTTTTTTCTCGGACCGGTCCACTTTTTTCTTGGACCGGTCCACTTTTTTTTTGGACCGGGACACTTTTATTTTGGACCGGTCCACTTTTTTCTTGGACCGGGACACTTTTTTCTTGGACCGGGACACTTTTTTCTTGGACCGGGACACTTTTTTCTTGGACCGGTCCACTTTTTTCTTGGACCGGTCCACTTTTTTCTTGGACCGGTCCACTTTGTTTGTGGACCGGGACACTTTTTTCTTGGACCGGTCCACTTTTTTCTTGGACCGGTACACTTTGTTTGTGGACCGGGACACTTTTTTCTTGGACCGGTCCACTTTTTTCTTGGACCGGTCCACTTTTTTCTTGGACCGGTCCACTTTGTTTGTGGACCGGGACACTTTTTTCTTGGACCGGTCCACTTTTTTCTTGGACCGGTCCACTTTGTTTGTGGACCGGGACACTTTTTTCTTGGACCGGGACACTTTTTTCTTGGACCGGTCCACTTTTTTCTTGGACCGGTCCACTTTGTTTGTGGACCGGGACACTTTTTTCTTGGACCGGGACACTTTTTTCTTGGACCGGGACACTTTTTTCTTGGACCTTGACACTTTTTTCTTGGACCGGGACACTTTTTTCTTGGACCGGGACACTTTTTTTTTGGACCGGGACACTTTTTTCTTGGACCGGGACACTTTTTTTCTGGACCGGGACACTTTTTTCTTGGACCGGGACACTTTTTTCTTGGACCGGGACACTTTTTTTTTTACCGGTCCACTTTTTTCTTGGACCGGGACACTTTTTTCTTGGACCGGGACACTTTTTTCTTGGACCGGTCCACTTTTTTCTTGGACCGGTCCACTTTGTTTGTGGACCGGGACACTTTTTTCTTGGACCGGGACACTTTTTTCTTGGACCGGGACACTTTTTTTTTTGGACCGAGACCTTTTTTTTTGGACCGGGACACTTTTTTTTTGGACCGGTCCACTTTTTTCTCGGACCGGTCCACTTTTTTCTCGGACCGGGACACTTTTTTTTTGGACCGGGACACTTTTTTTTTGAACCGGTCCACTTTTTTCTTGGACCGGTCCACTTTTTTCTCGGACCGGTCCACTTTTTTCTCGGACCGGGACACTTTTTTTTTGGACCGGGACACTTTTATTTTGGACCGGTCCACTTTTTTCTTGGACCGGTCCACTTTTTTCTTGGACCGGGACACTTTTTTCTTGGACCGGGACACTTTTTTTTTGGACCGGTCCACTTTTTTCTTGGACCGGGACACTTTTTTCTTGGACCGGTCCACTTTTTTCTTGGACCGGGACACTTTTTTTTTGGACCGGGACACTTTTATTTTGGACCGGGACACTTTTTTCTTGGACCGGGACACTTTTTTCTTGGACCGGTCCACTTTTTTCTTGGACCGGTCCACTTTTTTCTTGGACCGGTCCACTTTGTTTGTGGACCGGGACACTTTTTTCTTGGACCGGGACACTTTTTTTTTGGACCGGTCCACTTTTTTCTTGGACCGGTCCACTTTTTTCTTGGACCGGGACACTTTGTTTGTGGACCGGTCCACTTTTTTCTTGGACCGGGACACTTTTTTCTTGGACCGGGACACTTTTTTCTTGGACCGGTCCACTTTGTTTGTGGACCGGGACACTTTTTTCTTGGACCGGGACACTTTTTTCTTGGACCGGGACACTTTTTTCTTGGACCGGTCCACTTTTTTCTTGGACCGGTCCACTTTGTTTGTGGACCGGTCCACTTTTTTCTTGGACCGGGACACTTTTTTCTTGGACCGGGACACTTTTTTCTTGGACCGGTCCACTTTTTTCTTGGACCGGTCCACTTTTTTCTTGGACCGGTCCACTTTGTTTGTGGACCGGGACACTTTTTTCTTGGACCGGTCCACTTTTTTCTTGGACCGGTCCACTTTGTTTGTGGACCGGGACACTTTTTTCTTGGACCGGTCCACTTTTTTCTTGGACCGGTCCACTTTGTTTGTGGACCGGTCCACTTTTTTCTTGGACCGGGACACTTTTTTCTTGGACCGGTCCACTTTTTTCTTGGACCGGTCCACTTTTTTCTTGGACCGGTCCACTTTTTTCTTGGACCGGTCCACTTTGTTTGTGGACCGGGACACTTTTTTCTTGGACCGGGACACTTTTTTCTTGGACCGGGACACTTTTTTTCTGGACCGGGACACTTTTTTCTTGGACCGGGACACTTTTTTCTTGGACCGGGACACTTTTTTCTTGGACCGGGACACTTTTTTCTTGGACCGGGACACTTTTTTTCCGGACCGGGACACTTTTTTCTTGGACCGGGACACTTTTTTCTTGGACCGGGACACTTTTTTCTTGGACCGGTCCACTTTTTTCTTGGACCGGTCCACTTTTTTCTTGGACCGGTCCACTTTGTTTGTGGACCGGGACACTTTTTTCTTGGACCGGGACACTTTTTTTTTGGACCGGTCCACTTTTTTCTTGGACCGGTCCACTTTTTTCTTGGACCGGTCCACTTTGTTTGTGGACCGGGACACTTTTTTCTTGGACCGGTCCACTTTTTTCTTGGACCGGTCCACTTTGTTTGTGGACCGGGACACTTTTTTCTTGGACCGGTCCACTTTTTTCTTGGACCGGGACACTTTTTTCTTGGACCGGGACACTTTTTTCTTGGACCGGGACACTTTTTTCTTGGACCGGTCCACTTTTTTCTTGGACCGGTCCACTTTGTTTGTGGACCGGTCCACTTTTTTCTTGGACCGGGACACTTTTTTCTTGGACCGGGACACTTTTTTCTTGGACCGGTCCACTTTGTTTGTGGACCGGGACACTTTTTTCTTGGACCGGTCCACTTTTTTCTTGGACCGGTCCACTTTTTTCTTGGACCGGTCCACTTTGTTTGTGGACCGGGACACTTTTTTCTTGGACCGGGACACTTTTTTCTTGGACCGGGACACTTTTTTCTTGGACCGGTCCACTTTTTTCTTGGACCGGTCCACTTTGTTTGTGGACCGGGACACTTTTTTCTTGGACCGGGACACTTTTTTTTTGGACCGGTCCATTTTTTTCTTGGACCGGTCCACTTTTTTCTTGGACCGGGACACTTTTTTCTTGGACCGGGACACTTTTTTCTTGGACCGGGACACTTTTTTCTTGGACCGGTCCACTTTTTTCTTGGACCGGTCCACTTTGTTTGTGGACCGGGACACTTTTTTCTTGGACCGGTCCACTTTTTTCTTGGACCGGGACACTTTTTTCTTGGACCGGGACACTTTTTTCTTGGACCGGTCCACTTTTTTCTTGGACCGGGACACTTTTTTCTTGGACCGGGACACATTTTTCTTGGACCGGGACACTTTTTTCTTGGACCGGTCCACTTTTTTCTTGGACCGGTCCACTTTGTTTGTGGACCGGTCCACTTTTTTCTTGGACCGGTCCACTTTTTTCTTGGACCGGTCCACTTTTTTCTTGGACCGGTCCACTTTGTTTGTGGACCGGGACACTTTTTTCTTGGACCGGTCCACTTTTTTCTTGGACCGGTCCACTTTGTTTGTGGACAGGGACACTTTTTTCTTGGACCGGGACACTTTTTTCTTGGACCGGGACACTTTTTTTCTGGACCGGGACACTTTTTTCTTGGACCGGGACACTTTTTTCTTGGACCGGGACACTTTTTTCTTGGACCGGGACACTTTTTTCTTGGACCGGGACACTTTTTTTCTGGACCGGGACACTTTTTTCTTGGACCGGGACACTTTTTTCTTGGACCGGGACATTTTTTTCTTGGACCGGTCCACTTTTTTCTTGGACCGGTCCACTTTTTTCTTGGACCGGTCCACTTTGTTTGTGGACCGGTCCACTTTTTTCTTGGACCGGGACACTTTTTTCTTGGACCGGGACACTTTTTTCTTGGACCGGTCCACTTTTTTCTTGGACCGGTCCACTTTTTTCTTGGACCGGTCCACTTTGTTTGTGGACCGGGACACTTTTTTCTTGGACCGGTCCACTTTTTTCTTGGACCGGTCCACTTTTTTCTTGGACCGGTCCACTTTGTTTGTGGACCGGGACACTTTTTTCTTGGACCGGGACACTTTTTTCTTGGACCGGGACACTTTTTTTCTGGACCGGGACACTTTTTTCTTGGACCGGGACACTTTTTTCTTGGACCGGGACACTTTTTTCTTGGACCGGGACACTTTTTTTCTGGACCGGGACACTTTTTTCTTGGACCGGGACACTTTTTTCTTGGACCGGGACACTTTTTTCTTGGACCGGGACACTTTTTTTCTGGACCGGGACACTTTTTTCTTGGACCGGGACACTTTTTTCTTGGACCGGGACATTTTTTTCTTGGACCGGTCCACTTTTTTCTTGGACCGGTCCACTTTTTTCTTGGACCGGTCCACTTTGTTTGTGGACCGGGACACTTTTTTCTTGGACCGGGACACTTTTTTCTTGGACCGGTCCACTTTTTTCTTGGACCGGTCCACTTTGTTTGTGGACCGGGACACTTTTTTCTTGGACCGGGACACTTTTTTCTTGGACCGGGACACTTTTTTCTTGGACCGGGACACTTTTTTCTTGGACCGGTCCACTTTTTTCTTGGACCGGTCCACTTTGTTTGTGGACCGGGACACTTTTTTCTTGGACCGGGACACTTTTTTTTTGGACCGGTCCACTTTTTTCTTGGACCGGGACACTTTTTTCTTGGACCGGTCCACTTTGTTTGTGGACCGGGACACTTTTTTCTTGGACCGGTCCACTTTTTTCTTGGACCGGGACACTTTTTTTTTGGACCGGTCCACTTTTTTCTTGGACCGGGACACTTTTTTCTTGGACCGGGACACTTTTTTCTTGGACCGGGACACTTTTTTCTTGGACCGGTCCACTTTTTTCTTGGACCGGTCCACTTTTTTCTTGGACCGGTCCACTTTGTTTGTGGACCGGGACACTTTTTTCTTGGACCGGTCCACTTTTTTCTTGGACCGGTACACTTTGTTTGTGGACCGGGACACTTTTTTCTTGGACCGGTCCACTTTTTTCTTGGACCGGTCCACTTTGTTTGTGGACCGGGACACTTTTTTCTTGGACCGGTCCACTTTTTTCTTGGACCGGTCCACTTTGTTTGTGGACCGGGACACTTTTTTCTTGGACCGGGACACTTTTTTCTTGGACCGGTCCACTTTTTTCTTGGACCGGTCCACTTTGTTTGTGGACCGGGACACTTTTTTCTTGGACCGGGACACTTTTTTCTTGGACCGGGACACTTTTTTCTTGGACCTTGACACTTTTTTCTTGGACCGGGACACTTTTTTTTTGGACCGGGACACTTTTTTCTTGGACCGGGACACTTTTTTTTTGGACCGGGACACTTTTTTCTTGGACCGGGACACTTTTTTTCTGGACCGGGACACTTTTTTCTTGGACCGGGACACTTTTTTCTTGGACCGGGACACTTTTTTTTTTGGACCGGTCCACTTTTTTCTTGGACCGGTCCACTTTGTTTGTGGACCGGGACACTTTTTTCTTGGACCGGGACACTTTTTTCTTGGACCGGGACACTTTTTTTCTGGACCGGGACACTTTTTTCTTGGACCGGGACACTTTTTTCTTGGACCGGTCCACTTTTTTCTTGGACCGGTCCACTTTTTTCTTGGACCGGTCCACTTTGTTTGTGGACCGGGACACTTTTTTCTTGGACCGGGACACTTTTTTCTTGGACCGGGACACTTTTTTCTTGGACCGGGACACTTTTTTCTTGGACCGGGACACTTTTTTCTTGGACCGGGACACTTTTTTTTTGGACCGGGACACTTTTATTTTGGACCGGGACACTTTTTTCTTGGACCGGTCCACTTTTTTCTTGGACCGGGACACTTTTTTCTTGGACCGGGACACTTTTTTCTTGGACCGGGACACTTTTTTTTGGACCGGTCCACTTTTTTCTTTGACCGGTCCACTTTTTTCTTGGACCGGTCCACTTTTTTCTTGGACCGGGACACTTTTTTCTTGGACCGGGACACTTTTTTTTTGGACCGGTCCACTTTTTTCTTGGACCGGGACACTTTTTTCTTGGACCGGTCCACTTTTTTCTTGGACCGGTCCACTTTGTTTGTGGACCGGGACACTTTTTTCTTGGACCGGGACACTTTTTTTTGGACCGGTCCACTTTTTTCTTTGACCGGTCCACTTTTTTCTTGGACCGGGACACTTTTTTCTTGGACCGGGACACTTTTTTCTTGGACCGGTCCACTTTTTTCTTGGACCGGTCCACTTTGTTTGTGGACCGGGACACTTTTTTCTTGGACCGGGACACTTTTTTCTTGGACCGGGACACTTTTTTTTTTGGACCGAGACCTTTTTTTTTGGACCGGGACACTTTTTTTTTGGACCGGGACACTTTTTTTTTGAACCGGTCCACTTTTTTCTTGGACCGGTCCACTTTTTTCTCGGACCGGTCCACTTTTTTCTCGGACCGGGACACTTTTTTTTTGGACCGGGACACTTTTATTTTGGACCGGTCCACTTTTTTCTTGAACCGGTCCACTTTTTTCTTGGACCGGGACACTTTTTTCTTGGACCGGGACACTTTTTTTTTGGACCGGTCCACTTTTTTCTTGGACCGGGACACTTTTTTCTTGGACCGGTCCACTTTTTTCTTGGACCGGGACACTTTTTGTTTGGACCGGGACACTTTTATTTTGGACCGGGACACTTTTTTCTTGGACCGGTCCACTTTTTTCTTGGACCGGGACACTTTTTTCTTGGACCGGGACACTTTTTTCTTGGACCGGGACACTTTTTTTTGGACCGGTCCACTTTTTTCTTTGACCGGTCCACTTTTTTCTTGGACCGGTCCACTTTTTTCTTGGACCGGGACACTTTTTTCTTGGACCGGGACACTTTTTTTTTGGACCGGTCCACTTTTTTCTTGGACCGGGACACTTTTTTCTTGGACCGGTCCACTTTTTTCTTGGACCGGGACACTTTTTTCTTGGACCGGGACACTTTTTTCTTGGACCGGTCCACTTTTTTCTCGGACCGGGACACTTTTTTTTTGGACCGGGACACTTTTTTCTTGGACCGGGACACTTTTTTCTTGGACCGGTCCACTTTTTTCTTGGACCGGTCCACTTTTTTCTTGGACCGGTCCACTTTGTTTGTGGACCGGGACACTTTTTTCTTGGACCGGGACACTTTTTTCTTGGACCGGGACACTTTTTTCTTGGACCGGGACACTTTTTTCTTGGACCGGGACACTTTTTTCTTGGACCGGGACACTTTTTTCTTGGACCGGTCCACTTTTTTCTTGGACCGGTCCACTTTTTTCTTGGACCGGGACACTTTTTTCTTGGACCGGTCCACTTTGTTTGTGGACCGGGACACTTTTTTCTTGGACCGGGACACTTTTTTCTTGGACCGGGACACTTTTTTCTTGGACCGGGACACTTTTTTCTTGGACCGGGACACTTTTTTCTTGGACCGGTCCACTTTTTTCTTTGACCGGTCCACTTTTTTCTTGGACCGGGACACTTTTTTCTTAGACCGGGACACTTTTTTCTTGGACCGGTCCACTTTGTTTGTGGACCGGGACACTTTTTTCTTGGACCGGGACACTTTTTTCTTGGACCGGTCCACTTTTTTCTTGGACCGGGACACTTTTTTCTTGGACCGGGACACTTTTTTCTTGGACCGGGACACTTTTTTCTTGGACCGGTCCACTTTTTTCTTGGACCGGTCCACTTTTTTCTTGGACCGGTCCACTTTTTTCTTGGACCGGGACACTTTTTTCTTGGACCGGGACACTTTTTTCTTGGACCGGGACACTTTTTTCTTGGACCGGGACACTTTTTTCTTGGACCGGGACACTTTTTTCTTGGACCGGGACACTTTTTTCTTGGACCGGTCCACTTTTTTCTTGGACCGGGACACTTTTTTCTTGGACCGGGACACTTTTTTCTTGGACCGGGACACTTTTTTCTTGGACCGGTCCACTTTGTTTGTGGACCGGGACACTTTTTTCTTGGACCGGGACACTTTTTTCTTGGACCGGTCCACTTTTTTCTTGGACCGGGACACTTTTTTCTTGGACCGGGACACTTTTTTCTTGGACCGGGACACTTTTTTCTTGGACCGGTCCACTTTTTTCTTGGACCGGTCCACTTTGTTTGTGGACCGGGACACTTTTTTCTTGGACCTGGACACTTTTTTCTTGGACCGGTCCACTTTTTTTTTGGACCGGTCCACTTTTTTCTGGGACCGGTCCACTTTTTTCTCGGACCGGGACACTTTTTTTTTGGACCGGGACACTTTTTTCTTGGACCGGGACACTTTTTTTTGGACCGGTCCACTTTTTTCTTGGACCGGGACACTTTTTTTTTGGACCGGTCCACTTTTTTCTTGGACCGGTCCACTTTTTTCTTGGACCGGGACACTTTTTTTTTGGACCGGGACACTTTTATTTTGGACCGGTCCACTTTTTTCTGGGACCGGTCCACTTTTTTCTTGGACCGGGACACTTTTTTCTTGGACCGGTCCACTTTTTTCTTGGACCGGTCCACTTTTTTCTTGGACCGGTCCACTTTGTTTGTGGACCGGGACACTTTTTTCTTGGACCGGTCCACTTTTTTCTTGGACCGGTCCACTTTTTTCTTGGACCGGTCCACTTTGTTTGTGGACCGGGACACTTTTTTCTTGGACCGGTCCACTTTTTTCTTGGACCGGTCCACTACCGACCGGTTTTTTGAAAACAGGTTTTTTGAAAACAGGTTTTTTGAAAACGGGTTTTTTGATGACAGGTTTTTTGAAAACAGGTTTTTTGAAAACAGGTTTTTTGAAGACAGGTTTTTTGAAAACAGGTTTTTTGATGACAGGTTTTTTGAAAACAGGTTTTTTGAAAACAGGTTTTTTGATGACAGGTTTTTTGAAAACGGGTTTTTTGATGACAGGTTTTTTGAAAACGGGTTTTTTGATGACAGGTTTTTTGAAGACAGGTTTTTTGAAGACAGGTTTTTTGAAAACAGGTTTTTTGATGACAGGTTTTTTGATGACAGGTTTTTTGAAAACAGGTTTTTTGAAAACAGGTTTTTTGATGACAGGTTTTTTGAAAACGGGTTTTTTGATGACAGGTTTTTTGAAAACAGGTTTTTTGAAAACAGGTTTTTTGATGACAGGTTTTTTGATGACAGGTTTTTTGATGACAGGTTTTTTGAAAACAGGTTTTTTGAAAACAGGTTTTTTGATGACAGGTTTTTTGATGACAGGTTTTTTGATGACAGATTTTTTGATGACAGGTTTTTTGAAAACAGGTTTTTTGAAAACAGGTTTTTTGATGACAGGTTTTTTGATGACAGGTTTTTTGATGACAGGTTTTTTGAAAACAGGTTTTTTGAAAACAGGTTTTTTGATGACAGGTTTTTTGATGACAGGTTTTTTGATGACAGATTTTTTGAAAACAGGTTTTTTGATGACAGGTTTTTTGAAAACGGGTTTTTTGATGACAGGTTTTTTGAAAACGGGTTTTTTGATGACAGGTTTTTTGATGACAGATTTTTTGAAAACAGGTTTTTTGAAGACAGGTTTTTTGAAGACAGGTTTTTTGAAGACAGGTTTTTTGAAAACAGGTTTTTTGAAAACAGGTTTTTTGAAAACGGGTTTTTTGATGACAGGTTTTTTGATGACAGGTTTTTTGAAAACAGGTTTTTTGAAAACAGGTTTTTTGATGACAGGTTTTTTGAATACGGGTTTTTTGATGACAGGTTTTTTGAAAACAGGTTTTTTGAAAACAGGTTTTTTGATGACAGGTTTTTTGATGACAGGTTTTTTGATGACAGGTTTTTTGAAAACAGGTTTTTTGAAAACAGGTTTTTTGATGACAGGTTTTTTGATGACAGGTTTTTTGATGACAGATTTTTTGATGACAGGTTTTTTGAAAACAGGTTTTTTGAAAACAGGTTTTTTGATGACAGGTTTTTTGATGACAGGTTTTTTGATGACAGGTTTTTTGAAAACAGGTTTTTTGAAAACAGGTTTTTTGATGACAGGTTTTTTGATGACAGGTTTTTTGATGACAGATTTTTTGAAAACGGGTTTTTTGAAAACAGGTTTTTTGATGACAGGTTTTTTGAAAACGGGTTTTTTGATGACAGGTTTTTTGAAAACAGGTTTTTTGAAGACAGGTTTTTTGAAGACAGGTTTTTTGAAAACAGGTTTTTTGAAAACAGGTTTTTTGAAGACAGGTTTTTTGAAAACAGGTTTTTTGATGACAGGTTTTTTGAAAACAGGTTTTTTGAAAACAGGTTTTTTGATGACAGGTTTTTTGAAAACGGGTTTTTTGATGACAGGTTTTTTGAAAACGGGTTTTTTGATGACAGGTTTTTTGATGACAGATTTTTTGAAAACAGGTTTTTTGAAGACAGGTTTTTTGAAGACAGGTTTTTTGAAAACAGGTTTTTTGATGACAGGTTTTTTGATGACAGGTTTTTTGAAAACAGGTTTTTTGAAAACAGGTTTTTTGATGACAGGTTTTTTGAAAACGGGTTTTTTGATGACAGGTTTTTTGAAAACAGGTTTTTTGAAAACAGGTTTTTTGATGACAGGTTTTTTGATGACAGGTTTTTTGATGACAGGTTTTTTGAAAACAGGTTTTTTGAAAACAGGTTTTTCGATGACAGGTTTTTTGATGACAGGTTTTTTGATGACAGATTTTTTGATGACAGGTTTTTTGAAAACAGGTTTTTTGATGACAGGTTTTTTGAAAACAGGTTTTTTGAAAACAGGTTTTTTGATGACAGATTTTTTGATGACAGGTTTTTTGATGACAGGTTTTTTGATGACAGGTTTTTTGAAAACAGGTTTTTTGAAAACAGGTTTTTTGATGACAGGTTTTTTGATGACAGGTTTTTTGAAAACAGGTTTTTTGAAAACAGGTTTTTTGAAGACAGGTTTTTTGAAAACAGGTTTTTTGAAGACAGGTTTTTTGATGACAGATTTTTTGAAAACAGGTTTTTTGAAAACAGGTTTTTTGAAAACAGGTTTTTTGATGACAGGTTTTTTGATGACAGATTTTTTGAAAACAGGTTTTTTGAAAACAGGTTTTTTGATGACAGGTTTTTTGAAAACGGGTTTTTTGATGACAAGTTTTTTGAAAACGGGTTTTTTGATGACAGGTTTTTTGTAGACAGGTTTTTTGAAGACAGGTTTTTTGAAAACAGGTTTTTTGATGACAGGTTTTTTGATGACAGGTTTTTTGAAAACAGGTTTTTTGAAAACAGGTTTTTTGATGACAGGTTTTTTGAAAACGGGTTTTTTGATGACAGGTTTTTTGAAAACAGGTTTTTTGAAAACAGGTTTTTTGATGACAGGTTTTTTGATGACAGGTTTTTTGATGACAGGTTTTTTGAAAACAGGTTTTTTGAAAACAGGTTTTTTGTTGACAGGTTTTTTGATGACAGGTTTTTTGATGACAGATTTTTTGATGACAGGTTTTTTGAAAACAGGTTTTTTGAAAACAGGTTTTTTGATGACAGGTTTTTTGATGACAGGTTTTTTGATGACAGGTTTTTTGAAAACAGGTTTTTTGAAAACAGGTTTTTTGATGACAGGTTTTTTGATGACAGGTTTTTTGATGACAGATTTTTTGAAAACAGGTTTTTTGATGACAGGTTTTTTGAAAACGGGTTTTTTGATGACAGGTTTTTTGAAAACGGGTTTTTTGATGACAGGTTTTTTGATGACAGATTTTTTGAAAACAGGTTTTTTGAAGACAGGTTTTTTGAAGACAGGTTTTTTGAAGACAGGTTTTTTGAAAACAGGTTTTTTGAAAACAGGTTTTTTGAAAACGGGTTTTTTGATGACAGGTTTTTTGATGACAGGTTTTTTGAAAACAGGTTTTTTGAAAACAGGTTTTTTGATGACAGGTTTTTTGAAAACGGGTTTTTTGATGACAGGTTTTTTGAAAACAGGTTTTTTGAAAACAGGTTTTTTGATGACAGGTTTTTTGATGACAGGTTTTTTGATGACAGGTTTTTTGAAAACAGGTTTTTTGAAAACAGGTTTTTTGATGACAGGTTTTTTGATGACAGGTTTTTTGATGACAGGTTTTTTGAAAACAGGTTTTTTGAAAACAGGTTTTTTGATGACAGGTTTTTTGATGACAGGTTTTTTGATGACAGGTTTTTTGAAAACAGGTTTTTTGAAAACAGGTTTTTTGATGACAGGTTTTTTGATGACAGGTTTTTTGATGACAGATTTTTTGAAAACGGGTTTTTTGAAAACAGGTTTTTTGATGACAGGTTTTTTGAAAACGGGTTTTTTGATGACAGGTTTTTTGAAAACAGGTTTTTTGAAGACAGGTTTTTTGAAGACAGGTTTTTTGAAAACAGGTTTTTTGAAAACAGGTTTTTTGAAGACAGGTTTTTTGAAAACAGGTTTTTTGATGACAGGTTTTTTGAAAACAGGTTTTTTGAAAACAGGTTTTTTGAAAACAGGTTTTTTGATGACAGGTTTTTTGAAAACGGGTTTTTTGATGACAGGTTTTTTGAAAACGGGTTTTTTGATGACAGGTTTTTTGATGACAGATTTTTTGAAAACAGGTTTTTTGAAGACAGGTTTTTTGAAAACAGGTTTTTTGATGACAGGTTTTTTGAAAACGGGTTTTTTGATGACAGGTTTTTTGAAAACAGGTTTTTTGAAAACAGGTTTTTTGATGACAGGTTTTTTGATGACAGGTTTTTTGATGACAGGTTTTTTGAAAACAGGTTTTTTGAAAACAGGTTTTTTGATGACAGGTTTTTTGATGACAGGTTTTTTGATGACAGGTTTTTTGAAAACAGGTTTTTTGAAAACAGGTTTTTTGATGACAGGTTTTTTGATGACAGGTTTTTTGATGACAGGTTTTTTGAAAACAGGTTTTTTGAAAACAGGTTTTTTGATGACAGGTTTTTTGATGACAGATTTTTTGATGACAGGTTTTTTGAAAACAGGTTTTTTGAAAACAGGTTTTTTGATGACAGGTTTTTTGATGACAGGTTTTTTGATGACAGGTTTTTTGAAAACAGGTTTTTTGAAAACAGGTTTTTTGATGACAGGTTTTTTGATGACAGGTTTTTTGATGACAGATTTTTTGAAAACAGGTTTTTTGATGACAGGTTTTTTGAAAACGGGTTTTTTGATGACAGGTTTTTTGAAAACGGGTTTTTTGATGACAGGTTTTTTGATGACAGATTTTTTGAAAACAGGTTTTTTGAAGACAGGTTTTTTGAAGACAGGTTTTTTGAAGACAGGTTTTTTGAAAACAGGTTTTTTGAAAACAGGTTTTTTGAAAACGGGTTTTTTGATGACAGGTTTTTTGATGACAGGTTTTTTGAAAACAGGTTTTTTGAAAACAGGTTTTTTGATGACAGGTTTTTTGAAAACGGGTTTTTTGATGACAGGTTTTTTGAAAACAGGTTTTTTGAAAACAGGTTTTTTGATGACAGGTTTTTTGATGACAGGTTTTTTGATGACAGGTTTTTTGAAAACAGGTTTTTTGAAAACAGGTTTTTTGATGACAGGTTTTTTGATGACAGGTTTTTTGATGACAGGTTTTTTGAAAACAGGTTTTTTGAAAACAGGTTTTTTGATGACAGGTTTTTTGATGACAGGTTTTTTGATGACAGGTTTTTTGAAAACAGGTTTTTTGAAAACAGGTTTTTTGATGACAGGTTTTTTGATGACAGGTTTTTTGATGACAGATTTTTTGAAAACGGGTTTTTTGAAAACAGGTTTTTTGATGACAGGTTTTTTGAAAACGGGTTTTTTGATGACAGGTTTTTTGAAAACAGGTTTTTTGAAGACAGGTTTTTTGAAGACAGGTTTTTTGAAAACAGGTTTTTTGAAAACAGGTTTTTTGAAGACAGGTTTTTTGAAAACAGGTTTTTTGATGACAGGTTTTTTGAAAACAGGTTTTTTGAAAACAGGTTTTTTGAAAACAGGTTTTTTGATGACAGGTTTTTTGAAAACGGGTTTTTTGATGACAGGTTTTTTGAAAACGGGTTTTTTGATGACAGGTTTTTTGATGACAGATTTTTTGAAAACAGGTTTTTTGAAGACAGGTTTTTTGAAAACAGGTTTTTTGATGACAGGTTTTTTGAAAACGGGTTTTTTGATGACAGGTTTTTTGAAAACAGGTTTTTTGAAAACAGGTTTTTTGATGACAGGTTTTTTGATGACAGGTTTTTTGATGACAGGTTTTTTGAAAACAGGTTTTTTGAAAACAGGTTTTTTGATGACAGGTTTTTTGATGACAGGTTTTTTGATGACAGGTTTTTTGAAAACAGGTTTTTTGAAAACAGGTTTTTTGATGACAGGTTTTTTGATGACAGGTTTTTTGATGACAGGTTTTTTGAAAACAGGTTTTTTGAAAACAGGTTTTTTGATGACAGGTTTTTTGATGACAGGTTTTTTGATGACAGATTTTTTGAAAACGGGTTTTTTGAAAACAGGTTTTTTGATGACAGGTTTTTTGAAAACGGGTTTTTTGATGACAGGTTTTTTGAAAACAGGTTTTTTGAAGACAGGTTTTTTGAAGACAGGTTTTTTGAAAACAGGTTTTTTGAAAACAGGTTTTTTGAAGACAGGTTTTTTGAAAACAGGTTTTTTGATGACAGGTTTTTTGAAAACAGGTTTTTTGAAAACAGGTTTTTTGATGACAGGTTTTTTGAAAACGGGTTTTTTGATGACAGGTTTTTTGAAAACGGGTTTTTTGATGACAGGTTTTTTGATGACAGATTTTTTGAAAACAGGTTTTTTGAAGACAGGTTTTTTGAAGACAGGTTTTTTGAAAACAGGTTTTTTGATGACAGGTTTTTTGATGACAGGTTTTTTGAAAACAGGTTTTTTGAAAACAGGTTTTTTGATGACAGGTTTTTTGAAAACGGGTTTTTTGATGACAGGTTTTTTGAAAACAGGTTTTTTGAAAACAGGTTTTTTGATGACAGGTTTTTTGATGACAGGTTTTTTGATGACAGGTTTTTTGAAAACAGGTTTTTTGAAAACAGGTTTTTCGATGACAGGTTTTTTGATGACAGGTTTTTTGATGACAGATTTTTTGATGACAGGTTTTTTGAAAACAGGTTTTTTGAAAACAGGTTTTTTGATGACAGGTTTTTTGAAAACAGGTTTTTTGAAAACAGGTTTTTTGATGACAGGTTTTTTGATGACAGGTTTTTTGAAAACAGGTTTTTTGAAAACAGGTTTTTTGAAGACAGGTTTTTTGAAAACAGGTTTTTTGAAGACAGGTTTTTTGATGACAGATTTTTTGAAAACAGGTTTTTTGAAAACAGGTTTTTTGAAAACAGGTTTTTTGATGACAGGTTTTTTGATGACAGATTTTTTGAAGACAGGTTTTTTGAAAACAGGTTTTTTGAAAACAGGTTTTTTGAAAACAGGTTTTTTGAAGACAGGTTTTTTGATGACAGATTTTTTGATGACAGATTTTTTGATGACAGATTTTTTGAAGACAGGTTTTTTGAAGACAGGTTTTTTGAAAACAGGTTTTTTGATGACAGGATTTTTGATGACAGGTTTTTTGATGACAGATTTTTTGATGACAGGTTTTTTGATGACAGGTTTTTTGATGACAGGTTTTTTGAAAACAGGTTTTTTGAAAACAGGTTTTTCGATGACAGGTTTTTTGATGACAGGTTTTTTGATGACAGATTTTTTGATGACAGGTTTTTTGAAAACAGGTTTTTTGAAAACAGGTTTTTTGATGACAGGTTTTTTGAAAACAGGTTTTTTGAAAACAGGTTTTTTGATGACAGGTTTTTTGATGACAGGTTTTTTGAAAACAGGTTTTTTGAAAACAGGTTTTTTGAAGACAGGTTTTTTGAAAACAGGTTTTTTGAAGACAGGTTTTTTGATGACAGATTTTTTGAAAACAGGTTTTTTGAAAACAGGTTTTTTGAAAACAGGTTTTTTGATGACAGGTTTTTTGATGACAGATTTTTTGAAAACAGGTTTTTTGAAAACAGGTTTTTTGATGACAGGTTTTTTGAAAACGGGTTTTTTGATGACAGGTTTTTTGAAAACGGGTTTTTTGATGACAGGTTTTTTGAAGACAGGTTTTTTGAAGACAGGTTTTTTGAAAACAGGTTTTTTGATGACAGGTTTTTTGATGACAGGTTTTTTGAAAACAGGTTTTTTGAAAACAGGTTTTTTGATGACAGGTTTTTTGAAAACGGGTTTTTTGATGACAGGTTTTTTGAAAACAGGTTTTTTGAAAACAGGTTTTTTGATGACAGGTTTTTTGATGACAGGTTTTTTGATGACAGGTTTTTTGAAAACAGGTTTTTTGAAAACAGGTTTTTTGATGACAGGTTTTTTGATGACAGGTTTTTTGATGACAGATTTTTTGATGACAGGTTTTTTGAAAACAGGTTTTTTGAAAACAGGTTTTTTGATGACAGGTTTTTTGATGACAGGTTTTTTGATGACAGGTTTTTTGAAAACAGGTTTTTTGAAAACAGGTTTTTTGATGACAGGTTTTTTGATGACAGGTTTTTTGATGACAGATTTTTTGAAAACAGGTTTTTTGATGACAGGTTTTTTGAAAACGGGTTTTTTGATGACAGGTTTTTTGAAAACGGGTTTTTTGATGACAGGTTTTTTGATGACAGATTTTTTGAAAACAGGTTTTTTGAAGACAGGTTTTTTGAAGACAGGTTTTTTGAAGACAGGTTTTTTGAAAACAGGTTTTTTGAAAACAGGTTTTTTGAAAACGGGTTTTTTGATGACAGGTTTTTTGATGACAGGTTTTTTGAAAACAGGTTTTTTGAAAACAGGTTTTTTGATGACAGGTTTTTTGAAAACGGGTTTTTTGATGACAGGTTTTTTGAAAACAGGTTTTTTGAAAACAGGTTTTTTGATGACAGGTTTTTTGATGACAGGTTTTTTGATGACAGGTTTTTTGAAAACAGGTTTTTTGAAAACAGGTTTTTTGATGACAGGTTTTTTGATGACAGGTTTTTTGATGACAGATTTTTTGATGACAGGTTTTTTAAAAACAGGTTTTTTGAAAACAGGTTTTTTGATGACAGGTTTTTTGATGACAGGTTTTTTGATGACAGGTTTTTTGAAAACAGGTTTTTTGATGACAGGTTTTTTGAAAACAGGTTTTTTGATGACAGATTTTTTGAAAACGGGTTTTTTGATGACAGGTTTTTTGATGACAGGTTTTTTGATGACAGATTTTTTGATGACAGGTTTTTTGAAAACAGGTTTTTTGAAAACAGGTTTTTTGATGACAGGTTTTTTGATGACAGGTTTTTTGATGACAGATTTTTTGAAAACGGGTTTTTTGAAAACAGGTTTTTTGATGACAGGTTTTTTGAAAACAGGTTTTTTGATGACAGGTTTTTTGAAAACAGGTTTTTTGAAGACAGGTTTTTTGAAGACAGGTTTTTTGAAAACAGGTTTTTTGAAAACAGGTTTTTTGAAGACAGGTTTTTTGAAAACAGGTTTTTTGATGACAGGTTTTTTGAAAACAGGTTTTTTGAAAACAGGTTTTTTGATGACAGGTTTTTTGAAAACGGGTTTTTTGATGACAGGTTTTTTGAAAACGGGTTTTTTGATGACAGGTTTTTTGATGACAGATTTTTTGAAAACAGGTTTTTTGAAGACAGGTTTTTTGAAGACAGGTTTTTTGAAAACAGGTTTTTTGATGACAGGTTTTTTGATGACAGGTTTTTTGAAAACAGGTTTTTTGAAAACAGGTTTTTTGATGACAGGTTTTTTGAAAACGGGTTTTTTGATGACAGGTTTTTTGAAAACAGGTTTTTTGAAAACAGGTTTTTTGATGACAGGTTTTTTGATGACAGGTTTTTTGATGACAGGTTTTTTGAAAACAGGTTTTTTGAAAACAGGTTTTTCGATGACAGGTTTTTTGATGACAGGTTTTTTGATGACAGATTTTTTGATGACAGGTTTTTTGAAAACAGGTTTTTTGAAAACAGGTTTTTTGATGACAGGTTTTTTGAAAACAGGTTTTTTGAAAACAGGTTTTTTGATGACAGGTTTTTTGATGACAGGTTTTTTGAAAACAGGTTTTTTGAAAACAGGTTTTTTGAAGACAGGTTTTTTGAAAACAGGTTTTTTGAAGACAGGTTTTTTGATGACAGATTTTTTGAAAACAGGTTTTTTGAAAACAGGTTTTTTGAAAACAGGTTTTTTGATGACAGGTTTTTTGATGACAGATTTTTTGAAGACAGGTTTTTTGAAAACAGGTTTTTTGAAAACAGGTTTTTTGAAAACAGGTTTTTTGAAGACAGGTTTTTTGATGACAGATTTTTTGATGACAGATTTTTTGATGACAGATTTTTTGAAGACAGGTTTTTTGAAGACAGGTTTTTTGAAAACAGGTTTTTTGAAAACAGGTTTTTTGAAGACAGGTTTTTTGATGACAGATTTTTTGAAAACAGGTTTTTTGAAAACAGGTTTTTTGAAAACAGGTTTTTTGATGACAGATTTTTTGAAAACAGGTTTTTTGAAAACAGGTTTTTTGATGACAGATTTTTTGAAGACAGGTTTTTTGAAAACAGGTTTTTTGAAAACAGGTTTTTTGAAGACAGGTTTTTTGAAAACAGGTTTTTTGAAAACAGGTTTTTTGATGACAGGTTTTTTGATGACAGATTTTTTGAAGACAGGTTTTTTGAAGACAGGTTTTTTGAAAACAGGTTTTTTGAAAACAGGTTTTTTGAAGACAGGTTTTTTGATGACAGATTTTTTGAAAACAGGTTTTTTGAAAACAGGTTTTTTGAAAACAGGTTTTTTGATGACAGGTTTTTTGAAGACAGGTTTTTTGATGACAGGTTTTTTGATGACAGATTTTTTGATGACAGGTTTTTTGAAAACAGGTTTTTTGAAAACAGGTTTTTTGATGACAGGTTTTTTGATGACAGGTTTTTTGATGACAGGTTTTTTGAAAACAGGTTTTTTGAAAACAGGTTTTTTGATGACAGGTTTTTTGATGACAGGTTTTTTGATGACAGATTTTTTGAAAACGGGTTTTTTGATGACAGGTTTTTTGATGACAGGTTTTTTGAAAACACGTTTTTTGATGACAGGTTTTTTGATGACATTTTTTTTGAAAACAGGTTTTTTGAAAACAGGTTTTTTGAAGACAGGTTTTTTGAAAACAGGTTTTTTGAAAACAGGTTTTTTGATGACAGATTTTTTGATGACAGGTTTTTTGAAAACAGGTTTTTTGAAAACAGGTTTTTTGATGACAGGTTTTTTGATGACAGGTTTTTTGAAGACAGGTTTTTTGAAAACAGGTTTTTTGATGACAGGTTTTTTGATGACAGGTTTTTTGAAAACAGGTTTTTTGAGGACAGGTTTTTTGAAAACAGGTTTTTTGATGACAGGTTTTTTGAAAACGGGTTTTTTGATGACAGGTTTTTTGATGACAGGTTTTTTGAAAACAGGTTTTTTGAAAACAGGTTTTTTGAAAACAGGTTTTTTGAAAACAGGTTTTTTGAAAACAGGTTTTTTGAAAACAGGTTTTTTGAAAACAGGTTTTTTGAAAACGGGTTTTTTGATGACAGGTTTTTTGAAAACGGGTTTTTTGATGACAGGTTTTTTGATGACAGATTTTTTGAAAACAGGTTTTTTGATGACAGGTTTTTTGATGACAGGTTTTTTGAAAACACGTTTTTTGAAGACAGGTTTTTTGAAGACAGGTTTTTTGAAAACAGGTTTTTTGAAGACAGGTTTTTTGAAAACAGGTTTTTTGAAAACAGGTTTTTTGAAGACAGGTTTTTTGAAGACAGGTTTTTTGATGACAGGTTTTTTGATGACAGGTTTTTTGAAAACAGGTTTTTTGAAGACAGGTTTTTTGAAAACAGGTTTTTTGAAAACAGGTTTTTTGATGACAGGTTTTTTGATGACAGGTTTTTTGAAAACAGGTTTTTTGAAGACAGGTTTTTTGAAAACAGGTTTTTTGAAAACAGGTTTTTTGATGACAGGTTTTTTGAAAACAGGTTTTTTGAAGACAGGTTTTTTGAAAACAGGTTTTTTGAAAACAGGTTTTTTGATGACAGGTTTTTTGATGACAGGTTTTTTGAAAACAGGTTTTTTGAAGACAGGTTTTTTGAAAACAGGTTTTTTGAAAACAGGTTTTTTGATGACAGGTTTTTTGATGACAGGTTTTTTGAAAACAGGTTTTTTGAAGACAGGTTTTTTGAAAACAGGTTTTTTGAAAACAGGTTTTTTGATGACAGGTTTTTTGATGACAGGTTTTTTGAAAACAGGTTTTTTGAAGACAGGTTTTTTGAAGACAGGTTTTTTGAAAACAGGTTTTTTGATGACAGGTTTTTTGATGACAGGTTTTTTGAAAACAGGTTTTTTGAAGACAGGTTTTTTGAAAACAGGTTTTTTGAAGACAGGTTTTTTGAAAACAGGTTTTTTGAAAACAGGTTTTTTGAAGACAGGTTTTTTGAAGACAGGTTTTTTGAAGACAGGTTTTTTGAAAACAGGTTTTTTGAAGACAGGTTTTTTGAAAACAGGTTTTTTGAAAACAGGTTTTTTGAAGACAGGTTTTTTGAAAACAGGTTTTTTGAAAACAGGTTTTTTGATGACAGGTTTTTTGATGACAGGTTTTTTGAAAACAGGTTTTTTGAAGACAGGTTTTTTGAAGACAGGTTTTTTGAAAACAGGTTTTTTGATGACAGGTTTTTTGATGACAGGTTTTTTGAAAACAGGTTTTTTGAAGACAGGTTTTTTGAAAACAGGTTTTTTGAAGACAGGTTTTTTGAAAACAGGTTTTTTGAAAACAGGTTTTTTGAAGACAGGTTTTTTGAAGACAGGTTTTTTGAAAACAGGTTTTTTGATGACAGGTTTTTTGATGACAGGTTTTTTGAAAACAGGTTTTTTGAAGACAGGTTTTTTGAAAACAGGTTTTTTGAAGACAGGTTTTTTGAAAACAGGTTTTTTGAAAACAGGTTTTTTGAAGACAGGTTTTTTGAAAACAGGTTTTTTGAAAACAGGTTTTTTGATGACAGGTTTTTTGAAAACAGGTTTTTTGAAAACAGGTTTTTTGAAGACAGGTTTTTTGAAAACAGGTTTTTTGATGACAGGTTTTTTGATGACAGGTTTTTTGAAAACAGGTTTTTTGAAGACAGGTTTTTTGAAAACAGGTTTTTTGAAAACAGGTTTTTTGAAGACAGGTTTTTTGAAAACAGGTTTTTTGAAGACAGGTTTTTTGAAAACAGGTTTTTTGAAAACAGGTTTTTTGAAGACAGGTTTTTTGAAAACAGGTTTTTTGAAAACAGGTTTTTTGAAAACAGGTTTTTTGAAGACAGGTTTTTTGAAGACAGGTTTTTTGAAAACAGGTTTTTTGAAGACAGGTTTTTTGAAAACAGGTTTTTTGAAAACAGGTTTTTTGATGACAGATTTTTTGATGACAGGTTTTTTGAAAACAGGTTTTTTGAAAACAGGTTTTTTGAAAACACGTTTTTTGATGACAGGTTTTTTGATGACATTTTTTTTGAAAACAGGTTTTTTGAAAACAGGTTTTTTGAAGACAGGTTTTTTGAAAACAGGTTTTTTGAAAACAGGTTTTTTGATGACAGATTTTTTGATGACAGGTTTTTTGAAAACAGGTTTTTTGAAAACAGGTTTTTTGATGACAGGTTTTTTGATGACAGGTTTTTTGAAGACAGGTTTTTTGAAAACAGGTTTTTTGATGACAGGTTTTTTGATGACAGGTTTTTTGAAAACAGGTTTTTTGAGGACAGGTTTTTTGAAAACAGGTTTTTTGATGACAGGTTTTTTGAAAACGGGTTTTTTGATGACAGGTTTTTTGATGACAGGTTTTTTGAAAACAGGTTTTTTGAAAACAGGTTTTTTGAAAACAGGTTTTTTGAAAACAGGTTTTTTGAAAACAGGTTTTTTGAAAACAGGTTTTTTGAAAACAGGTTTTTTGAAAACGGGTTTTTTGATGACAGGTTTTTTGAAAACGGGTTTTTTGATGACAGGTTTTTTGATGACAGGTTTTTTGAAAACAGGTTTTTTGATGACAGGTTTTTTGATGACAGATTTTTTGAAAACAGGTTTTTTGATGACAGGTTTTTTGATGACAGGTTTTTTGAAAACACGTTTTTTGAAGACAGGTTTTTTGAAGACAGGTTTTTTGAAAACAGGTTTTTTGAAGACAGGTTTTTTGAAAACAGGTTTTTTGAAAACAGGTTTTTTGAAGACAGGTTTTTTGAAGACAGGTTTTTTGATGACAGGTTTTTTGATGACAGGTTTTTTGAAAACAGGTTTTTTGAAGACAGGTTTTTTGAAAACAGGTTTTTTGAAAACAGGTTTTTTGATGACAGGTTTTTTGATGACAGGTTTTTTGAAAACAGGTTTTTTGAAGACAGGTTTTTTGAAAACAGGTTTTTTGAAAACAGGTTTTTTGATGACAGGTTTTTTGAAAACAGGTTTTTTGAAGACAGGTTTTTTGAAAACAGGTTTTTTGAAAACAGGTTTTTTGATGACAGGTTTTTTGATGACAGGTTTTTTGAAAACAGGTTTTTTGAAGACAGGTTTTTTGAAAACAGGTTTTTTGAAAACAGGTTTTTTGATGACAGGTTTTTTGAAGACAGGTTTTTTGAAAACAGGTTTTTTGAAGACAGGTTTTTTGAAAACAGGTTTTTTGATGACAGGTTTTTTGATGACAGGTTTTTTGAAAACAGGTTTTTTGAAGACAGGTTTTTTGAGAACAGGTTTTTTGAAAACAGGTTTTTTGAAAACAGGTTTTTTGAAGACAGGTTTTTTGAAAACAGGTTTTTTGATGACAGGTTTTTTGATGACAGGTTTTTTGATGACAGGTTTTTTGAAAACAGGTTTTTTGAAGACAGGTTTTTTGAGAACAGGTTTTTTGAAAACAGGTTTTTTGAAAACAGGTTTTTTGATGACAGGTTTTTTGATGACTTGTTTTTTGAAAACAGGTTTTTTGAAGACAGGTTTTTTGAAAACAGGTTTTTTGATGACAGGTTTTTTGATGACTTGTTTTTTGAAAACAGGTTTTTTGAAGACAGGTTTTTTGAAAACAGGTTTTTTGAAAACAGGTTTTTTGAAAACAGGTTCTTTGAAAACACGTTTTTTGATGACAGGTTTTTTGATGCCAGGGTTTTTGAAAACAGGTTTTTTGAAAACAGGTTTTTTGAAAACAGGTTTTTTGATGACAGGTTTTTTGAAAACGGGTTTTTTTATGACAGGTTTTTTGAGAACAGGTTTTTTGAAAACAGGTTTTTTGAAGACAGGTTTTTTGAAAACACGTTTTTTGATGACAGGTTTTTTGAAAACAGGTTTTTTGATGACAGGTTTTTTGATGCCAGGGTTTTTGAAAACAGGTTTTTTGAAAACAGGTTTTTTGAAAACAGGTTTTTTGAAAACAGGTTTTTTGAAAACAGGTTTTTTGACAACACGTTTTTTGATGACAGGTTTTTTGATGACAGGTTTTTTGAAAACAGGTTTTTTGAAAACAGGTTTTTTGAAAACAGGTTTTTTGATGACAGGTTTTTTGAAAACGGGTTTTTTGATGACAGGTTTTTTGAAAACAGGTTTTTTGATGACAGGTTTTTTGATGACAGGTTTTTTGAAAACAGGTTTTTTGATGACAGGTTTTTTGATGACAGGTTTTTTGATGACAGGTTTTTTGAAAACAGGTTTTTTGATGACAGGTTTTTTGAAAACAGGTTTTTTGAAAACAGGTTTTTTGAAAACAGGTTTTTTGAAAACAGGTTTTTTGATGCCAGGGTTTTTGAAAACAGGTTTTTTGATGACAGGTTTTTTGAAAACAGGTTTTTTGAAAACAGGTTTTTTGAAGACAGGTTTTTTGAAAACAGGTTTTTTGATGACAGGTTTTTTGATGACAGGTTTTTTGATGACAGGTTTTTTGAAAACAGGTTTTTTGAAAACAGGTTTTTTGAAAACAGGTTTTTTGATGACAGGTTTTTTGATGACAGGTTTTTTGATGACAGGTTTTTTGATGACAGGTTTTTTGAAAACAGGTTTTTTGAAAACAGGTTTTTTGAAAACAGGTTTTTTGAAAACAGGTTTTTTGATGACAGGTTTTTTGATGACAGGTTTTTTGATGACAGGTTTTTTGAAAACAGGTTTTTTGAAAACAGGTTTTTTGAAAACAGGTTTTTTGATGACAGGTTTTTTGAAAACAGGTTTTTTGAAAACAGGTTTTTTGAAGACAGGTTTTTTGAAAACACGTTTTTTGATGACAGGTTTTTTGAAAACAGGTTTTTTGAAAACAGGTTTTTTGAAAACAGGTTTTTTGATGACAGGTTTTTTGATGACAGGTTTTTTGAAAACAGGTTTTTTGATGACAGGTTTTTTGATGACTTGTTTTTTGATGACAGGTTTTTTGAAAACAGGTTTTTTGATGACAGGTTTTTTGAAAACAGGTTTTTTGATGACAGGTTTTTTGAAAACAGGTTTTTTGAAAACAGGTTTTTTGATGACAGGTTTTTTGAAAACAGGTTTTTTGAAAACAGGTTTTTTGAAGACAGGTTTTTTGAAAACAGGTTTTTTGAAGACAGGTTTTTTGAAAACAGGTTTTTTGATGACAGGTTTTTTGATGACAGGTTTTTTGAAAACAGGTTTTTTGATGACAGGTTTTTTGATGACAGGTTTTTTGAAAACAGGTTTTTTGATGACTTGTTTTTTGAAAACAGGTTTTTTGAAGACAGGTTTTTTGAAAACAGGTTTTTTGATGACAGGTTTTTTGAAAACAGGTTTTTTGAAAACAGGTTTTTTGAAAACAGGTTTTTTGAAAACAGGTTTTTTGAAAACAGGTTTTTTGATGACAGGTTTTTTGAAAACAGGTTTTTTGAAAACAGGTTTTTTGAAGACAGGTTTTTTGAAAACAGGTTTTTTGAAAACAGGTTTTTTGAAAACAGGTTTTTTGAAGACAGGTTTTTTGAAAACAGGTTTTTTGATGACAGGTTTTTTGAAAACAGGTTTTTTGATGACAGGTTTTTTGATGACTTGTTTTTTGAAAACAGGTTTTTTGATGACAGGTTTTTTGAAAACAGGTTTTTTGATGACAGGTTTTTTGAAAACAGGTTTTTTGAAAACAGGTTTTTTGAAAACAGGTTTTTTGAAAACAGGTTTTTTGAAAACAGGTTTTTTGATGACAGGTTTTTTGATGACTTGTTTTTTGAAAACAGGTTTTTTGAAGACAGGTTTTTTGAAAACAGGTTTTTTGATGAGAGGTTTTTTGATGACTTGTTTTTTGAAAACAGGTTTTTTGAAAACAGGTTTTTTGAAGACAGGTTTTTTGAAAACAGGTTTTTTGAAAACAGGTTTTTTGAAAACACGTTTTTTGATGACAGGTTTTTTGATGCCAGGGTTTTTGAAAACAGGTTTTTTGAAAACAGGTTTTTTGAAGACAGGTTTTTTGAAAACACGTTTTTTGATGACAGGTTTTTTGATGACAGGTTTTTTGAAAACAGGTTTTTTGAAAACAGGTTTTTTGAAAACAGGTTTTTTGATGACAGGTTTTTTGAAAACGGGTTTTTTGATGACAGGTTTTTTGAGAACAGGTTTTTTGAAAACAGGTTTTTTGAAGACAGGTTTTTTGATGACAGGTTTTTTGATGACAGGTTTTTTGAAAACAGGTTTTTTGATGACAGGTTTTTTGATGCCAGGGTTTTTGAAAACAGGTTTTTTGAAAACAGGTTTTTTGAAAACAGGTTTTTTGAAAACAGGTTTTTTGAAAACAGGTTTTTTGAAAACACGTTTTTTGATGACAGGTTTTTTGATGACAGGTTTTTTGAAAACAGGTTTTTTGAAAACAGGTTTTTTGAAAACAGGTTTTTTGATGACAGGTTTTTTGAAAACGGGTTTTTTGATGACAGGTTTTTTGAGAACAGGTTTTTTGAAAACAGGTTTTTTGAAGACAGGTTTTTTGAAAACAGGTTTTTTGATGACAGGTTTTTTGATGACAGGTTTTTTGAAAACAGGTTTTTTGAAAACAGGTTTTTTGAAAACAGGTTTTTTGATGACAGGTTTTTTGAAAACAGGTTTTTTGAAAACAGGTTTTTTGAAAACAGGTTTTTTGATGACAGGTTTTTTGAAAACACGTTTTTTGATGACAGGTTTTTTGATGACAGGTTTTTTGAAAACAGGTTTTTTGAAAACAGGTTTTTTGAAAACAGGTTTTTTGAAAACACGTTTTTTGATGACAGGTTTTTTGATGCCAGGGTTTTTGAAAACAGGTTTTTTGATGACAGGTTTTTTGAAAACAGGTTTTTTGATGACAGGTTTTTTGAAAACACGTTTTTTGAAAACAGGTTTTTTGAAGACAGGTTTTTTGAAGACAGGTTTTTTGATGACAGGTTTTTTGAAAACAGGTTTTTTGAAAACAGGTTTTTTGAAGACAGGTTTTTTGAAAACAGGTTTTTTAATGACAGGTTTTTTGAAAACAGGTTTTTTGAAAACAGGTTTTTTGATGACAGGTTTTTTGAAAACACGTTTTTTGATGACAGGTTTTTTGATGACAGGTTTTTTGAAAACAGGTTTTTTGATGACAGATTTTTTGAAGACAGGTTTTTTGAAAACAGGTTTTTTGAAAACAGGTTTTTTGAAGACAGGTTTTTTGAAAACAGGTTTTTTAATGACAGGTTTTTTGAAAACAGGTTTTTTGAAAACAGGTTTTTTGATGACAGGTTTTTTGAAAACACGTTTTTTGAAAACACGTTTTTTGATGACAGGTTTTTTGATGACAGGTTTTTTGATGACAGATTTTTTGATGACAGGTTTTTTGAAAACACGTTTTTTGATGACAGGTTTTTTGATGACAGGTTTTTTGAAAACAGGTTTTTTGAAGACAGGTTTTTTGAAAACGGGTTTTTTGATGACAGGTTTTTTGATGACAGGTTTTTTGAAAACAGGTTTTTTGAAGACAGGTTTTTTGATGACAGGTTTTTTGAAAACAGGTTTTTTGAAAACAGGTTTTTTGAAAACAGGTTTTTTGATGACAGGTTTTTTGATGACAGGTTTTTTGAAAACAGGTTTTTTGAAAACAGGTTTTTTGAAAACAGGTTTTTTGAAAACACGTTTTTTGAAAACAGGTTTTTTAATGACAGGTTTTTTGAAAACAGGTTTTTTGAAAACAGGTTTTTTGAAAACAGGTTTTTTGAAAACAGGTTTTTTGAAAACACGTTTTTTGATGACAGGTTTTTTGATGCCAGGTTTTTTGAAAACAGGTTTTTTGATGACAGGTTTTTTGAAAACACGTTTTTTGATGACAGGTTTTTTGAAAACAGGTTTTTTGAAAACAGGTTTTTTGATGACAGGTTTTTTGAAAACGGGTTTTTTGATGACAGGTTTTTTGATGACAGGTTTTTTGATGACAGGTTTTTTGATGACAGATTTTTTGATGACAGGTTTTTTGAAAACACGTTTTTTGATGACAGGTTTTTTGATGACAGGTTTTTTGAAAACAGGTTTTTTGAAGACAGGTTTTTTGAAAACGGGTTTTTTGATGACAGGTTTTTTGATGACAGGTTTTTTGAAAACAGGTTTTTTGAAGACAGGTTTTTTGATGACAGGTTTTTTGAAAACAGGTTTTTTGAAAACAGGTTTTTTGAAAACAGGTTTTTTGATGACAGGTTTTTTGATGACAGGTTTTTTGAAAACAGGTTTTTTGAAAACAGGTTTTTTGAAAACAGGTTTTTTGAAAACACGTTTTTTGAAAACAGGTTTTTTAATGACAGGTTTTTTGAAAACAGGTTTTTTGAAAACAGGTTTTTTGAAAACAGGTTTTTTGAAAACAGGTTTTTTGAAAACACGTTTTTTGATGACAGGTTTTTTGATGCCAGGTTTTTTGAAAACAGGTTTTTTGATGACAGGTTTTTTGAAAACACGTTTTTTGATGACAGGTTTTTTGATGACAGGTTTTTTGAAAACAGGTTTTTTGAAGACAGGTTTTTTGAAAACGGGTTTTTTGATGACAGGTTTTTTGAGAACAGGTTTTTTGAAAACAGGTTTTTTGAAGACAGGTTTTTTGAAAACAGGTTTTTTGATGACAGGTTTTTTGATGACAGGTTTTTTGAAAACAGGTTTTTTGATGACAGGTTTTTTGATGACAGGTTTTTTGAAAACAGGTTTTTTGAAAACAGGTTTTTTGAAAACAGGTTTTTTGATGACAGGTTTTTTGAAAACAGGTTTTTTGAAAACAGGTTTTTTGAAAACAGGTTTTTTGATGACAGGTTTTTTGAAAACACGTTTTTTGATGACAGGTTTTTTGATGACAGGTTTTTTGAAAACAGGTTTTTTGAAAACAGGTTTTTTGAAAACAGGTTTTTTGATGACAGGTTTTTTGAAAACGGGTTTTTTGATGACAGGTTTTTTGAAAACAGGTTTTTTGAAAACAGGTTTTTTGAAGACAGGTTTTTTGAAAACAGGTTTTTTGATGACAGGTTTTTTGAAAACAGGTTTTTTGAAAACAGGTTTTTTGATGACAGGTTTTTTGAAAACGGGTTTTTTGATGACAGGTTTTTTGAAAACACGTTTTTTGAAAACACGTTTTTTGATGACAGGTTTTTTGATGACAGGTTTTTTGATGACAGGTTTTTTGATGACAGATTTTTTGATGACAGGTTTTTTGAAAACAGGTTTTTTGATGACAGGTTTTTTGAAAACGGGTTTTTTGATGACAGGTTTTTTGATGACAGGTTTTTTGAAAACAGGTTTTTTGATGACAGGTTTTTTGAAAACGGGTTTTTTGATGACAGGTTTTTTGATGACAGGTTTTTTGAAAACACGTTTTTTGATGACAGGTTTTTTGATGACAGATTTTTTGAAAACAGGTTTTTTGAAGACAGGTTTTTTGAAAACAGGTTTTTTGAAGACAGGTTTTTTGAAAACGGGTTTTTTGATGACAGGTTTTTTGATGACAGGTTTTTTGAAAACAGGTTTTTTGAAAACAGGTTTTTTGATGACAGGTTTTTTGAAAACGGGTTTTTTGATGACAGGTTTTTTGAAAACAGGTTTTTTGATGACAGGTTTTTTGATGACAGATTTTTTGAAAACAGGTTTTTTGATGACAGGTTTTTTGAAAACAGGTTTTTTGATGACAGGTTTTTTGATGACAGGTTTTTTGAAAACACGTTTTTTGATGACAGGTTTTTTGAAGACAGGTTTTTTGAAGACAGGTTTTTTGAAAACAGGTTTTTTGAAAACAGGTTTTTTGAAAACAGGTTTTTTGAAAACAGGTTTTTTGAAGACAGGTTTTTTGAAAACAGGTTTTTTGATGACAGGTTTTTTGATGACAGGTTTTTTGAAAACAGGTTTTTTGAAAACAGGTTTTTTGAAAACAGGTTTTTTGAAAACAGGTTTTTTGAAGACAGGTTTTTTGAAAACAGGTTTTTTGAAAACAGGTTTTTTGAAAACAGGTTTTTTGATGACAGGTTTTTTGAAAACAGGTTTTTTGATGACAGGTTTTTTGAAAACACGTTTTTTGATGACAGGTTTTTTGATGACAGGTTTTTTGAAAACAGGTTTTTTGAAAACAGGTTTTTTGAAGACAGGTTTTTTGAAAACAGGTTTTTTGATGACAGGTTTTTTGAAAACAGGTTTTTTGAAAACAGGTTTTTTGAAGACAGGTTTTTTGAAAACAGGTTTTTTGATGATAGGTTTTTTGATGACAGGTTTTTTGAAAACACGTTTTTTGATGACAGGTTTTTTGAAAACAGGTTTTTTGAAGACAGGTTTTTTGAAGACAGGTTTTTTGAAGACAGGTTTTTTGAAGACAGGTTTTTTTATGGTAATACAAAAACTGTTTTACAAAAACTGTTCTACAAAAACTGTATTACAAAAACTGTAATACAAAAACTGTAATACAAAAACTGTAATACAAAAACTGTATTACAAAAACTGTAATACAAAAACTGTAATACAAAAACTGTATTACAAAAACTGTAATACAAAAACTGTAATACAAAAACTGTATTACAAAAACTGTTTCTGTTTTACAAAAACTGTTTCACAAAAACTGTTTTACAAAAACTGTTTCTGTTTTACAAAAACTGTATTACAAAAACTGTATTACAAAAACTGTAATACAGAAACTGTAATACAAAAACTGTAATATTTTTGAAGACAGGTTTTTTGAAAACAGGTTTTTTGAAGACAGGTTTTTTGAAAACAGGTTTTTTGAAAACAGGTTTTTTGATGACAGGTTTTTTGAAAACAGGTTTTTTGAATACAGTTTTTGTATTACAGTTTTTGTAAAATAGTTTTTGTGAAACAGAAACAGTTTTTGTATTACAGTTTTTGTGAAACAGTTTTTGTATTACAGTTGTTGTAATACTTTTTTGTATTACAGTTTTTGTATTACAGTTTTTGTATTACAGTTTTTGTAAAACAGTTTTTGTAAAACAGTTTTTGTAAAACAGAAATGTAGGCTAAAATTATTGGCGGCGAGGGGGTAGCTCAAATTATGCACACACACACACACACACACACCACATGCCCTTTTTTCTGTGTACACCCTCCTCCCACTTTGCCGGTATTGATCTATCTCCTTTGTGTTCTATGGCGCCAGAAGGGGTCGTGTACTCCCTTACCCCTCTTCTAATGTCATTGTAGTTTTATTTTTTGGTTCTGGTGCATACAGGGGTTTTTATCAACTTTTCAATTTTAACTCTTTTAAATCGTAAGCGCTTTTGATTTCCTTTTCCACTTGTTACTCTGTTGAATGGCTCTATATTGAAAAAATTGATATTTTTCCAAGGTATCAACCCCACGTCACAAGGACCGCCTGCGCCGGTGATTTGTGGAAGATGCAAAGCCGCGGACATGGTTTCGGTACGTTTTGTGATACTTAGAACATTCGAAGCCTAAAATCAACATTCCTTTCGTAATTGTCTTCTTCTACAGGAATCGTTCGATTCTAATGGATTTGGCACAATGGAGCGACTTGATGGCACGAGGACGGAGTCGATAGGATGGGATAGATGCCTGGGCGAATCGAGTCCTGGCTGCAAAAAAGCCATGTGGCTTTTTTAGAAATGTGCACGGAAAGAGGTTTTTTTGCCATCTTCCCTTGTAGTTCCGGGGGTCTCATCTTTCTAGTCTTTAGAATCTCGAGCTTGCTATTCCTGAACTAGTCTGCCCTTTCGTCTCTTGCTTATAGTAATTGATTAGTGTTTCTTTATTCCGGAGTTTAGAAAACGAGTTCCCTTCGCGGGATTTCTCACTTATTAGTAAGTGATTAGTTAAAATTCCCCGTGGTACTTCAGGTTTTCCCGTGGTACTTCAGATTTCCCCGTGGTACTGTAAAATTCCCCGTGGTACTTTAGGTTTCCGATGTCTAGGATTTGATTTATACCTCAATGTTACTGTACCACTTTTTTCTAAAACTTCTTCTGGGCAGGTCCCTGTACTTTTTTTTCTAATTTCTGTCATTTTTGTCTGTCAGTTTTCTTCTTCTGCACAGCGGACACCTCCTTTCATGCTCAATATAAACTCTTCATTATTTATTATCTGTTTTCCCGTTTTTTCTACATTGTACCCATTTCCTTCAGCGACGGGGGTATCAATGACACCTCTAGGCACACACACGTAATCATGAAAATAATTCTGCACTTTTTGAGCCAAAAATCGAGGCATTTGAACAAGTTTTAACAATCCACCAGGCCATATAAAGAAAATCGGCTTCTCGAAAAATCCATAAAGAATTACAAATTCTAATAGAAACATGCAATCGGACAAGTTTGAGCAATTTGAAACACAGATTTGTAATCAGTTAATTATTCTGCATTTTTTGAGCCAAAAATCAAGGCATTTGAACAAGTTTTAACAATCCACCAGGCCATATAAAGAAAATCGGCTTCTCGAAAAATCCATAAAGAATTACAAATTCTAATAGAAACATGCAATCGGACAAGTTTGAGCAATTTGAAACACAGATTTGTAATCAGTTAATTATTCTGCATTTTTTGAGCCAAAAATCAAGGCATTTGAACAAGTTTTAGCCATCCATCAGGCCATATGAAGAAAATCGGCTTCTCGAGAATTCCATTAAGAATTACAAATTCTAATTAATACATGAGCAATTTGAAACACAGATTTGTAATCAGTAAATAATTCTTCATTTTTTTGAGCCTAAAATCGAGGCATTTGAACAAGTTTTAACAATCCACCAGGCCATATGAAGAAAATCGGCTTCTCGAGAATTCCATGAAGAATTACAAATTCTAATAGATACATGCAATCCGGAAAGTTAGAGCAATTTGAAACACAGATTTGTAATCAGAAAATTGTTCTTCATTTTTTGAGCCTAAAATCGAGGCATTTGAACAAGTTTTAACAATCCACCAGGCCATATGAAGAAAATCGGCTTCTCGAGAATTCCATGAAGAATGACAAACTCTAATAGATACATGCAATCCAAAAAGTTTGAGCAATTTGAAACACAGATTTGTAATCAGTAAATCATTTTGCATTTTTTGAGCCTAAAATCGAGGATTTTAAACAAGTTTTAACAATCCACCAGGCCATATGAAGAAAATCGGCTTCCGAAAAATGAAACATGAGACGATTTCGAAAAAGAATAAATTCTTTCCTCAAGTTTCTTATCGGATTCATTGGACCCAAAAACCCAAAAATTCTGCTCTGCTTACTGACGACTTCCAAATCCCTCTCGGTGGTGTCAAGCTTCTATAGCACTCCTTCCACAGTTGCCTTCTCCTTCTCAAACAGTTTCTTGTATTGTGTCCACAGAGCTTTTTTGGTACGACTCGCTTCATTCGGCAGCCCGGCTGCTTCTCAAGGAGAACACTTGATTTGGTGAATTCCTCTAGTTTCTCTCTTTCTCTTAGTCTTTCTCTTTTTCTCTGCGTCTCGTCTTTGTTTTTCCTCTCACGTTTCTTCTCTTCAAACTGTCATTCTCCCAAAAAGACGTCTGTCTGCTTTCTCTCTTTCTCTCTTACTCTCGTTTGTTCTCTGCGCCTCTTCCTCTCTCATCTTACTTTTCTCCCGGCACCGGCAGTCATTTTAACCCCCAACAGACGTCCCGTTTCCTTAGATGTCCCCTTTTTTTAGTTTTTAGTCCCCTATTTTCTTTTAATTTCTATTCTTTATATATTCATACCGAAAACGGTTACTTTTGACCTCTATCTGTTCTAGAGGTCTTTTCCGTATCGGTTTTTTATTGATTTTTCGAAAATTTTGATTGTGAGGTGAGTAAAGCTTCGGATACTTTGAAAATATGTATTTGTACATATTTGAATTTCGGAAGCTCCGTTCTGGAAATGCTTAAAAATTGCTTCAAAACCTTAAAAATCCGCTTCGAAAAGCCTCTTTTTAGCTCGATTGGTCTCCGGGGCCATGAAATTTTCTCGACCATCACTTCTTCAGCAATTTCCCATTAGTTTTTCGGATTATGCTAGCGAAAAGTGCTAAAACATTACGAAATCTCAGCTTTTCTATTGGTTTTCGCTAGAGAAAACTTGAAAAAGTGACGAAAAATAGCTAAAAATGCGGTAACTCCGTTATTGTCCCCGGAGACTATTCGAGCCAAAAAAGGTTTTTTTGGAAGTGGAAAAGAAAGCAGGGAGATGTGATTCTATTTTCGAAAAAAAAAGATTTGAATTTTTGATTTTCAGGAAGAAGAGGATACCACGAAGCTCACCGCGATGTACCGAGCAGTTTCCGGAAATGCTCGTACTGCCCAAGATCAAGCGGATCTCAGAAAGCAAGCGATTCTGGAGTCAAAGTATCTGGGAGGAGATTTGGAGCACACTCACTTGGTCAAAGGACTCGACTACTCGCTTTTGGATAAAGTGCGGAGTGAAATGACCGAGGATGTGGACGAGGAGTTCGATGATGCGGAGGTGGTGGATCGGAACAAGAAGACGTCGGGAAAGCCTTCAGATGACGTGGCGATGGCTCAGGAGCTCCAGCAGAGTCACTCGGAGAATCGAATGGTCCGAAGTTTAAAAAGAAGAAAAAGGACGAATTCAGGACTCCAGCACTTCCGACGTCTTCTGGCGGAGCTTCATCTGGTGCCAAAGGAGACAGCATCTACGACGATCTGGACGAGTATGTGCCGTCGAGGAAGGCCAGGGATTCGAGGGATTCTAGCGATTCGAGAGACCAGAAGGATCACAGGGATCGTCGTCGTGATAGAAGCCGTTCAAGATCAAGAACAAGCTCTGGAGAAGGAATCGGCTGATAATTTATTTTTTTGTCAATTTCTTCTTGAATAAATATTTATTATCAAATAACCTTTTTTATCAGAACTCTATGGGTCTGATTACCCATTTCTATCTTAGAATTTCAGCTTCCAGAAAAAACACTTGGTCAGCTCAGACCACTTGAGTGAGCAGTAGTGGCTAGGTTTCCGAGCAATGGTACCTGTCCTACTGGCTCACTTTAGTGGAAACTGGGTGGAATAGGCCAGAACTGATAGAATAATCGGCAACACTTTATTGTTATTTTGGAAAGCTTTTCTGCAAAGAACATGTCATTTCGCAATTGCGACAGTTCGCAACCAAGAAATTTCGAAACTGCCGTTTCGCAACCAAAACATTTTGAAACTGGACGTTTCGCAACCAGTCATTTTGTAACTGCGACATTTTGCAACTCACATTGAGTTCGCAACCACGACAGTTCGCAAAAGACATTTCAAAACTGGACGTTTCGCAACCGGTCATTTCGCAACTGAGACATTTCGCAACTACGACATTTCACAACTGAGACATTTCGCAACTCACGTCGGTTTTGCAACCCCAACGATTCGCAACCGAGACATTTCGAAACTGGAAGTTTCGCAACCAGTCATTTCCCAACTCAGGTCAAGTTCGCAACCATGGTAGATTCCGAAAATATCAATGAAAATTCTCCAACACCGCCTTAACAGTTCAAAAATGAGCTCAATGCGCCAAAATTAGGCTCCGCCCACTTTGTTGGGAGTCGTTTTGAAGCCATTTTCCACGTTTTTAAGCGATTTTTGAGAACTGTCATTGTAGATTTTGAAATTCTGCACTTATTTTTACATGCTTTAATGAAAAGAAAAACATTTTTCGGTTTCAATTTAAAAAATTTTCCTACTTTCTCAAAAACGAGAAAAAAGGCTCTGCCCACTTTTCCGAGGCAAATTTTGAAACCACAAAATCGATTTGACGTCGTCTGAAATCTCAAAAAAGGGGCCCGACACTACCCACTTTCTTAGGAAGTCCACAATTTTCGAGCGATTTCTGAATCGATTTCCTTGACATCTTCTGTATTTACCACTTTTCCCAGATCTAAAATAATGACACTAATTTCTCCAGAAGACATCAACACTAAGTGGCAGGCGGCGTTTCGGAAGCTCGAACTTCTCTCCCTCCTACGTCTCCGTACTCTTCTCCTTCTTCTTCTATCATGATTGGTATGCCTTCTGAATTTCAAGGATTCTCTTCTGAAAGTCGAGTTTCTGCGCTATTAGCCATAATCCTTGCGGACAGTCGAATTTGAAGTATCCCTGGATGGCGCACACTCCTGAGGGCCCACATTGTGAGCACAATTCTTATAATTGATCTGTTTTCCATATTGTATTATCCAGCGAGCATTCCCTAGCAGTCCTTTGATCCTAAAGATTCTTCGATATTTGAAAACCTCTGAAAAATAAGAGAGAAAACAGAACAACAGAAAATAATGGTGCTTCTTAAAAAACGAAAATTCATGATGTTTATCAAAAATCAATAACGAAAATGAGCATCGAAGGAGAGAAATCCGGGAGTTTGATCTACTTGAGCTCCTTGACTTGAGTGCCTGGTGGGAGGGGTTGCTTCAGCTGCTTGGCCTTGTCCTGGAAATGAAAAGATTGATGAAATGGGAAATTTTAAGGAGTTTTTTATGTCAAAATTCGATATTTTTGATACAATTTAGGCCAACATGCGGGTCCCGAAACATCTAGAAGCTTCTGAAGTGCTATAGAACGTGTCCAGGGGCACTTAGGCCGTAATTTTTGTATTTTGCCTATTTTTTTCCGTTATCGCAGCATCTTGAAGATTCTGTTCGCCGCTAAATGCTGTTCCAAGGAAGCAATAAGCATCAAAAAAGACGATTTCGGAGTCAATTTTCTTTTTTAGAGGTTGTCAGATAGACGGACGAGCCAAAACTCTCAATTTCCGACTAAAAATCATATTTTTCAGTTACGAAGTTGAAGTTTTAGTTGGAATATCTTGAGTTCTAGCTTGTTCACAAGCTCTAGGAAAGAAAATTGACCCAAAACGTCGATTATAAATCTGATGGCTTCATTGGAAGACGATTCGGCAGCAAACGGAACTCCACAAGCTTCTGGACAGTCGAATACTGAGCCAAAATCTAATTTTCCGGCCTAAATGTGCTCTAAAAGCCTCCGCGTGGGTCCAGAAGCTTCTAGACGATCCATTGAACCAAAAAACGTATTCTGAGCGGCGACGTTGGTCTAAACCTCTTCTGAGAGCTTTCAATAAGCCGCATTCATCCTTAACCATCAAAGCCATTCTGAAAAACCGATGAAACTTACAGCAACGACGAAGTTACAGAATTCTGAAAATCCAGAACGAAAATGACACGGGAATTGTAGTCGTCGCACGATTCATCACTGCCTAACGTCTTCTTCACAATCGATGTTGCTCTTCTTCTGTGCTCCTGGAGCACATTTGGATACTGAGACGCCGTCGAATTTTGTGAGGAGATCCGGGACAAATTGCGGGGAGATGGTGGCCTGGAAAAAAATGACCGGAGTTTAGATGGTGGGAGGACTGGGCTGTGTTTTGGTCGAACTTGTGCCAAATATAACAATGAAAATTGAGCCAGAATAATCCAGAAGACGTCGAAGGGATTCTGAATCGTTCCAGCTCGATTTTCGTAGTTTTTTGCTACTATTTTTGGATTATTCTTCATTTTTTGGTCTTCAATCTTTTAGAATCCTTTTAACGTCTTCTAGAGCAGCATCATGATACAGAATCTCTTCGACATCTTCTGAAGTCTTTCAGTTCAATTTTTGTCGTTTTTCGACTATATTTGGGTGATTTGTTGCTAATTTTTCATCATTTTTCATCACTTACAGTGACGACGAAGGTGTAGAAGTATCAGGCTCATGTCAGCGGAAGACCTGGTAGAAGGGTAGTTGCTTCAGCATCTCGATCTAGACCTGGAAATAAGGGAAATATTGATATATTGAACATTTTTAAGGAATTCGATTGGAAATTGGCTAGGTATGAAAGCTTCAAAGGAAATTGGATTGGGAATTTGGACCGAAAATTATATGTTTTTCCGAAAATTCTACAAGCCAAATCCATCCGAATCCATCTCCCAAATTAGCATTGTTTTAAACAAAACTCACAGCGACGACGAGGGTATAGAAGTAGTAGGCTGGGCAGACCTTGAACGTGGTGACCATGAAGTCCATGATCTCCTCAATTTCCTTTTGCATAGCCGTAATGGTGTTATCTGCAAGAATTATCGAATTTTGAGAGGAAGTCGGCGGAAAATAGGCGAAAAAATCGACAAAAATAAGTTTAAATAAAAAAAATTGAGCTGAAAATAGCAAAATCTCCTCAAAAAGTAAAAAGTGAGCGTGAAAATCGACCGGGGAGCAAGAAAGAAAAAATCGATTTTTAGCCTACTTCAAAATTTTAGCTTCTTCGGTAAAATTTTCTCCATAATTTTAGTAAAACTGAATTCTAGAAAATCTCTTTTTACTTTCTGATATTTTTTACCGAAATAAATGCAAAAATATAAGCTGAAAACGAGGAAAAACAAGAGAAAAACGACGAAAATCGGAAGAGAATTTGTTGACAAATTAAAGGCGCATGCATTTTCGAGCGCGGGTCTCGTCACGATCCGCCACACACAGGGAAACAAGTGTGACCGTACCCCGCTTTTCCCAAAAAAAAACAGAAAATAGGACGAGGTGCGAGGTACGGTCACACTTGTTTTCCTGTGTGTGGCGGATCGTGACGAGACCCGCGCTCGAAAATGCGTGCGCCTTTAATTGGTCAACGAATTCTCTTCCGATTTTCGGCGTTTTTCTCTCGTCTTTCCTCGTTTTTGGCCTAAATTATTGTATTTTTTTCGGTAAAGAAATATCAGAAATTAAAAAGAGAATTTTTAGAAGTCAGTTCTACTAAAATTATGGAGAAAATTTTACCGAAAAAGCAAACATTTTGAAGTACATAGGTCAAAAATCGATTTTTTCTTCCTTGCTCTCCGGTCGATTTTCACGCTTTCTTTCGACGTTTCAATAGAGATTCCGCCACTTCCAGCTCAATTTTCCCATTTAACCTCATTTTTGTCGATTTTTTTGCCAATTTTCCGTCAATTTCCCTTAAAAATTCGATAATTCTTGCAGGCAACACAATTACGGCGATGCCAAAGGAAAAAGAGATCAAACACTTCTTGGTGAGGGCCCGCGGAAATGACGTCAAGTCCGTCAAGAAGAACACCACGTTTGAGGCCCGCTGAGCTTGCCGTCGATGTGAGTTTTGTGTTTAAAAAATGTCAATTTGGGAGATGGCTTCGGATGGATTTAGCTTGTAGAATTTTCGAAAAAATTTATAATGTTCGATCCGAATTCCACTTTGAAACATTCATACCTAGCCGATATCCAATCGATGGCCTTAAAACTCTTCAAGATATTAATATTCTCCTTCTTTCCAGGACAAGGCCGAGAAGCTGATATGAAGTGAAGCATGTGAAGCAATCCCTCCAGCCTGTCATTTCTACCAGGATTTCCTCATTTCCGCTGCGTCAGTTGCTGTAAGTTTTATCCAGTCCTCCCAACATCAAAACTCCGCTCATATTTTTCCAGGCCACCATCTCCCCGCAAATTGTCACTGATCTCCTCACAAAATTCGAGTATCCAAAGGTGCTCCAGGAGCACAGAAGAAAAGCAACATCGATTGAGAAGTAGACGTTAGGCACTGATGAATCGAGCGACGACTACAATTATCGTGTCGTTTCCGTTCTGGATTTTGTGAATTCTACATCCTCGTCGTCGCTGTGAGTTTTATCGTTTTTCCTTTGGAGTGGTTTTGATGGTTACGGATAGATGCGGCTTCTCGAAGAGCTGCCAGAGAAAATTTAGGCCAACGTCCCCGATCACACAAGACGTTTCTTGGTTCAACGGATTGTCTGAAAGCTTCTAGAGTCTCGCGGAGGCTTCTAGAGTACATTTAGGCCGGAAAATTGAATTTTGGCGAAGTATTCTGTCTTTGAAGCATCGAGAAGCTTGTGGAGTCCCGTTCGCCGCCGAATCTTTTTTGAAGAACCCATTAAGCTTCGTAATCGATGGTTTGGGTCAATTGTCTCTCTAGAGCTCGTCGACAAGCCAGAGCTCGTATTTCACCTGAAACTTCAATTCTGCTTTTAAAAAGGATGATTTTTAGTCGGAAAGTGAGAATTCTGGCTCGTCCGGCTATCCGATGACCTCTAGAAAAGAAAATTGGCCCCGAAATCGTCTTTTCCGATGCTCATAGCTTCCTTAAAGCAGCACTTAGTGGCGAACTGGGTTCCAGAATCTTCTAGAAACAGCGATAACGGAAAATCGGGTAAAATACGAAGCTTACGTCCTAGATTCCCCTAAAAACCTGCTATGGCACTTCACAAGCTCCTAGATGTTTCATAAATCCACATGTTAGCTTGCATTGAACCAAAAACATCAAATTTTCACTCAAAAGCCCCTTAAACTCCCCCGTTTTATCAATATTTCTATTTCCAGGACAAGGCCAAAAAACTGAAGCAATCCATTTCACCAGGCATTCAAGTCAAGGAGCTCAAGAAGATCAAATTCCCGGATTTCTCTCCTTCAATGCTCATTTTCTTTCTAAACCTTCCTCATTGCTGTAAGTGATGATTAATGATGAAATGGGCAGAAAATCATTCAAATATAGTTAAAAACGGCAAAAATCGAGTTGGAACGATCCCGAAGACGTCGGAGGGATTCTGAAGCAGCACTTCGAGATATTAGCACAAGAACATGGAATTTTGGATTAAAAATGATTGAAATGCATCCTAATAACCCTTAAATTAAGTTTATTTGTCCTAGAAGGAGCTGAGAGAGGTCGGAAGGATTCTAGAGGATTCTAAATCAAAAGCGATTGAAACAAAAACAGAAAGTGACACTAAGATAGTTGAAAAACGACAAAACGTGAGCTGATATGCTTCAAAAAACGTAAGCAGAATTCTGAATTCCTCTAACGTTTTCCGGAGTCATCCTAGCTTGATTTACGTAGTTTTTCAACTATTTTTGTGTCGTTTTTCACTATTGGGGGCATTCATTCCATTTTAGCTGAAAATCGCTTGAATTTAACTCAGTAGCCATTTTCCAGTCAAATATTCCCGAAATTGTCAACATTTTCACTAAAAAGTGCATTTATTCCAGACGCCAATGAAGTCGTTCTTCCACTCTGCGCTCTTCGTCATCTCTCCGCTTGTTCGCATCGTCAAACTGAAAGAAGAGGTCCGGAATCCCATCTGCAAATTTCTCATCACAATAATCTAGCCAGACCGCAGTCGAATCTCAGAAAGATATCAGAAAGCGTACGGACATCACCAGATTCCTCATCGAGTAGAAAACCAAAATGCGAGAGAATCTGAAGGCTATTAGAATTCGATTCGCGAGAGAATTCGACGAAGTGTATGAGGACCTGAAGACGAAGGATTAGGAGGAGTTGAAGAGAGTGATCGAGAATTTGACTCAGGAGATGTAGTTCAGATGGCGTTGGAAGCGTCTGGAAAGGGTTCTGGAAATCCTCAGAATTCAGAAAAACGCAAATATGCTCCAGAAGACCCTAAAATGACTGCAGAAGGTCCGGAAAAGCTCCGGAAATTTTCAGCATCCGAAAAAAGGAGCTCTGCTCGCTGCTTCATCAAAGTCGAAGTCTGCTGATGAGACGCCTGGTTCCAACAAGAAAAATGGGAAAAAGCGGAGTGGGCACTTGCGAAAATGGCAACGAGAGGAGAGAAGGATCAGGCTGATCTGATCAAAATTGGTGCATCGCAACAGAAGAAGAGCCATGTGGATACGAGAAGTATGAAAGTCGCGTTGGCTGGGATAAGAAGGCTGATTTTTTGAGCTTAAAAGTCTGTAAAAATGATCCAAAAAATTGGCCAAAAATACGCAATAAATGAGCCCGAAATAACAATAAATAATGACCTAACGTAATTCAAAAATAGTCAAAAAACGACGAGAATCAAGCCCAAATAAGCTAGAAGACGTTAGAGGGTTTCTTAGTCCCTATGACGTCTTCTGGAATATTCAGGCTAAATTTTCATCGTTTTTCGACCATTTTCTGATCCTATTTGACCGTTACTTTCTCAGACAAGTATGAAATTCTTTGACGGATAATAAATGGGGTTAAAGAAAAATTATACAAGAGTAAAAAATAATAATAATCAATCTCGAGTTGTGTCCTTCGCTTTCTCAGCAATCAAAAGTGAACACTCCGTTGATGAGCTTCTGGACTTTTGTGCTCTCCGCATGGAACATGATCTTCTCCTGTCCCATCTCGGCAATCTCCACCAGAATCTGCTCAAGCTTCCCACGTAGCGCTACTTGGAAATCCTGACCCTTCGCCTAGGACTCCGTCTCCACCTTGATCAGTTTCTCAGTTTTCTCCTTGATCTGCTTCTCCAAACTTCCATCCAAATGCATATTCTTCTTCAACATCTCCTTCTCGTTTTCCAGTTGCATCTCGTTTTTGATTTGGATTCGTTCTCTGCAAAAGACAAGTTTTGAATGAAAATCGTGGAAATAGAAACCCGTGGCTGAAATTCTCAAAAAACTTCATGTCACCCTGAATTCCAAATTTTCATACCCTGAATGATCGGAAAATCTGATCAAATCAGACTAGAAATCTCACAAACTGATAGGAAATGACAGCAAAATAATCAAAAACAACGAAAATAGAGACAGTTTGATCCAGAAGACGCCTGACATCTTCCGAATCTGGCTCAATTTTTGTCGTTTTTCGAGAAATTTTGGGTAATTTTCCACCATTTTTCGTCTAGAATCCGTCAAATCCCACCAGATGACTTCTCGAAATTTCAATATTTCTGGGTCGATTTTTCACATTCTTAGGCTCCAAATCTTTAATTTCCGCTAAATTTTGAGGAAGATGAGAGCATTTGGGTCATCTTCTGTCCTAGGAAATCCGAAATCTGAATGACTCACTCTGCCGCTGCAAATTTATGGACAAATCTGGCTCTCTCCATCTGACGACTGATTTCTGGCACCCAGCACCGCTCACCGTCTCCCAGCACGTCTTCAGTTGTCGCTTATCTGAAGGCACTGGAAGAGGGACGAGAATCCATTCGACTTTGAGTCCATTAAGAAGCTTTATGATATTTCCAACGATATGTACGAATTTTGCCTTCTGCTTCTTGAAACTCTCATCATTCTTCAGTCGCCACGTCTTTTTGGAGAGCTCATCCAACTCTGTCTGCAGTTCCGACATTGTTTCCTCATCTTTTCCGTTCTCCAGATTCATCCGTAAACTGGATTCAAGCTCTTGCTTTATCGAGGTCACTTCGGTTTCCTTGTGCTCTTTGAGACATTTAGTCGATTCGAGATATTTTAATGGGCGATGTCTTCCACGCTCTTGGCCTCTCTGGAAAAAGAAAAAGTTTTGCTTCATTTGGTCTTCTTCAAGCCCCTATGTACCCTAAACATTCTGATAGATTCTAGACAAGAAATATGAAAAATTTATAGGAAATGACTCAAAAATAGTCGAGAAACGAAGAAATCGGTATTAAAATGATTCAGAAGTCTTTGGATGAATTCTGGTGGAGATTCAGAATAAAAGGCGGAGTCAGTCTTTCACAGCTTCGCCTCTTTTTCTGGAATTATAATCAGAACTCTGACGTCTTTTGAATCGTTCTGACTCAATTTATGTCCTTTTCCAACAATTTTTGGGTCATTTCAGATAATTTTTCATGTCTGAAATTTCGCAGAATTCTCTAGACTTCTTCTGAAAACACCTGGTCAGTTTTTTTTTAATTAGAACATTTTTGAGCTCTAATATTCTCATAATCCATCTTCTCCTCACCTCCGCCTCAATCTCATCGTAATCGGAACACAGCTGAGGCACAACGTTTTTCAAGTTCACCGACATATCCTCGAACTCGTTCGTATTCTCGAAAAAGGGGCTCGATTTCTGTTTGGTATCCACCCAAAACTCTCCATCCTTGATCGCAGCGGCCTTTCAATCATTTGTATAGTCACGGAACAACGACGAACACCACATACAACCGATTTTTCTCTTGAACCGTGTGCTGGCCAAACGTGTCACCGAACATGATTCCTTGTGTGTCGCTGCCGACTCCTTGATCAGTCTGAAAATGGGAGGTTAAGGATTACGGTTGAAACATCGGACGTCTTCCGACTTATTTTGGCTCAAAGTTCGTCGTTTTTTACTAATTATGGATTATTTCATTATTTAAGAATTTCTCAGTAATTTCGCTATTTTTTCATGAAAATGAGACGACTTCAAACATCTTTGACCATTTTGGGTCTATAAATCTGTTATTGCTGAACTCTTTAATGACGAACAATGTGATTGGCTGTCGGATAATTACAAAGACACAAAACTCACAGCGACGACGATGGTGTAGAGGTAGCATGCTCAGCGGACCTCGATTCTTGACGTATTTGGCATTCTTTTTGCGAGCCTTCACCAAGAAGTCCTCGGTTTCCTTAATTTCCTTCGGCATCTCCGTAATTATGTTACCTGCAAGAATTATCGGATTTTGAAAGCTAATCGAAGGAAAATTAGCAAGAAATTGGTCGAAAATAGGGTTAAATATGGAAACTGAGCTGAAATTAGCGAAACCTTCATTGAAAAGTCGAAAGAAAGCGTGAAAACTGACCGGGGAGCAAGGAAGAAAAAATCGATTTTTGGCCTACTTGAAAATGTTACCTTTTTCGGTGAAATTTTCTGCATAATATCAGTTAAAATGACTTTTAAACATTCCATTTTTAATTTCTAATACTTTTTCCTGAAAAGAATGCAAAAATTTCGGCCAAAAGCAAGCGAAAAACGCCAAAAATCGGGAGAGAATTCGTTGACAAATAAAAAAGAAAACACGACGAGGTGCGAGGTACGGTCACACTTGTTTTCCTGTGTGTGATCGTGACGAGACCCGCGCGCGAAAATGCGTGCGCCTTTAATTAGTCAACGAATTCTCTTCCGATTTTCGCCGTTTTTCTCTTGTTTTTCCTCGTTTTCAGCCTAAATTTTTGCATTTTTCCGGAAAAAAGAGATCAGAAATTAAAAAGGTATTTTAGAAGACATTTCAATTAAAATTATGCAAAAAAATTCACCGAAATGGCTTAAATTTTCAAGTAGGCCTAAAATCGATTTTTTCTTCTTTACGCCCCGGTCAATTTTCACGCTTTCTTTTGACTTTTTCATAGAGATTTTGCTATTTTCAGCTCAACTTTTCCTATTTAACTTAGTTTCTGCCGATTTTCTTGACAATTTTCTGCCGATTCCTCCTCAAAATTCGATAATTCTTGCAGGTAACACCATAACGGCGATGCCAAAAAAATTCAAGGGAATTGAGGACTTCTTGGGCAAGGCCTACAGAAAGGATGCCTCTATACCCTCGCTGTCGCTGTGAGTTTTGTGTAATGCCAATTGCCAATGAAAAAAAAGAAAGAAATGCCAATTGATGACTTCGGATGGTTTTGGCTTCTAGAATATTCGGAAAAACGTAGAATTTTCTATCCAAGTTTGCCTTTGAAGCATTCATACTTACCCAATTCCCACTCGAATCCCTTAAAAATCTTCCAAATATCAATATTTCCCTTCTTTCCAGGAGCAGGCATGCTGGAGAATAACGTTGCTAAGATTTGCGAGGGAATTCGATGAAGTCATGAGGAAAAAAGATAAGAAGACGTTGAAGAGAGTGATCAAAAGTTTGGGGTCTGGAGATGTGATTCAGATGGCGTTGGAAGCGTCTGGAGAGGATTCTGGAGATCCTCAGGATTCAGAAAAACGTGAAAATGCTCCAGAAGACCTCAAAATGACCGCAGAAGGCCCAAAAAGCACCAAAAGCTCGGAATTAGCGACGAGAGGAGAGAAGGAGCAGGCGGATCTGATCAAGATTGAAGCATCGCAACAGAAGAAGAGTCATTGGATGCGAGAAGAGTGAAAGTCGCATTGGCTGGGCGTAAGAAGGCTTTTTTTGCTGAGAAGTCCATAAAATGATCCAAAAATCAAACAATTGGTCAAAAATGTGCAAAAATATGCTTGAAAAATCAAAAAATGACCGAGTAATCCAAAAATATTTAAAAAACGATGAGAATCGAGACAAAATTAGCTTGAAGACGTTAGAGGGATTCTAAATCCCTATGACATCTTCTGGATTACTTTGGCTCAATTTTCATTGATTTTTGACCATTTTCTTGTCTGATATTTACTCTCAAATGCTCCAGAAGACTTCTGCGTTTTCCATTTCCAATATTAGTGAAAAATGACCAAAATTAGTGAAAATAATTGAAAAAAACGTCGATTTTGGGCCTATTTGGCACAAATTCGACCAAAATCCAGCCCAGTCCTCCCACCATCTAAAATCCGCTCATATTTTTCCAGGTCACCATATCCCCGCAATTCGTTACTGATCTCCTCACAAAGTTCGACGGCGTCTCAGAATCCTAAGGTGCTCCACGAGCACAGTAGAAGAGCAACATCGATTGAGAAGAAGACGTTAGGCACTGTTGAATCGTGCGACGACTACAACTTTCTCGTCGTTCTCGTACTGGATTTTCTGGATTCTACACCTTTGTCGTTGCTGTAAGTTTTATTGTTTTTTTAGAATGGTATTGATGGTGACGGATGGATGCGGCTTATTGGAAGCTTCCAGAAGAGATTTAGGCCAACGTCGCCGCTCACTAGACGTTTTTCACTTCAATGGATCGTCTGGAAGCATCTGGAGTCTCGCGGAGGCTTCCAGAGCACATTTGGGCCGGAAAATTGAATTTTGGCTCAGTATTCCGTCTTTAAAGCGTCCAGAAGCTTGTGGAGTCCCGTTCGCCTCCGAATGTTTTTCCAAGGAAGCCATTTGCTTCAGAATTGATGGTTTAGGTCAATATTCTCTGCTAGAGCTTGTGGACAAACTAGACCTCGTATTTTTCAACTAAAACTTTGGTTTTTTAACTGAAAATAATGATTTTTAGTTGGAAAATGAGAGTTCTGGCTTGTCGGCTCTCCGATGACCTCTAGAAACGAAAATTTGCACCGAATTTGTCTTTTTTGGTGCTTGTAGCTTCCTTGGAACAGCCGTTAGCGGCGAACTGGGTGCCAGAATATTCTAGATGCTGCGATAACGGAAAATTGGGCAAAATACAAAAATTAGGGCCTAAATTCCCCTAAAAACCTGTTATGGCGCTTCAGAAGCTTCTCGACGTTTCGGGACTCAAATGGTAGCCTAAATTGTACCAAAAGTATCGAATTTTGACATAAAAAACTCCTTATAATTTTCCATTTTATCAATGTTCTCATTTGCAGGACAAGGCCAAGAAGCTGAAGCAATCCATCCCATCAGGCATTCAAGTAAAGGAGCTCAAGTCGATCGAGTTCCCGGATTTCACTCCATCGATGCTCATTTTCGTTGTTGATTTTTGATAAACATCGTGAATTTTCATTTTTTATGCACAACTATGTTCTGTTGTTCTGTTTTCTTCCTTATTTTTCAGAGGTTTTCAGATAATCAAAGAATCTTCATGAGCGAAGGTTGTGAGTCGACTGCAGAAAAATCGAGCATACTCGGAGGATAATACAATAAGGAAAACAGATCAATTATAAGAATTGTGCTTGCAGTGTTGGGCCTTCAGGAGTGTGCGCCATCCAGGGATACTTCAAATTCAACTGTCCGCAAGGATTATGACTAATAGCGCAAAAAATCAACTTTCATAAGAGGATCCTTGGAATTCAGAAGGCATACCAATCATGATAGAAGAACAAAGCGATGAATAAGAAGACGTAGAAGAGAGACAAACTCGAGCCTCCGAATCGCCGCCTTCCATTTAGTGTTGATTTCTTCTTGAGAAATTGGAGAAATTTTTCCGGATCTGGAAAAAGTGGAAATACAGAAGATGTCAAGAAAACGGATTCAGTAATCGCTCGAAAATTGTGGATTTTCTAAGAAAGTGGGCGGTGTCGGCCCCTTTTTTTCAAATTTTAGATGACGTCAAAAGTATTCAGAATCCGCCATATTCGTATGCATCCGAGACACTCCATTTTCTATAGCTTCCAGTGCTTGTTTGTAGTTTTGATGGATCAACATATTATCGTATTGCGACATGGTCAGACGACGTCAAATCGATTCTCTGACTTCGAAAATTGGCTTAAAAAAGTGGGCGGGGCTTTTGAGATTTTGACCGTGAGCCATAACGAAGTCCTAAACTTAGGAAACAGTTCAAAAAATTGAAAACGAAAAATGTTTTTCTATTCATTAATGCATGTGAAAATGAGTGCAAAATTTCAAAATCCACAATGAAATTTCTCAAAAACCGCTTCAGATATTTTCGGAATCTACCATGGTTAGGCACCGCAGCGCGAGGGGGCGGAGCCTTATATTTTTCGTCCCGGGGGTATCTGGCATGTTTGAAGGCCTATAACTCGAGATCGGATGAACCGATTTTTATGAAAATTGGTGTCGTTATGTAACTTGCTGCGTAGAATCGAATGGTATAAACAGTTTTATGTGAAACTAAGTAGTTTTTGAGAAATTGCTGAAAAACATGAGCCGGGTGGAGAAAAGTGCTCGAAAACGGGTCATAAAAGTCGATGCCGCATGTTTTGAAAATGGTTTCAGATACGTCTTGGAATAACAAATATGCCCATATAATTAAAATATGGCCACCAGTTCGCGGTTTTTTGGTAGAATCAGTCAAACTTCAAGCAAATATAGCAAAAATTTTTCAGTGATGACCCTATGGTTTTTCATATTATTTAGGTGAACCAACTCAATAGCTACTTGGTAGAAAATTTTCAAGCCATTTGGAACAGTTTGAGTAACTCAAAAACTGATCTAAAAATGACATGCCTCAATAATTTTGCAGTTTTTGCAAGTTTTGGGAAAGTTGCAGATCGATGCCGCATGTTTTCTTTTCAGAATCAGATTCTACGTACAATTTGCTACAAAATGGTGTAACCAGGTTGCTAGCAGCAGTTCGCGGTTTTTTGTAGTTCCTGTTTTTCTATCCGAAATCCATCATTTTTCCTTCACAAATCATTGGTGGGAACCGCATATGAGCGGTTTCCTGGGGAGAACCACAACGGTCGGCCAGGCACTCTTATCAACGCCCTGTCGCTCGGGCGACAACTTGCCCTCGGCGGCCGAGTGGATAACGCGTCGGAACACCGCCCGCACGGTGCGTGTTCGGCTCTGATCGGCAGCCGTCACTTTTTTTGAGCGCGAGACGAAAATAAATCGCCCGATTTCTGCGCCGCACACTTGCAGAGGCTCCGCCCCCTTTTTAGCCACGCCCATTTTTCCGCGCGCACTGCAACCCCCCTGACGAAAATGGAGGAAAAAAGGGGTTACAAAAAGGGTTGAAACTCGGGAACGGATGAACATTTTGGAAAAAAAATTTGGGAATGTACTAATATCGAGATGGGGAACGCGATGATAACAAAAACTTTGAGAAATAAATCGTTTGAAAAAATCGCTGTGGTGCCTAACCATGGTTGCGAAATTAACGTGAGTTGCGAAATGTCGTATTTGCGAAACGTCCAGTTTCAAAATGTCTTGGTTGCGAAAAGTCGTAGTTGCAAAATGTCGTAGTGGCGATATGACTGGTTGCGAAACGTCCAGTTTCAAAATGTCGTGGTTGCGAAATGTCGTGGTTGCGAAATGTCGTAGTTGTGGAATGACTGGTTTCGTAACGTCCAGTTTCAGAATGTCTTGGTTCCGAAATCGATGTGAGTTGCGAGATGTCGTAGTGGTGAAATGTCGTAGTTTAGAAATGACTTGGTTGCGAAATTGACGTGAGTTGTGAATCGACTGGTTGCGAAACGTCCAGATTTGAAATGTCTCGGTTGCGAAAAGTCGTAGTTGCAAAATGTCGTAGTTGCGAAATGACTGGTTGCGAAACGTCCAGTTTCAAAATGTCGTGGTTGCGAAATGACGTGGTTGCAAAATTGACGTGAGTTGCGAAATGTCGTAGTTGCGAAATGACTGGTTGCGAAACATCCAGTTTCAAAATGTCGTGGTTGCGAAATATCTTAGTTTCGAAATTGACCTGAATTGTGAAATGACTGGTTGCGAAACGTCCAGTTTCAAAATGTCTTTGTTGCGAAATGACGTGGTTGCGAAACGTCAAGTTTCAAAATGTCGTGGTTGCAAAATCGACGTGAGTTGTGAAATGCGAAATCCCAGACCCCCAATGTGGACGTTTTCTCAGGAGTGTGCGCCATCCAGGGATATTGTCGCCTATGCGTTTCGCATTTCCCTGAGTACTAAAATTCAAGATCCAACCCAGATACCAGGAATCCAGTTCTGGTCAATTTCACCCAGGTGCCACTAAAGCGAAACAGTTGGACTGGTAGTCATTCTGAGAGGTACCATGCCACAAACCATCTACTCAAGTGATCTGAGCCATGACCAGAATCGGCTTGAGCTGAAATTTGGAGAGGTGCTGAAATTATAAGATAGAAATGGGTAATCAGACCCATAGAGTTCACATGATACAAAGGTTTTTTGGGTACACAATATTTATTAAAGCAGACATTGATACAAAAATTTTCACAATTTAAGATACGAATGACACTATCATATTGTTCCAGGAGATCGGAAGTACCATTTGTTGTCCGGTGAATCTCCTTGAATTCGATGCAAGTTGTCCGAAAATGCAATCTCCGTCGCCTTGATTGTGTAGTGTTTGGCCGGGTTTGCAGATGTGAAGATCGACTGAAAACTGGGTTTTATATACTTTTGACTTTTTCGTGTGCTTAGGTGGAAGTGTCAATACCCATAGTCTAACCGAATACCATATTGACTATGTCTTGAGACCAAAGGTTAGGGTAAATTTTCAAGAAAAAACCAACCTGCTTATGGAGCTCTTCAGAGCTATCAAAAACCAGCAACTTGGCAATGGAAAGCACACATCCGATGATCGCAAGCACAGAATAGATCCATTGTTTCTCTTCGAGCAAGCGATAGATGCAGAAGATGACAAAGTCGATGGGAGAGCTGAGGTAGGAGTATTGGGCTTTCAGTGAAATCCCAATTCAAGCCAAAACCAAGAGCAAGGAAGGTGATGGCAATATCAATGAACCCGTGGATGAGCAGCAAGAGCTGTCGGAGCATGGCAGTGGGGGTATCAATAAATACAATAGAAATTGGAGAAAAATAAGGGACTAAAAACTATAAAAAAGGGGACATCTAAGGAAACGGGACGTCTTTCGGGAGAGGGGGCTATGAATGACTATGTTGAAAAAATGAAGACGAGAGCGAGAGAGAGCAAATATGGGAGGACGCAGAGAAAAAAAAAGAAAGGGAGAGAGAAAAAGAAAAAGTCAGAGAAAAAGAGACCACGTGTAAGTGTACAGGCAGCCGGCAAGCCGGACACATACAGACACCGGCTGCCGGGCTGCACGGGTCGGCAGTCGGAGGTTCGGGAACGAGAAAGAGAGAGGGGGAGGGGGGACGTTGAAGCGTTTATGGCTTGCAAAAACGCTCATAATTCCACTAGTTCTGATCACAAATTTATGAAAACTAGACATTTGAGAACAGAAGAAAAAGACGGTCAGAATGAGTATAAATATGATCCTTTTTGGAATGGTCAGCAAATGCGCTCCAATGAGAAATCACTTATAACTCCGCTAAAATTGATTCGTTTTGTATGAGAATTGCACCAATTAACTTTTTTCTCGTGGAGCTTCAAAATGAGTCTAGATATGGTTATTTTTGGAATGGTCAGCAATTGCGCTCCGATGCGAAACCCATTATAACTCCGCTAGATTTAATCCGTTCTGTATGAACATTGCACCAATCAATTTCTTACGCTTGGAGCGAGCATTAAAATGAGTATAAACGTGACCAGAATCGAAGAATTCTAAGTTTCTGAAAATCTGAGATTCTGAGCTTCTGAAGAATTCAGAAGGAGCGTTGAGCGTATGCTGAGCTCACTTTAAAGCTCTGAACAATCGGAGTTCTAGTTTTGGATCCAATGAACGAAAAACTTTACAAAAGGATTCATTCTTTTTCAAAATCCTTTCATGTTCCAGTTTCCCACAAACTTGAATTTCCGATTTTCTTTCAAAACTCCGTCAATCCTACCCAGTTTCCACTAAAGTGAGCCAGTAGGACAGGTACCATTGCTCGGAAACCTTGCCACTAACTGCTAACTCAAGTGGTCTGAGCTGACCACGTTTTTTTTCTGAAAGTTGAAATTCTAAGATAGGAATGAGTAATCAGACCCATAGAGTTCAAATGGTTAAAAACAGTTTTTTTGAAAATCAAGATTTATTCGAGGAGACATTGATAGAAAATAATTTTTACAATTTAATCGACTTGGACTGTGACAGTCTTTTCCGTTTCGATCCGCCTCTCGTTGCAGATTTGCTTCTTCTTGCGGTGAAAGTCCTGACAAGAAGGCAAGAATTTCCTCGGAAGAAGCCTCAGGACCAGTTCTGGGGAGTTCTGGTGGCGAGTTTGGAACTCCTTCCTGCTAAGCAGCAACAATGTCCAAACTAGGAAATTTCGATCCTCCTCCAAAAACCATTCTGATTTTGGTTCTGGAATTTTTTTGAAAATGTTCCAAAAATGTGATTTTTTGACATTTTCTGACCCGAAAATCGATTTTGTTTTACTATTTCAGATCTATAAATATGATTTTTGATCCCAATATTGTCTTCTATGGACAATTTTGACTCCAAAAATGAGATTTTGCAATGTTTTTGGTCTAGAAAAGTGCATTTTCGAGGTGTTTAGACTCCAGAAACGTCGGTTTTCAATGATTTTTGATTATAAAATTGACATTTTCAGTCGATTTTCGACTCAAAAATCGAAAAAAAATCAGAAGATTTTAATCCTAAACATGTGCTTTTTCGACGATTTCCGACTATAAAAATTTTTTTCAAGAAATTCAAAATTTTACTCACCTCAAAATCAAAAAATAACAAGAATCTCAGTGAAATCAATAAAAACCAAAACGGAAAAGACCTCTAGAAACAGACAGGGGTCAACAATAACCGATCGGGTATGAATATATAGAATAGAAATTACAGAAAAATAGGGGACTATAAACTACAAAAAGGCGACATCTGGGGCAGTCGGGACGTCTGTGAGGGGCTAGAATGAATTTTCGGAGAGAAGAAATATGAGAGAGAAGTCAAAGACGACACGCAGAAAAAGAGAGAGAAAGAGAAAAAGTAAGAGAAATAGAGAAACCAGAGAAGGTCGGCCCCACATGTGTTCTGCTAGAAGCAGCAGCCGGGATGCCTGTACACATACACACAAGACCGGCAGCGGGCTGTCCGGGTGGGCCGTCGGGGGTTAGCCCACGAAGAAGGGGAAAAGGGACATGGAGGCGTTTTTGACACCCAAAAATGTTCATAATTCCACTAGCTCTGATCGAAGATACATGAAAACTTGACAATCAAAAGCAGAAGAAGAAGACGGTCAGAATGAGTATAAACATGACCCTTTTTGGAATGGTCAGCAAATGCGCCCTAATGAGAAATCATTTATAACTCCGCTAGATTCGATCCGTTTCGTATGAAAATTGCACCAATTGATTTTTTACGCTTGGATCTTTGAAATGAGTATAAATATGACTCCTTTTGAAATGGTCAGAAAATGCGCTCCAATGAAAAATTCACTTATAACTACGCTAGATTTACTCTTCTTAGGCTTTTTGAATTCAAACGTAGTTTTTGACTGCCACCAGACCATTTTCAACTTATGGAAACCAGAAATCAGAAATTCTGTTCCCTCCGGAAATCTCATCTTCGATCTCAGCTCCTCTCTCTCCCGCCGCCTCCCGCTCGCCGACCGCTTACCCACACTCTCCTGTACGCCCTCTCTCCTCACTTCTCATTGTGCAGTCATGTCCGAGTGGTTAAGGAGATTGACTAGAAATCAATTGGGCTCTGCCCGCGTAGGTTTGAATCCTGCTGACTGCGGATTTCTTTTTTGGTTTTTTGCTGACTATTCATCTATTTTAGAAGGTTCCCGGATAATTTCCACTGCTTTTTTGACTGTTTTCAACTAAAAAATGAGTGAAAATGAGAGCTATTAACTTTGAGGGGGTATAACTCAGGAACATAATGAGCTGTCAAAAATTGGCCTGATGCAAAAATGGAGAAGATCAAGTTTTACATATTTTACTAATTGACAAATTTTAATGAGCTCTTACGGTTCTCGAGATACATTGTTCTAAATTGTTAGATACCTTGGAATCAACACAAGAAGGGTTTACTTTAAAACGATTTATATCAAGAACGGTAGAAGATAGTAAAAAGTTATGAACTACAAAAATATTCAAAATCAAATTTCCTACATTTCTATAATTAAAAACTTTTTAATACCTTTAACCGTTCTTGAGTTGTAAAAGCTTAAAGTATTTGCATTGTATGAGTCAGCTCGCACAGAGGGGCGCAGACACTCTGGTTCCTCTGCATCCTAGTCCTCCCGCACACTATTTTTCTTAATTTTCAACTGTTCAGTCCACCAACATTTCTAATCAACCTCTGGAGGTTCGAGTTAGAGTTGAATAGAGAGTTTGCAGAAAATCAAGAGTTTCATAAATCCTAAGATGTTTGAAACGGGATAACTAAAAATTGGTTGAAGCTATCAAATAGTTTATCACAGTAAAAACATAAAAAATTCAATTTTACATATTTTTGTAGTTGACAAATTTTTGATAGTATTTACAATTTCAAAGATATTGCGGTTCAAAGTTAAAAGCGCCATGGACATAGGAAGACAAGAAATGGAGAGAAGGGAGATACGCAGACAATGAGATCCCGTAACTTTCAACCAAAATCTCAAGAACAGAAGAAGCTAGCAAAAAATTGCAAACTGCAAAATTGTAGGAAATTGAATATCAAACACTTTTTTAGTTGACAACTTTTTGATAGCATTTACTGTTTTTTTGAATATGAGTGTTTGAAGTTGAGTGGTTTTTTTTTGTTAAGAAGAAACGCAGAGCAACTAGAGTATCTAGTTCTTCTACGTCACTAACTCCATATTTTCTGATAATTATGTCTTTAGCCTCCAGTGGACCTTTATTGATGTGTTTTTGAGTCCAGTATTTAGTATTTTTAAGTTTCATAACCTAATCATCCTGAACTAACCTCCCCTAATTCTTTGAGTTTTGAGTGTTTTCTAATTGCAAGAAGGTCTTTTCCCTATTACATTTTCAAATCTGAAAATCTATTTTATTCCAGGCGAAAATAAAAGCTTTTCGAAAAAGCCAAAATTGGATAAGTATGGAGTCAGGCGAGGAGTACCAAAAAGCAAAAAATGCAAAGAAGGTAACCCAATGGGTCCTAAAATCCAAAAAAAAACATGCTAAAATTACTTGGGCCTCCTATAGACAATGTACAGAACTCACAAAAAAGAAGAAAAAGAAATCCGCAGTCAGCAGGATTCGAACCTACGAGGGCAGATCCCAATAGATTTCTAGTTAATCTCTTTAACCACTCGGACATGTCTGCTCACAGAGGGAAGAGGTGAGAGGGTGTACACTAAAGTGTGGGAGAGCGGTCGCCGCGCGGGATGAGGAAGAGGAGGAACGAGGAGAGAGCCGAGAGAGGAAGAGGGACATATATGGGATGAGGAAGGGAGAAAAGAAGAAGACCTGAAAGAGTGAAGGAAGTAGAAAACAGAGACAGAAAATAGGGAGGAAAGTAGAATGAAGAGGAAACTTCATGCCTGATAGCCATGAAAAAATCTTGACATTGAAGAAAAATTTTGAACCCATAAGAAATTGTAAATTGTTCTTCTTTCAACTTCCAAATCTACTTTTCATTTTTGTGCTCAGTAATCGTCTGTTTGAGAGATGGTTTTCTGTCTCTACTTTCTTTTTCTTGTCCATAGCAGAGTTCATATCACCGGTCATCGTTTTGAGTGCTTTCCTCAACACCTTTGCTGTCTCTTTCTCCTTCTCAAACTTCTCCTCTTTTCAGATTTCTTCCTCTCATTCAGATTTCACCTTTTCATGATCAAACAATTTCTTTTCCAGACCTTTGATTTTTTGTTTTTTTTTTCGTTTATTTCATGGGCCAAAAAGGATGATCTGAAAATCTGAAAAATTTTGAGCTCTCAGAATTTTAGAATCCCTTAGATTCACAGACTCTCAAAGTTCTCCGATTTTAGTCATGTTTATACTCATTCTAACCGTCTTATTCTTCTGTTCTCAAATATTTAGTTTTCATGAACTTTTCATCCGAACTAGTGGAATTATTAGCATTTTTGGTAGCCAAAAACGCTTTCATGTCCCTTTTCCCTTTTTCCCTTTTTCCCTTTCCCTTTTCCTTTCCTTTTCCCTTCCTCGTGGACTACCCCTCGACGGCAGGCCACCCGTCCCAGCCAACACTTGTGTGTATGTGTACATGCATCCCGGCTGTTTTTTTTTCTAGGAGAACACATGCAGCCCGACTGTTTGTGCATATACACGTGGTTTTTCTGTTTCTCTGTTTCTCTGCGTCCTCCCGTATTTTCATGTGTCTTCATTCTTTCACCACAGCCATTTCTCCGAAAAGACGTCCCGTTTCCCAGATGTCCCCTTTTTGTAGTTTTTAGTCCCCTATTTTCTTGTAAATTCTATCATATATATCCATACCCGCCCGGTGTTGACCACTGTCTGTATTTAGAGGTCTTTTCCGTGTCGGTATTTTTTATTTTTCTGATATTTTTATTATTTTTTCATTATGAGGTGAGTAAAACTTTGAATATTTTGAAAAATGTTCTATTGGTTTTCGAAATCTCCGTTTCAGATTATTCCAAAAAGTATTCTGAGGGTCAAAACTTTGATGACTTACAAACAACAGAAATTTTTTTACAGTTTTTCTACCGAGACTGGGGCAGGCTAATCAAGTTATTTTTACAGCCCCTGCGACGCCAGACCAAGACTAAAACACTTGGTGTGACTCCACCAATCAAATTTGCTGTCAGGACCCCAACATTGGAAGATGTCCGGATCAAGCCACGACCGTTTTCAATGAGTCGAAGTGTACCGTACCTCAATACTACTCGCAGGAGATCTGCCCAAAATACGGAGAAATCTGTATTCATGGTCATTGCTGCCCACCCCTCACTATCTCGAAAAATGGATCTATCAAAATGGGTCGGGCCCCTTATCAAACGGTTCAACCTTGTGACCCAGACCACTCCATAGGTAGTGTTCCCGGGCTCAATCAAACCGGTGAGTTAGCAAACCACAATTTCTTCAAAATGTGAAAAAAGTTGATTTACAGATACACCGACAATATCGAATGTTTCTCCACCGGAGCGGATCAGTGGACAACGGGTGTCTGAAGAAGAACAGAGACAATCCGTCAGCTGAAAGAAAACTGATGTGCCCACTCGATTCTGGAGGCGCAAAAGTTCAAGGAAGTCAATGTTGTGTCAATGTTTTCTTGAATAAATATTAATTACAAAAAAAGCCTTTTTTTTATTAAATGAACTCTATGGGTATGATTACCCATTACTATCTTATATTTTCAGCCGTCAGAAGAAAACCTTTCACTGTTTTCAGCTTTCTATGAAATTCGGTCATCTCAGACCACTTGAGTTGGCAGTAAGTGGCTAGGTTTCCGAGCAATGGTACCTGTCCTACTGGCTCACTTTAGTAGAAACTGGGTGGGATTGGCCAGAACTAATTGCTTTTTTGGAGAGCCTTTTTGTCATGTACATGACATTTTTTTAAATCTGGATTCATCTGATGATTCTGAAAGTTTTTGAAGAATTCTAGGATTCTAGGATTCTCTCTTGATTTCTTGATCTTTTTCTTCTACTATCTCCTTTAGCTTTGGTTAGCTCACCGAGCTCTTTGTTCTTTTTTTTCCAGAGGAGGTAAGCCATTGGGTCCCAAAATTCGAAAAAAAAACATGCTAAAATTGCTTGTGTTTCCTCTAAATGTACAGAATTCACAAAAAAGAAGAAAAATAAATCCGCAGTCAGCAAGTGTCGAACCTATGTGGGCAGATCCCAATTGATTTCTAGTCAGTCTCCTTAACCACTCGGACATGCCTGCACACAGGGGGAGAGGAGGAAGGGCGTATACTAGAGTGTGGGAGTACGGTCGGCGCGCGGGATGAGAAAGAAGAGGAACGAGGAGAGAGCCGAGAGAGAAAGAGCGTCATATATGAAGTTAGAAAGGGAGAAAAGAAGGGGGCCTGGAGGAGTGAAGGAAGTAGAAAACAGAGACAGATAATAGGGAGGAAAGTAGAATGAAAAGGAAACTTCATGCCTGATAGCCATGAAAAAATCTTGACATTGAAGAAAAATTTTGAACCCATAAGAAATTGTAAATTGTTCTTCTTTCAACTTCCAAATTTACTTTTCATCTTTGTGCTCAGTAATCGTCTGTTTGAGAAATGGTTTTCTGTCCCTACTTTCTTTTTCTTGTCCATAGCAGAGATCATATCACCGGTCATCGTTCTGAGTGCTTTCCTCAACACCTTTGCTGTCTCTTTCTCCTTCTCAAACTTCCCCTCTTTTCAGATTTCTTTTTCTCATTCAGATTTCACCTTTTCATGATCAAACTATTTCTTTTCCAGACCTTTGATATTTGTTTTTTTTTCGTTTATTTCATGGGCCAAAAATGATGATGAAAAATTTCGAGCTAGAAAAAATTTTTTTACGAGCTTTTTTCTAGCTAGGAACTTTTTTTGAACTAGGAAACGTTTGCTGTTCTTTATAAAAAGAACAGAAAAAGAAAAGCACAACCGCGGAGTCGAACCATGGCCTCGTGACTCTCACTTAGAGGTGTTACCTCATGCGCCACAAGCTCACTCTGTAGACATACACCCTCTTTGCGTAGACAACAGCGTGCCTTTCACCCTCCTCCCTCTCAGCCGAGCGATGGTACCTGTCCTACTGGCTTACTTTAGTGGGAACTGGGTGAAATTGGCCAAGTCTCGGAAGAAAACACGGTTCGAAATTTTCAGACTCCTCCAGACTCAGAATTTTAGAATTCCTTAGATTCACAGACTCTCAAAGTTCTCCGATTTCAGTCATGTTTATACTCATTCTAACCGTCTTATTCTTCTGTTCTCAAATATTTAGTTCTCATGAACTTTTCATCCGAACTAGTGGAATTATTAGCATTTTTGGTAGCCAAAAACGCTTTCATGTCCCTTTTCCCTTTTTCCCTTTCCCTTTTCCTTTCCTTTTCCCTTCCTCGTGGACTACCCCTCGACGGCAGGCCGCCCGTCCCAGCCAACACTTGTGTGTATGTGTACATGCATCTCGGCTGTTTTTTTCTAGGGGAACACATGCAGCCTGGTTGTTTGTGCACATACACGTGGTTTTTCTGTTTCTCTGTTTCTCTGCGTCCTCCCGTATTTTCATGTGTCTTCATTCTTTCACCACAGCCATTCTCCGAAAAGACGTCCCGTTTCCCAGATGTCCCATTTTTGTAGTTTTTAGTTCCCTATTTTCCTGCGATTTCTATCATATATATCCATACCCGCCCGGTGTTGACCACTGTCTGTATTTAGAGGTCTTTTCCGTGTCGGTATTTTTTATTTTTCTGAAATTTTTATTATTTTTTCATTATGAGGTGAGTAAAACTTTGAATATTTTGAAAAATGTTCTATTGATTTTCGAAATCTCCGTTTCAGATTATTCCAAAAAGTATTCTGAGGGTCAAAACTTTGATGACTTACAAACAACAGAAATTTTTTTACAGTTTTTCTACCGAGACTGGGGCAGGCTAATCGAGTTATTTTTACAGCCCCTGCGTCGCCAGACCAAGACTAAAACACCTGGTGTGACTCCACCAATCAAATTTGCTGTCAGGACCCCAACATTGGAAGATGTCCGGATCAAGCCACGACCGTTTTCAATGAGTCGAAGTGTACCGTACCTCAATACTACTCGCAGGAGATCTGCCCAAAATACGGAGAAATCTGTATTCATGGTCATTGCTGCCCACCCCTCACTATCTCGAAAAATGGATCTATCAAAATGGGTCGGGCCCCTTATCAAACGGTTCAACCTTGTGACCCAGACCACTCCATAGGTAGTGTTCCCGGGCTCAATCAAACCGGCGAGTTAGCAAACCACAATTTCTTCAAAATGTGAAAAAAAGTTGATTTACAGATACACCGACAATATCGAATGTTTCTCCACCGGAGCGGATCAGTGGACAACGGGTGTCTGAAGAAGAACAGAGACAATCCGTCAGCTGAAAGAAAACTGATGTGCCCACTCGATTCTGGAGGCGCAAAAGTTCAAGGAAGTCAATGCTGTGTCAATTTTTTTTATGAATAAATATTAATTACAAAAAAAGCCTTTTTTTTATTAAATGAACTCTATGGGTATGATTACCCATTACTATCTTATATTTTCAGCCGTCAGAAGAAAACCTTCCACTGTTTTCAGCTTTCTATGAAATTCGGTCATCTCAGACCACTTGAGTTGGCAGTAAGTGGCTAGGTTTCCGAAAAATGGTACCTGTCCTACTGGCTCACTTTAGTGGAAACTGGGTAGGATTGGCCAGAACTAATTGCTTTTTTGGATAGCCTTTTTGCAATGAACATGACATTTTTTTAAATCTGGATTCATCTGATGATTCTGAAAGTTTTTGAAGAATTCTAGGATTCTAGGATTCTCTCTTGATTTCTTGATCATTTTCTTCTACCATCTCCTCTAGCTTTGGTTAGCTTGGCGAGCTCTTTGTTATTTTTTTCCCAGAGGAGGTAAGCCATTGGGTCCCAAAATTCGAAAAAAAACATGCTTAAATTGCTTGGGTTTCCTCTGAATGTTCAGAATTCACAAAAAAGAAGAAAAAGAAATCCGCAGTCAGCAGGATTCGAACCTACGAGGGCAGGTCCCAATAGATTTCTAGTCAATTTCTTTAACCACTCGGACATGTCTGCTCACAGGGGGATGAGGTGAGAGGGCGTACACTAGAGTGTTGGATAGCGGTCGGCGCGCGGTAATGAGGAAAATGAGGAACAAAAAGAGAGCCGAGAGAGGAAGTTAGGAAAAGAGAAAAGAAGGGAGACCTTCTTCTTTTAACTTCCGAATCTACTTTTCATCCTCGTGCTCCGCAATCTTCTGTTTGAGAAATGGTTTCCTCAACACTTTAGCTGCCGCTTTCACTTTCTCAAACTTCTCCTCTTAGCTCATTTAGATTTATTTTTCATGATAAAAAAAAAACTTTTTTCCAGACCTTCGATTCTTTTGTTTTTTTTTGTTTCTTTCTGAATATCAATCATACAGACAAAAAACCGAGTGAAAATTGACCGAGTAAATGCTCAAACCGGAAAACGGTGATTTGAGGATCAACGCAGAAAAAATCAACGGCAAGGGAAGGAGATCAACAACAGTTAGTTTTCTTCCACATAAATTCAGCTGAAAATACGAACGTTTAGTAGGTTGCGAGGAGTGAGGTGCATGGTGGCATTGGCCACTTACGCGCGGCTGAGAGCGCGAGCTGTCGGCGGAAAGGGAGGAGGGTGGAAAGCGCGTTGTTGTCTAAGCAAAGAGGGTGTATGACTACAGAGTGAGCGCGTGGCGCAGGCGGTAAGAGGTGTAGTCAGAGTCACGAGGCCATGGTTCGACTCCGGGGTTGTGCTTTTCTTTTTCTGTTCTTTTTTTAAAGAACAGCAAACCTTTTTCTAGCTCAAAAAAAAGTTCCTAGCTCAAAAAAAGCTCGTAAAAAAATTCCAGCTCGTAATTTTCTGATTTTTCAGATCATCATTTTCCGCCGCGCAAAAGACTGATGTTAAATCCAATGAATCAAACCAAAAATAGAGGAAATAATTCATTCCTTTCCAAAATAGGCTCATGTTTCAGTTTCCCACAAATTTGAATTTCCGATTTTCTTTGAAAAGCGTGGCCAATCCCACCCAGTTTCACTAAAGTGAGACAGTTGGACAGGTACCATTACTCGGAAACCTAGCCACTTACTGCTCACTCGAGTGGTCTGAGCTGACCAAGTCTTTTTTCGGAAAGTTGAAATTCTAAGATAGAAATGGGTAATATGACCCATAGAGTTAACAAAATAAAACAGGTTTATGGTTCTTAATATTTATTTAAGAAAGCATTACATTGACAAAAACACAAAGCAGAATATAATCCAGAACACGCTATTTAAGATATTCTCAATTTTGGCGGGAAGACTATCTGCTACCGACTCTGCGTCCTTGAACCGCGACGTCAGATTTCCCACGTTGTTCACATCAAAAAACGACATAGGTTGCCGCATGATTGACATGAATAGAGCTCTCCGAATATCCTTTGCAGCCATTGCTTTTCCTTTTTTCATGGACGATGAGAGCCCACGAAATTCTTGTCCAAATAACATCCCACGATTCTTTGCTTATGATAGCAAACATGGTGCAATTGTAGATGAATGGCCCGCTGACTTTGGCTGAACAATTTTCAATGAAAAGTGGGCGTGGTTTGAATCTCGAATGGATGATCTGTTGTTTGTAAATCATCAAAAATTTCACCCTTAATCAAGAACCAAAATTTTAAAAACGAATAGAAAATACTTTCAAAATATCCCAACTTCACTCACCTCATTATCAAAAAATAATAACATTTTCAGAAAATCAATAAAAATACCGAGACGGAAAAGACCTCTGAATTCAGATAGGGGCCAAAAGTAACCAATCGGGTATGGATATATAACATAGAAATTACAGCAAAATAGGAGACTAAAAACTACAAAAAGGGGACATCTGGGGAAACGGGACGTCTGTTGGTGGAGGCGAATGACGGTTCGAAGAAGAAAAGTGAGAGAAGAAATAAAAACGATACGCAAACAAACAGAGAAAGAGAAAAAGTAAGTGAAATAGAGAAACCACGCGTATGTGTACAGGCAGCCGGGCTGCATGTGTTGTGATAGAGGAAGCAGCCGGGATGCATGTACACATACACACATGTCGTGGCTGTGACGGGCAGCTCGCCGTCAGGGGTTAGGCAACGAGGAAAAGGAAAAGGGACGTGGATGCGTGTTTGGCTTCCAAACATGCTTATAATTCCACTAGTTTTGATCAAAAATTCATGAAAACTGGACATTTGCGATCAGAAGAAAAAGAGAGTCAGAATGAGTATAAACATGACTAGGATCGGAGAATTTTGATAATTTGTGAAGGACTCTGAGAAATTCTGGCGAAAACTGGACAAAAAAAATTGATCATAAAGTGGACAATAATTAGTTTTTTGTTTATCTGGTGGCCGAGTTTTTTCACCGGAAAAAAATAAAGCCATGTCAATTCATCACATTAAGCCATTTTTTGTCTATTTTTGGTCAAAATACTGCGATTTTGAAAACGAATCATGGGATTTTGAGGCGAAAATTCTTGAAAATCATCGCGTTTTCATCGCGTTTATTCCGTTGTCCATCTGGTGGCCGAGTTTTCTCACTAGTAAGGATATGTCAAGTCATCAATTTAAAACCATTTTGAACCATTTTTGGTATATTTTTAATCAATTTACAACGATTTTGAGAACGAATCATGGGATTTTGAGGCGAAAATTCTTGAAAATCATCGCGTTTATTCCGTTGTCTATCTAGTGACGGAGCTTCGAACACTGAAGGAGCAAAGAGAAGAACACAAGGTGAGAAAGAGTGCAAAATTATCAACTGACTAAATTATCAACTTCAGGAGACGGAGAAAAGAGAAGACGTCGAAGAAGGTAGAACAGAGAAAATGGGCGGAGCTTCGAAGACTGAAGGGGCAAAGAGAAGAACACAAGGTGAGAAAGAGTGCCCAATTATCAACGAACTGAATTATCAACTTCAGGAGACGGAGAAAAGAGAAGACATGGAGAGGCACCGCCATGTTGCCAAAGTTGTTGAAAGCCATCTTCTCGGTGTTGTTGTCTCATGCTGAAAATATCTGATAAGAAGGAAAAAGACCAAAATGCAAGAGAGGTACAAAGCTTGAAAAAAACCAAGTGGAACGAAACAAAGATAGTATGCGAACGAATTTTGAAGAATAATTTTATGCATGTTATCGATAAAAAAGGAAGGAAAAAAATAGGGACAACACTCATCGAAAAAGTCGAGGAAACTCTCCAAAATGCATATCCGAGTACGTAACCTTCGTCTTGAGCAAAGGGATATCTGTAAAACACCGAATCTAATGAGTAACATTCTTTAGAACTCACCAAGATCTGAGAAGTTCTTCACAGCAAAAATGAGATCTTTCACGAATTCGATAGCCTTGGACAAATGAAACCAGTGAAGATCAAACTTCAAAAAGGATGGTTGGATATTTTCCAGTTGATCTAATTCTTCCTTCGGATAGATGTTCATTTCGTGTATCCTGAAAGCATCGGGTTAAAGGCGGATTTCGGTAAAAAATTTACATTGCTTTAAAATACGTGAAACCATGTGTAAATTCCAGGAATTATAATGAAAATGCGTAAAAATCGCTCTAATTCTAGATCATTTTCAGGGTTTTTGCCTAACCTCCGACGGCGGAAGCATTAGGGCGCCGCTATTAGGGCACCGCTCTTCCTCACCTTGGTCCTTTCTTCTTTGCACCTTCAGTGTCCGAAGCTCCGCTCACTTTCTGTTGTCCAACTTTTTCGACGTCTTCTCGCTTCTCCGTCATCTGAAGTTGATAATTTAGACCTTTTATAATTTAGTAGGGCGCTTTTTCTCACCTTTTTTTCATCCTCTTTGCACCTTTCATCTCCGAAGCTCCGCCCATTTTTTCGACTCTTTCGACATCATCTCCCTTCCGTTGTTATTTCGGGCCGAATCGGCTCCATTGTCTTCGCGGGAATGATCGGCTCCATTCTCACCTTGCCTTCTTCCTCTTTGCTCCTTCAGTGTTCGAAGCTCCGCCCACTTTTCCTTGTCCAACTTTTTCGACGTCTTCCCGCTTCTTCGTCATCTGAAGCTGATAATTTAGTCCGTTGATAATCTAGTAGGGCGCTATTTCTCACCTTGCCTGTTTCCTGTTTGAACCTTCAGTGTTCGAAGCTCCGCCCACTTTTTCTTGTCCAACTTTTTCGACGTCTTCTCGCTTTTCGTCATCTGAAGGGTATAATTTAATCTGTTTATAATTTAGCAGGGTGCTTTCTCTCACCTTGTTCCCGTTCTTTGTACCTTCCATTTCCAAAGCTCCGCCCATTTTTTCGACTCTTTCAAAATCTTCTCCCTTCGTAACCATCTGATCCCGAAGCGGCTCTATTGTTATTCCGGACTGAATCGGCTCCATTGTTATTTCGGACCGAATCGGCTCCATTGTCTTCGTCGGCGGAATTGGCTCCATTGTCTTCGTCGGCGGAATCGGCTCCATTGTCTTCGTCGGCGGAATCGGCTCCATTGTCTTCGTCGGCGGAATTGGCTCCATTGTCTTCGTCGGCGGAATTGGCTCCATTGTCTTCGTCGGCGGAATCGGCTCCATTATTGTTTCCTGCCGAATCGGCTCCATTGTCTTCGCCGGCGGAATTGGCTCCATTGTCTTCGTCGGCGGAATCGGCTCCATTGTCTTCGTCGGCGGAATTGGCTCCATTGTCTTCGTCGGCGGAATCGGCTCCATTGTCCTCGCGGGCAAACTAAGTTTTTCTGCACTCCTCAAACTTCCAATGACTCCTTTCTAGAAAAATTACTAATCTTTTTCTAGAAACTTTGAAAGAAAATTTTTCTGTCAGAATTTTACCCCAAAATTTAAGAAAATTCTCGAAAAATGTTGTTTTTCGGAGCTTTTGGCTATTAAATCTGCTGAGAAATTTTTGGCTCCTCCCGATTTCACAACTTTTCCTAACAATTTCCACAAAATTTCAACTTTTTTCCTCTATCTTCGTCGATTTTTGACCCTACTCCAAAAAATCTTCGTAAATGACCGGCATGATATGGAATTTTTGTGAAAAGTTCAACCGGGTTCTGTTCTACAACTATGCCAGAAATCAGACAAAAATCTTGAAAATTGAAAGTTTTACGAATTTTTAAAGTTTTTGAACACAAAATTCTGTGTAACTCGATTTTTTTGCCTGTAAACCTACCTTTATTTTTACATCATTGGATGTGTCGCAAAAAGGAGATGCCATCCAGAAAAAAGTTGACGAAAATCGGACCATTTTGAGCGGTTCCCGGAGCAAAAACTGATTTGAGACTGCCAAATTTTCCCCTGAAAGCCAGAGTGGCAGTGCCACGTGGCACTGCGCAAGGGTAGAGAGAGAGCGCGCACCACAATTCAAACGACCATAACTCTATTAGTTTTGGACATTGGACCAAAATAAGTATAGCACCAGAATAAGAAAAAAATTTAAAAAATTTCGAACAAAAATTTTTGCGCTGGCATTCCGTATGAGCTGGAATCCTAAAATTCTTTTCAAAACTCTTGAAATTTATGTGGTAACATGGTCTTAATTTTTTGCATTCTGGTGTTATACTTATTGTGGTCTAATGTGCACAACTAATAGAGTTATGGTCGTTTGAAATGTGGTGCGCGCTCTCTCTCTCTACCCTTGCGCAACGCCACGTGGCACTGCCACTCTGGCTTTCAGGGGGAAAATTTGCAGTCTCAAATCAGTTTGTGCTCCCGGAACACCGCCAAAATGGTCCGATTCTTGTTAAAAATTTTTTTAATGACATCTACGCTTCACGACAAATCCAATGGTGTAAAAATTAAGGTATGTTTATGGGCAAAAAAATTAGAGTTACATCCACTTTTATGTTCAAAATCTTTGAAAATTCATAAAACTGTCAGTTTTTGAGATTTTTGTCTGATTTTTTAGATAGTTGTAGAACAAAGCCCGGTTGATTTTTGAATATTTTTCCACAATAATGCCGGTCCTCTACAAAGATTTTTTGGAGTAGGGACAAAAATCGACGAAAATAGGGGGAAAACGTTCCAATTTTTTGGAAATTGCTGAAAAAAGTTATGAAATCGGAAAGAGTCAAAGGTTTCTCAACAGATTCAATAAGAAAAAGTTTCAAAAAGACAACATTTTTCGGGAAATTTCGAGTTTTCGGGCAAAAATCTTGACTAAAAAATTTTCTTCCAAAGTTTCAAGAAAAATATCAGTAATTCTTCTAGACAGGAGTGCGCGATATTGGAGGGATCAGATGACAAAAAGCGAGAAGAAAGTCCGAGGAGTGTAAAAGAATCTGACGAAACAGAAGATGGATTCAGATGAGGATGAGGAAAATCAGAAGACGTCGAAGCCAGAGAAAAATAAGGAAAATCCAATGATGTAAAAATAAAGGTATGTTTACAAGCCAAAAATCGAGTTCCAAAGACTTTTTGAGTTCTAAAATTTCAAAATTTCAAGGAAAATACTATTAATTTTTCTAGAAAGCAGTCGTTCCGACAATTCAGAAGGAGTATTCAGATGAGAATGAGGAGAATCAGAAGACGTCGAATCCAGAGACAAGAGAAGAATCCGTTGATTGATCTGGAACAAATTTTTTTTAAATGGCATCTACTTCACGAGAGGAAGGAGAAGAAAAATGGGATTCAGATGAAGATGAGGAGAATCAGAAGACGTCGAAGCCAGACAAAGGAGAAGAAAAATCCGTTGATTGATCTGGAACAAATTTTTTTTGAATGGCATCTACTTCACGAGAGGAAGAAGAAGAGAAACGGGATTCAGATGAGGATGAGGAAAATCAGAAGACGTCGAATCCAGAAACAAGAGAAGAATCCGTTGATTGATCTGGAACAAATTTTTTTTGAATGGCATCTACTTCACGCGAGGAAGGAGAAGAGAAATGGGATTCAGATGAAGATGAGGAGAATCAGAAGACGTCGAAGCCAGACGAAGGAGAAGAAAAACCCGTCGATTGATCTGGAACAATTTTTTTTGAATGGCATCTACTTCAAGAGAGGAAGAAGAAGAGAAATGGGATTCAGATGAAAATGAGGAGAATCAGAAGACGTCGAAGCCAGACGAAGGAGAAGAAAAATCCGTTGATTGATCTGGAACAATTTTTTTTGAATGGCATCTACTCGACACGACAAATCCAATGATGTAACAATAAAGGTATGTTTACAGGCTGAAAATCGAGTTCCACAGACTTTTGAGGTCGAAAACTTCAAAATTTCAAAAAAGGACAATTTTCCTGATTTTTGGTGAAGTTAAAAAAAACTTGTCGCCCAAAATATCAATTCGCATTTTCAAACTTTTTTGATTTTTGCTGATGCAAAAAAAAACAGATTTCAAAAATTAAAATTTTCAGAATGAGCCACTGCTTTGCGAACGGTAATATCAAAAAAGAAGGGTCCTCTGACGGCTGTGATCCGCAGACTCCAAGTAAGAAAATCAAGACTGAACCTGGAAGTTCAGAAGATTCAGAAGGTACGAACTTCAGTACCTCTTTGAAAAGCCGAGATTTGAAAATACATTTTTTAGAGATTCACTTCTGATTTCGATCCAATGGAAGATATGGGACCTCGAAAATACCTCATCCGTCTCGATTGGGCATTCTACGATGGGGAAGACGAGACAAATGAAGAGATCATGAGAGGAAAAAAGCAATCTGGCCAGGGGTAGATACTTCTTATCTTTAATTTCGAGATCCCAGTGAAAACATTCCAGGATGATAAGCCGATAACAAAGAAGAAAGTTGGAAAAAGATAGGACAGATGACCCAGAGAAGCCTGCTTTCCCAAAAAAAATCCAAAGACGATGACAAAGTCGAAAACAATCGAAGAGTGAAGGATCCAAATTCTCCAAAAGCTATCAAAAAGTCATCAGAGGGCGAGAAGAAGCCGATTTGGAAGAGGACAGTTGTGGAAGATAAGACGAAGAAGAAGAAGTCGAATCCGTGTTGTCTCATTCTGTGAACTCTTTGATGGTCGTCTTATCTGTTTTTGACTTTTCATACTTGAATAAAATTGGGTTTCATTAATAAAAGTATGATGAGAAAAATGCAAGGTATAGACTTTTCTGGAAAAAGTGAATTTTCATTTTTAGATTTGCAAATAGGTGTTAGTATGCTCCGTTCTAGCTTATACAAAAATCAAACTTCCCATTTGCCTAAAGCAGGAAGTTTGAGTTATGAATCAAACAAACTACTTCAACAAAAGTAGTTGATATTCGGCAGGAAAGTAGTAAAAAATCAGCTCAATGGGAATTCTTAACAACATACTAAGAACAGGAACAGATAAATACATGACATATACAAAAAAATACAAAAGAAAACTAGGAAAATGGGAGTTAAGGATCTTCATCTGATAAGTTTTTGATGAGTTATTTAGGCATATGTGAAACAGGAAACTTTAGAAAAAGTGGGCTGGAGCCAAGATTTTAGAAGCTGTAGAAGACGTCAAGGAGGTTGAGAGAATGATGACTGTGACTCCATTTGCTGACACAAGGTGACAGACAATAAAATATTCTGAATTTCCGTCATCTTTTACATTGATCCAAAAGGTTACTATGATATCGGAAAATTCATGTCATGACCTCGTTTTTCCCTATCACAAGCCTCCGACCACTGAAAATTTTGAATCTCCATCCATTCCCCTACCGATCCCTAGAGTTTCATTGTTATTTATGAATTTAGGTCATCACCCCATTTTCAGCTATCAAAAATTACAGCTAACTGTAAATTCTAAAACCCTATCAAATCCCCTACATATCTGTGAAATTCGGGTCCAACTAATTATCTGGGTCAAAATCTCAATATCAGCCATCACAGGCATCATGAAAGCAGAAATATCACTCGTCAAGTCACCTGCCGTCCTCTACAGTAATACCAGCCATCCAGCCATCCTCTGAACTGCAATATAAGAGTGAATACCCCGGCCTGACCCCTGAGGTCATGCCAATATGTGGCAAAAAAAACGTTGATTTGAGGGGAAATCCCTCAGAAAAATTCATTCTCTCTGCTTTTCCTCCTCGGGATCGCCGCTTTTTCTCTCTGCTCTCCAGTTTTCTCCAGTTTTCACCACTATTCTAAGTGAGTTTTGAGGGGATCTTTTGGGATACTTTAGGAAAGGTTAAGGGTCTATAGTGGGGAAGGGTGCATCTCATCTAGAGAGAACTATTATAGAAACGGAACAAAGTGCTTTCAGCATGTTCCGTCCTCAAGATGTCATTGGTGAGCACTTCGAGATAGTCGAGATGGTTAACGAAGGAAATGTTTGCTCAATTTTCACTGCCCGTGACAAGAGATCGGATGCGCTGGTCGCTGTGAAGCAACCGAAATTCGAAGAGGAAACCGACTTGAAACACGAATACGATCTGCTTCTTCGCTTGGTCCCTTTCACTTATTCTCCAACACCGCTGGAATACGGTCGTACTTCTGATAGCTCCTACTATGGTGAGTTTGGGTTTCGAATTCCGAACCAAAAAAAGAAACCTGGAGAATTCAATATTTTCCTTTTCAGCGATGACGTTGGAAGGGCAGAATCTCAAGGAATTGGCTCAGATCTATTCGAATACCTTCGACGATCGAACCGTCTCCCTCATCTTGTTCCACTGTTTGGTTGCTGTTCAGCACATGCACAAACGTGGAGTCTGTCATGGTGATCTCACATTGGCGAACGTTTGTATCCCAAAGACTCCTTCGGTGAGTTTTATCAAAATATTATCTCAGTCTAAACTTCTCTTTTTCAGAAAGGACGCATTCTCCTGATTGACTTCGGGTCGTCAATCGACCATAACCCGATGTCTGCTCGTCTCGATGTCTCCGCTCTCCTGAAGGGTCTCAAATCGGTTTCCAAGAACCATCGTCTGCTCGCTGAATGCCGTAGTGCTCATGACAAGGACTTCCATACCACCATCAAGGATCTCATCGGGATGCTCGAGGATGAGCCAGACTTCGACCCGAACTCGAACTTCCAGTGGGAAGATAGTTAGAGAGAATACTTGTTCATGTATATAATTTCCTTTACTACTTGGTCTTATTTCTTCTGTGAAATATATGAATTTTCTTGAATAGCTCGTTTTTTTCGTTTTCTAAACTTTCAGATGAACTGAAAATAGAATCAAACAAAATTCACTAAAAGAATCTTGACATTTTAGAGATTAGAATGGAAAAGGTTTAGAGACATTGGAAACTTGTCAAGCGGAACCATTCACCAAAAAACCAATCAAATTGGATTCCTGAAAAATGAGTTCAAGGTTGTTCTGAGCCAAAACTTTGGGACTTCATAACTTTGCGCTTATGAAAAGTTTTCGGTACATGTTTTTTACAGTGTAGCAATCAAGAACTTGCACATAATTATGGAAATTTTCAGACAAATGTCGCGTGTCTCGCGAGACGATGGTCTCGAGTTGGGAGAAGTCGTCGCTACAGTATCCCTCTCTGTTGCCTCGCCCGATAAAAATCAAGTGTCGCTTCAGATGAGCAATGGGGCGTCTGGAGGTGTTCAACTTTGGGTCCACCCGAATTTGGATGAGAAGGAAAAGCAGACGTCGTCGATAAAGATGAAGCCAAATGAAAAACCGTATCCCGTCATGGGCACTTTGAAGTGGCAACAGGAGTTGGCCGAGAAAGAACAGAAGACGCAGAGTGACAATGGGGGCCACTCTTTCTTCGTTCAGTGGGGGCATGAGGGGGCCATATCGATTTTTTGTTGTTGATTTTTTCGTAAAAGAATATCGACCCGTCGCATCCTTATCCGCTATGTATTTAGCTCAGGGTTTCTGCTGTCTTTTTGCTCACTCCATTTTAATCACAGTGCTCTTTTTAGTAAATTGATCTCACACGTGTTTTTATTGGAGATAAAATTTTTCGTCTTTCAATCCAGGGATATTAACATGATTTGACCTAGTTGTGGTATCCGCATCCAGTACCGACTTCTATTTATGTCCTTTTCGATAAACTTCAGTTCAACAGAAATACCTTTTTTTCAGAATACAATGTCTTCATCTGACAAAAACATACGAAAGGCGTTGAAAGCAAGCTTTCAGTTCCAAGGAGCATTCCTCACTGCAGATGAAACAGCTACGAGAGAAGTTGTCTTGAGGACAATTAAAAGTCATGTAGACGTGCTGCTAACTGAGGTGAAGGATCTTCCGCCACGTCCCGATCCAAATACTATTGTTGCCAATGCAGAGGCACTTTGTCCTACGGGCTACAGCCTACTGGCAAAAGGATATCATGAGATGGAAATTCTATGGAGAGGCCAGCCACCAAACAATCTTTGTCGCGATATAATAGAAGAATACGAAAACCTGATAGGACACTTTGAAAGAGCTCTTGAAAGGAATGCAATTGGTAAGAAAATTTGAAAATCATCAAAAATTAATTCACGATGTTTGCAGAATCGATAGTGAAAGAAAGCGACGAGTCAATGGAAGAAAATGAGCCAATGGATCAAGGTGAACCAGACTCAGATTCAAAGAATCAGCCAGAGAGAAAACGGCAGAAAATTGATTTGATTCGTGGTGTCCCACTCAGAGGCGCTCTTCAAGCACAAGCACCTCGAAATGTAACTTCCAATGGAGGAGCACTCAGTCCAGCTCATCCTACCAAACTTGACGCTAGACTTTTTGGAGAGATCGCAAATTCAATTGATGCAGATTTGAAAAATCTGATTCCAGCCCTCAATGATAGAATGAAGTCAAAGAAGGACGAGTCAGCTGATGAGATATTCATGGAAACCCACGATGTTTTTGAGGAGTTTATTGGAATTGAAGAGAAGAAGGATAAAGTTGATGAGGTGAGGATAAAAAGATTATGAAATTGCTCCTGTGGCAGTGTTTTTGGAGCATTTTTAAAACATTAGAGAAATTTTTATAAAATTTTTTTCTCGATGTACTGAAGATTTTCAGCAAAATTTGGCTATCACATCGAGAAAAAAATTTTTGCTCAAAACTGAAAATTCAAAAAACGATTGGATGAAATAGCTAAAGACACACCTTTTCCTGAAGTTTAAACACGATTGAAGCGTTTTTAGCCAAGTTATGGCCAATGAGCCAAACATACCATTTTGTGCTCCGTGGCCTATATCTCAGGAGCCAGCCAACCAAAGCGCTCCAAATTTTTCTTGATTGTTTTTCATTGTTTTTGCCTAAAAACTACAAAATTCATAAATGTACGAAAAAGTTATTTTTTTTGAATTTTGAGTGACGCCTACATTTCAGAAGATTCTGAAGTCCAACAGGCGTTCACTTTTCAAAAAACTTATGTTGCTATTTGTTGATCATTCATTAATTTGCACGCAAAATTTCAAAAAGATCGGTCATCTTTCTATAAAGTTATAAACAAAAGTTAGGAGGTACCCTCACTTATGCTCGCCACTGTATATGACTAGGGGAAGTACACTAATTCCAAAAGTTTGAAGATTTTGATATTCTTCGACAAAGAATTTCTGAGAGATAAACTATTTCTCTTGGACCCCAGCCTCAAAATCGTTCTTTCAGAAGTATATAGTCCGGAAACAGGCTAAAAATTAGTACTGAGAGTGTGTAGAATTACATGTTTTTCACTTCCAATCTCGTAGAGTATGCAACGTGAAAATCTGCACACTCTCAGTACTAATTGTTGTCCTGTTTTTGACCTATATCCTCTGGAGGAGCGATTTTTAGATTGGGATTCAAGAGGAAAAGTTGAACTCACAGAAATTCTACGTCGAATGGTATAAAAATCTCAGAAATTTGAATTAGTGCACCCCCACCTTTAACTAGATTTGAGTTTAACTGCTGTCTTGTCACACTAAGTTTAAAACAGAAACTTTTGAGCTCATCTTTACCACTGAATGCTTTCTACTATGACGTTTTGCAGGCATACGACTTGGCTAAGAAGCTGCTGAAAGAACGAGGAGGATGTTGTGGAGAGAGCAAGAAGCTTGTTAACCCAAATTTGGAATGTCATCATCCAGATGCAGTCGGTTGTCGCATAAGAGATGGTGACACGTTTTGGAGCAATTCAAACAATGGTCAAAAGCTCAATTTGTGCATAGAGCACTATAAGATGGAGGAAAAGGCAGAAGAGGAAGACAAACAAGTGAGCTTGTTCCAAAAAGTCCAAAATATCAGCGACTGGAGGGAAGATGTGGAAAAGTGCACGGTTTGCGACAAAGTGTGGCACGAAACATGTAGGATGTCTATAATTTGGGAGGGCGCGGGAGCAGAAGTGTGTAGAAGGGTGTATGATATTGATATCAAAATCTCTAGTAAGGATTTGGAGACATGCATTCTCTCCGAGTTCATTGAGAATGGTCTTGACACTTTTATGAAAGGCAAAAAAGAGGTCTGCCCCCACATTATTGTCAGAGTCACCTCCGTCAAGAAACTCAAACATATCTATGGTGACAATCTCAAGATATACTTAAAAAAGAAAAGGGACAATACTTCGAAGGTTGATTACACTTCCAAGTGTATTATCGCCTGTCAAAATGTTGAGGTTGGAAAAGAAGTAATCATTTTCGGAATGATTGTCGAGGAGTATAAAGCCACAGGTTTTAGTAATATTGTGTGGATTGATTCCAATTATTATATTCGAACGACCATCCCAAAGCATGTGATTTTTCAACAAATCATTGCCCAGTACTTGACGTTCACCCGGCTCGCTGGTTTCAAAAATGCTTTCATTTGTGCATGCCCCGCTCCTCCCCAAGACGACTATCTCTTCAATGCGCATCATCCTAAGCAATCCTATGCTGATGAGCATCGCTTGGATAGTTTTTATCGCACTATGTTGAACTCCATCTATGGTACGGTAGTTGAGAATTATGACAACCGATATGTTCGGAATCATATGAACAAAAACATCAAAGGCGCCCTCAAGGCTGTTCAGTGTTTCAATTACGTGTGGACAGATAACATTGAAGAGATTCTGGAGACACTTTACGACAGCAAAGTGGCAGTAAACAGTAAAAAATTTGATACCATGCTCAAGGAAAAACTTGATGAATGCGAGGAATTGCGTGAGCATCACTTGTTCTACATCACTTTCAAGAAATTATCTCCAGAAGAGATATCCAAGCAGGAGACGTTTGAAATTCAGGAGAGTCAAAATTTAGGCACTCAAACGGATATTCTGAGAACACAAAGACAGAGGGGGTTAGAGTTCAATACTCTGGAGAAGGCTGTGTATGCTACAAGGAAAATGGTGCAAATTTGGAAGGCCAAGGAAGATAAGATGGAGGTATGAACGATTTTAAACTTGAACTTTGTTGATAGTAATTTTTCAGGAAAAATTGTTCGATGATTCCAACACATGGTTTCATATGTAAAACTTGGATTGACGTTTTCAAGGTGAGTGAAATGAACAATTTTTAATGACTTTCGACCAACTCAACTCAAATTTTCAGAAAAGCACAATCTTCACTTCACTTCGCCTTCACTGATAACCTTCACTTTCATGATGGCTGTTCTTGAATTTTGGGCATTTACTTTATAATTATACTTTTTCTTTTTTATGATTAAATGAGATAGTTGAAAGACAAATGCAATGTGTTCTAGATATACATATTATGGAAATTGGATTTTCAGTTTATTGCAACGTTTCGGAAATCAGAGAACCTTTATATAGAATGAAAAATTATATGTCCTAGAAGAATCTAACCAATGTGAAAAATGCAATTTGACAAGCACAAACACCTAACCAATCATGTGGAAAAAATGGCTCTCTAGAATAATCGTTAGAAGTTTCCAAGCCCAAATTTTGGGAATGTATAACTCGGCTCACAATAGTCCGTTTTCCGTAACTTTTGGTTTATTGGAATCCTCATAAAAAGTTCTCTTAGAATACATTTTCACCTCTGAAGTCCTATGGTTCAATCTCTGGGCTTACCTCAAACTTGGGTAATTGAACCGGCGGAAACCGCCCTCTCTACCCTCTCCTCCCTCTTCCCCCTCCTTTCACACACAAAACATAGTGGCCCGCGCGAAGTCGTGAGATGTCGGCTGCTGTCATAGGGGTGGGTATATAAGGGCAGCCAGTTTCAGACCGGTTGTCCCCTCGCGCAGGCGAGGGGTGCATCGTGTTCTCAACTGGGCCGCCTAGCGGTAAGTCATTCTGGTTGTGAATGTGGTGTAAGGCTGTGACTGACGAAATGATCTCAGGTAAGGGTCCTAGTAGCAGAATAGCCAAAAGGTACCGATAGTGGTACCAGTATTTTTTGGGTTTTTCGTCAAATGTATTGTAATATAGTCAAGTTGCTGCTTTGAAAGAAGTTTCCAACTTTATAACAAAGGTTGAACATGCTTTCAAAAAGCTAATCACTACAGTAATGATAGGCTCAATAGATAACTTGGGAACTCATAGGTTTTCTGTTAAAGGGGTAATGTTCTACACTAAAGAGGATAAGATAGGATGAAGAAAGATGAGAATTTCAAACAACTAGAGCTAAAGTTGTGGCTAAAAAACGCCTCTTCCTCGGCCAGTCAAGATAGTGTTTGTTAGTTTTTGGCAGAACCTGAAACCAACCAACAGTGAAAAAGTGGTCAAATGTATCCTTGAATATTTTATTCATAAAAAATAGCGCAAATTTTTGAAAAAAAATCTTGTCTACAAGAAACCGATAATAGAGTTATCTTTCTCAATCTTCCCATGGCCTGAAAAACCGCTTGGACACCAAATGAGGGGTAGTATTGCCAGTAGAAATAACAGAGGAATTTGTAACAACCTCTTTCAATATTTGGTTTTGACTGATTCCGTTGTTTTGGAAAGCACTAGCGTTTCGATTGAAGTTGGGAGTGGCGAGAACCACTTGGAGTTTCTGTGGCAGGCAGGAGAATAGAGGAATGGTAAGAGGAGGCGTGCCTGAGGTGGAAGCCACTTTTGGAACTGAACTGGCTGGAATCAAAACTACGTTTGGTAATTCAGAGAGGACCAAATGAGTTTGAAGAATTGTTGGATTCCATTGCATTTCCAGATAGAGTCCAATAGAAATGGAGTGTTCGAGAAGGTCGGGTTGGTTCTGAAAATGTGAGGTTTTTGGGTACAAATTTTTGGGTGCAAAATGTCTTCAGATTTTTTTTTTAATTTTCCTCAAAAATTCCCATAGACATCTGTATCGTTCAGAGTTCCAATAATTTATTTTTATATCATTTTAAGCCATAAGTAGTATTAGGTGGTCGTGGCCTAACTGGAGTTTTCTCTTCCATCGGACTCGGCCACTTCATTTTTTGGTAACACAGTTCTTTTTTTTTCAAACTTTCCAGCTAAACATTGGCAAAGAAGACTTGAAAAACGGCTTGGAGTCACCAAAGAAAAAGATAGTCAAGTTCGATGGAAGAGAAAACTCCGGTTAGGGCAAGGCCGCCTAATACATCATATGGCCGAGAATGACCGCTTTGAAGCCGATTTTCGGGGTTTTAGAGCAGTTTTTGTGGGTTTTCGTTATGATATTTGCAGCCTACGCACAGTTCTACACTTTTGAGTGCAATAAAAGTTTTCGGTTTGTATCCTAAAATAATTGAAGTTTTGAGTATTCTCAGATAAAGCTCAATGACTTCTCAGGTTTTCAAAAGCTTTTGAACTCTTCTAAGCTGTCAATAAATTTAGCACCTCGCGAATAGGTCAGAATGTTTTTCGAAATCCATGAAATTTTTGCTCTCCAAGTGTCAATTTCTTACCTCAAAAAACTTGACCGCCAACTCTTTCCCCTTCCTCTGCCCTTTCAAAACTCCTTGACTATGATCCTTCTTCATTTCATCTGTCCAATCCAATCTTTTTACCATTGTTTCTCTGATGTACTCATGAATCACGTCCAGAATATTTGACTTACTGGTGTGCTTTCTGAAGAGTTCTAATTTCGAAATGTGTAATATAGAACCTCAAACCTACCTTGTTTTCCATACAAACTTATTTTGTACAAGAAAATCTTCCATGACGGTAAATTTGGAAATCATGCGCTCCCTCCGAGCCTTTTCTCTCAAGTTTTTCTTTTCTTTCTCCCCTACCAGTTTCCAGTTTGATTCAAGATGTGGTGGTGTATACGATGGGAAAAGGGGAGCTCCGAAAATCTCTACATCAAAGTACTCCTGGATTTCTTGAACAGAATGGAAATCAAGGTTAAGGGTATTCAGAAATTTCATGACATGGAATTTTGACTCATTGAGTCCCTGCATGAGTCCTCCAGCGTATGGACCTTCCAAGTTTTCCTTTCGCCACACTTTGACCAGTTCAAAGGCCCGAGTTAGAACTTTGTCGTTGCTGAAAATCTCATCTCAGTTTGTACAATTTTTTGAAATTTATGCCTACCTCGCTTCCTCTCCAGAGTTCATATTCATCAAAACTCTCAATTTTTTGATTTTCTCGTTAAGCTCAGCAAATCTAAGTTTCTCCTTGTAGGCTCTCTTCTGTTTACTTGTTAAATTTGACATACCTGAAAATAGATTAATCATAATCGCCGAGACAAAATAAAGATTCAAAATAGCAGGGGCAGAAACACTATATTCTGAAGCATTGACTTAGGCATAGCACCCTTCCCCTCCACCAATTATAAATAATTGGACATGTCACGTCAACTATAGTGACAACATCACATCAAGACAACTATGGGATAATCACATCCACATTTGTCTTTTGTGAAAGGAGACAAGGCGGCATATGGGCAGGTGGTGCTGTCCGATTTGCACAAGATAACATTTTGCCTGGAGGAAGGTGTTTTACACAATGGTTGAGATTTCGTGAGATACTGCACTTCTAGAATTTTACGATTTTGAGGTACTACAGTGCGGTCAATATCTATAGGACCCCCCCCCCCCCCTAGATTTTGCGTGCAGAGATAGAAATAGACGAGATATCAAAAATCTGTAAACGCCAATCGAATCTGAACCAAAAATAATCCCCAGGGCCGAGCTTTCGTGAATGTAACTTTTCCGGTACCATGGTACTAACAGAAAGGTGCATCTGCAAGCGGTCAATATCTATAGGACCCCACTGGGGTTTAGCAATAACCGGTCCAATTTTTGATTAGTTTCTTGTTGCCAAAATGTAGAACTTTGAAATTCATGCCGTTCGGCAGATGATTCCAAACAAATAGCACAAAAATTTCAAATTTTTTCATGATAAATGAATTTTAGCCATATTTTATGGATTTTTCTCATCTTCACTCTCGATATTTTGAGATGAAACGACCGTAGCGAGCAAATTGCGATTATTGGAAATTGCGATTATTCGACATGTCTTCGGATTTCCTAGAGTCGTTTCGAAAGAATTATGATTTGTTTGTTGGCCTGACAGACATTTTTGAAAACCACCGGAATCTTATTTTTGGAGAAATGTTGTCGTTAACGGCGTTTTGCGGCTAGGTAGATAAGTCAAGACAGGGATTTTCCTGTCGATTTTGTAGATTGACTCCTTCTGAACACAACCATATCATTTTCCAGTATTGTAGTATTTCTAGGAAATGCTCAACTTGATGGGAAAATCTACAAAAACCAAAGGTTGTCATGTTCCGTAAGAAGGAGGCATGTAGACGCTCTACAAGTTGAAAACTTTGAAGATTATTATTGATTTAGTGTTTTTCTTATTGTGGGTTGAGAATACTTCCATATTTTGGGGATTTTCAACCACTATCTCATGAATAGCAAACGTCTACTTTTCAAGCATGATCACAGTATACGCTAGTTATTAAGTCATAAAGAAACTGCAAAATCAGTTCTCTCGAATTTTCTGGTTTCCCAGAAAACTTCCAAACTCAAACAATTTTCCGACCCAATACCATTTTTTTTCAAAACATCTCTATTTTCGGATTTTCCTCTTTTCGACCAGAAATTAACAAAATTGCAGCCGCCAGACGTCGCCGCTCGCTTCCTCTCCGCGCCCACACTCTTATACGCCCTCCGACTCATTCTCCACGTTCGCCACTTTGGTGTACACGGGTAGGCGTCTGACTGGTAATCCGGTCGGCGCTGGTTCGAGCCCACCCCGGTTAAATGAGCATTTGTGTGATGATAAACGCAAATGTATCTGAGTCCGGGTAGATAAATGATCATTAAAATTGGATTTCTGTGTCAATGTTCGACATAAGTCCTTAGGCATGATCGAATATTTTTGTTTTTTCTCAACTTTTCAATCCTTTTTTGAGTTACTCAATTTAATATAGTTGTACAGAACTTTTACTGAAAGCATTTGAAAACTCAAAAATGTATGTCCGCAGGTGCAACTTTGTTTCTATTAGAGTAATTAACCAGAGAGAAAGCAGAAAACGTTGAGAATAATAATTAAGAAGACGCTGGACCCTTTTCTGGACCTCACTATTGTGATTTCGATAGAGTAAAAAATCGGTTCAATACGTGGTGTCTACAGGGTCCGCCAAAATTACGTGTGCACAACTTTGACGCCATGGCGCTGCGCACTGACGCACTTTTGGTGCGCAATTTTTTAAAATTTTTATTAATTATTTCATTATTTATTAGTTTGCCAAGTTTCATCCCAATCGGTTATGTTTTAGGTAAATGACAGCGGCAAGTCCTCATCGTACTCTGATCGTCGACTTTTACAAGCGAGGTTTAAGCACAGGAGACATTTCTAAACGACTCGGAGTGCACCGAAACACGGTTTTCGCGACCATCCGTCGTTTCAACCAGCTTGGCCACCTCAAGGACCGTACGGGAAGAGGAAGACCGAGGACTGTAAGAACTCCAGCGAAAGTCAAGGCCGTCCGGGAGAAAGTCAGGCGAAATGCTCATCGTTCCATGAAAAAGATGTCAGATGACATGGATATCTCCTATACATCAATGAGGAGAATTGTCAGAAAAGAGCTGAAGATGACCTCTTATCGAGCAACAAAAGCTGCTATTCTATCCCAAGCCAATAAAGAGAAAGGGCTCATCAAAGCGAAGCGCCTTCTCGCTGGCACGCGCAAAAAGGATCATCTTATCACCATCTTCTCGGACGAGAAACTCTTCAGTGTCGAGGCTGAATTTAATAGCCAAAACCACCGAGTGCTGGCCACAAATATTCAACAAGCAGCTGAGCGTGGTAAAACAATCCATCGAGCCTCTCATCCTGCGAGCATCATGGTTTTCGGAGCGGTTTGCTATGATGGGAAGTGTCCGCTTGTTTTCGTTGATAAAGGCGTGAAAATCAACCAAAAATACTACGTTGAGGAGATTCTGGAGAAGCATGTGCTACCGTGGGCTCAAAACCACTTCGGTCAGAAGAAATACATCTTCCAGCAAGATGGAGCGCCTGCTCATACCGCAAAAATGGCTCAAAAGTGGTGCAAGGACCACTTCCCCGCCTTCATACCAAAGGACGAATGGCCGGCTTCGTCGCCTGATCTGAACCCGCTCGACTACTCCGTATGGGGAGTTCTGCAGAATAAGGTCTGCGCAAGACCTCATGCAAATATCGAGGCCCTGAAGAAGTCGTTGTCTGAGGAATGGGACAAATTATCCGTCGAATACCTGCGTGCCACCATTGATGCCTTCCCTCGACGACTTCGTGCCGTGGTCGCTGCCAAAGGAGGTAGAATCGAATAATTTTTGTTGAATTATGATTTCAAGCGTTGAAATAAACTATCTGTTAAATTTCGTCTTAATCTCGCATCTACTTCTGGAGATAACGTCATCTACACTTGCACACGTAATTTTGGCGGACCCTGTAGATCATGCGACGTCGAGAGAAGCCTGGTTGTTTGATGAAGTGATTGATTGGTATTTGAAGGGAATTTGGGCTAAAAATGATCAGTAAACAACTCTAGATGCTTTCTTATCGGAAGTAAAAAAGAAACAAAGTCCAATGCAAATCAAACATACTATGTGGTCCCAGAATAAGCACTTCTTTTCCATTTGCAAGAAATATCATTGGATTCTGTTGGTAATTGATGTTGACAGTATTTATTATGGGAACACTTTCAGGACTTTGTTTTTTTTTACTTCCCATAAGCAAGCATCTAGAGTTATTTACTAATCATTTTTAGCACAAACTCCCTTCAAATACCAATCAATCACTTCATCAGACAACCAGACTTCTCTCGACGTCTCATGATCTAGACACCACGTATTGAACCGATTTTTTAATCTATCGAAATCACAATAGTGAGATCCAGAAAGTCTCCAGCGTTTTTTCAATTATTATTCTCAACGTCTTCTGCTTTCTCTCTGGTTAATTACTCTAATAGAAACAAAGTTGCACCTGCGGACATACATTTTTGAGTTTTCAAATGTTTTTAGTAAAGGTTCTGTACAACTATATCAAATTGAGTAACTCAAAAAAGGATTGAAAAGTTGAGAAAAAAGCAAAAATATTCGATCATGCCTAAGGACTTATGTCGAACATTGACACAGAAATCCAATTTCAATGATCATTTATTTACCCGGACTCAGATACATTTGCGTTTATCATCACACAAATGCTCATTTAACCGGGGCGGGCTCGAACCAGCGCCGACCGGATTACCAGTCAGACGCCTACCCGTGTACACCAAAGTGGCGAGTGTGGAGAGTGAGTCGGAGGGCGTATAAGAGTGTGGGCGTGGAGGGGAAGCGAGCGGCGACGTCTGGCGGCTGCAATTTTGTAAATTTCTGGTGGAAAAGAGGAAAATCTGAAAATAGAGATGTTTTGAAAAAAATGGTTTTGGGTCGGAAAATTGTTTGAGTTTAGAAAGTTTCTGGCAATACTGACTCATAAACATTAGTTAGAATTGACTATTCAATATTGGTATTCTCGTGCTAAGACAAAACCTGTTCAATTATCGACATTTGGGATCTCTAACAATGCAAAACATCAATTCTATGACATCGGAGACTTTTTGGAGAAGTCTAAATCTATCGGAGAACCCCTAGAGGAATGAGAAGTCGTTGGAGAAATTCTGATGGACCCAGAAACTATCGGCAATATTCTAAAAAAATCAAACTTCTTAGGCTGAGCTTCTGCAGAACCCTGCGGGCCTTCTTCGGATAGTCTGCGTTCAGCAGTTGAAACGTCGGCCGACGGTCGTCCACAAGAAACTTAACACCCAACTGGGAATTCTCAGTGTTCCGCGGACGGTCAACCAGCGGTCGGCCGATCGTTGAACTTGGCCATACAGTCTTTCATCGTGTCAGGGGTGTTGTTTCCAGCTTACTATGTATATTCCACTTTGTTTTCCACACCCCTATCTGAGAACACAGACGGTATACTTTCACAGAGTTCGTACCAGTCAACGCCAATGGCTACAGTAGCAATCATAGTAATATTTGTTTTCGTCATACTCAGTGGAAAATCGTCAACTTCGGGTAGCTAAAAAGTAATTCAACGTTGCTTTTCCGGCTCGAAAATTTGAGAGTGTATTAATCAAACCTTGAACTTTCATTTTGTAGTTGACAACTTTTCCGTACAAATCCGCTATGCCAAGATATGGGCCGTCGAAAAAAGCTCAAAAATTTTGAGAATTAACACTGAAATCGGGCAAAATGTGGCATAGAATTTTGTGCGTAACTATTTTAATCAAAGAGATACAAAAAAAGTTGTCAACTACAAAAATTAAACTCAAGGTTAAGCTCATTTAACCTTAAACTCTCAAACAAAAATAACTATCTCGAATTTGTTTTTCAGCCCCTCAAATTTGGCGTTTTTCAACTGAAAATGACGAAAACGAATATCATTATAGCCGGTATTGTTTGTCTTCACGTCTCCCATTTACCCTCTTTGGGCCAAATCCCCCCCCCCCCCCCCCGCACTTCCAAGCTCGGATCCTATTCTCTCTGCGTCTCTTCGCCTCTCACGCACCCTCACTTTTTCTTCTCTCGATGTGTGTGTGTGTGTGTGTGTGTCTCCTCTTCATTGTTTCGGTGAAACATTTCTGTCTGTCTGTCTGTTTGTCCGTGCACCACCACCACCCTACAAATTGTGTGTGTGAGAGAGGGTGTGCGCCTCACCGTTGTTTGTGAGGCCTATTGTGTGTCTCTTTTTCTCTCACAAAAAGAACAGGTGGCCGATAGTGGCCAGTCGGCTGTGAACCGCACCAGGCTGGTAGAGGTGTGGGTGGCCTAATAAGAGAAAATTAGCAAAGTACCAAACTCACTTTCTCCACAATCTCTAAAATTGTATAGCATGTTAATAATATGGTCCTAGGTATTTACTATGCCAAAAATCAAAACTTGTGGACAAGTTTGAATTATGTGTGCCATGGCTTATAGGCCTATGCTTGCACGATTCAGACATTGACTCTTATGGTGTTATCAAAATTAAACCGTTTATTTTATTGAACGAGAGGCTAGAACAAACAAAGGGAAATGAGTATGAAAATAATGTAGAAGAAAAGAGGGCTTCTGAGCCTTCACTCCCTATGAGGGAAACAATAAGAGTGGTTTTCCCTTTTTCTGTGATTGTTAGTGAGTGATAAAGAGGGACATGTGAAACAAAGGGATATATTTTCAGCACTGGAGAATTCTAGAAGTTATGAAACATTGCATTACTTATAAGAAGAGCACTCTCTCGAGCTGAATTCTGAAGGAATTGGCAAGGCGTCGGGAAGATTTTTTAGGAATCGGAAATTGTCGAGAAAATTTTAGGGGCATCTAAAAATCAATATTAAAATAGGAGAAGGGAAGTCGTGTCCTAGCAGTGAAATCCACCGCTCTGCTCCATCATAACCTCGTGAAGTGGTGGGTCAGCGAGAATTTTCATGATTTCCTCCTCACTCGGTTCTTGGATTTTTGGTACAATGTTCAAAGACTAAAAAATAATTGATTTAAAAAAAATGATATTGAAACAAAACCACGTACCGGAAGAGATCCATCCTTCAACATTTTATTGACACGCTGATGATGGTTCTCATGTAAATTGAGTGATTTTTCATCTTCAAATTTCTTATAGCACTTTCCACAGAAGAGATTCTTGTCCTCCGCGTTATCACTGTCATCATCTCCAATGTGATCCTCTTGAATGTGTATCTCACAATCTTCCTTGGAGACGAACGGCAGATAGCATTTTGGGCAAGTATATCTAAAACGATACCTCAGTTTCGGCCAAAGAAAAAATGAGACTCACGGTTCTAGGCAGATTGTCTTTGCAGCGTCAAACAGGTTTTTGTAGGTGTTGGCATCCTTGTTTTGGAGAATGAACTCTTCCGCTAGGTGCAATGCATAATTGATGTCAAGTTTGGGTAGAATGGCTCCATTTTTGATCTTTTCAATCCAATCCGAGGCTTTTCCAATTCTCCTGGAAAAAAAACATGATACTTCTAACGGGAAGTGTTAATGCATTATACTCTACATTGACATTGGGAAAAAAAACTTACAATGTGGTACCCTTCATTCTTGGAAGTCGTACGGTTACGGTACCACTAACACTCTGCTCAACTTTTGTTGGTGAATGTCGTTGTGTTGCAAATGGCTTCCACGCGGCTTCCAATTCCTCTTTGGTAGTGACATGTGTTCGCAAATGCTTCTTCAAATTGGTTTTCAGCCTGAAAATGGAAAGTTGCTTTTCGTACTCATCTATCACTCAACCTGCACGCTTTTTTGCAATACGGACATAGGTACGGTGTAGCACCAGTATGCACTGACATGTGCTCGAACAAGTTCGACTTGAATCGAAACACTTGAGAGCAAATGTTACATTGATGAGGTTTGTCGCCGGTGTGAATGTGAGAGTGTTGTTCGAGACCTGAAATGTAAAATGTTGAGGGACAAAATCATAAACTTGAGCCTTACTTTTAACTGTAGACAGAATCTTGAGGCATACGCTGCATTGATATCTTTCAGTGAGAGTCATGGTAAGCTGAAAATCAATCATTGAAATATGAAGAATTGAAATTTTCAATAAAAATGGGAGAAAAGTTAGTGATATTACGGTAACAGTCGGTTCATATGTGTCGCTTTTTCGAGGTGGGTGGTCGCGGTGGCCGAGTTGTCGGATCTTCGGCCAGAGCTGACATTTATTCAGATCGCCATAGTATGTACACAACTGATAAAAGTGCAAAAATTAGGGGAAAAAATTTCAAAAATGCTAACCAAGCAACCGTAATCCGGCTAAACTGACCGTAACCCAGTTAATTCAATCGATATACCTCCTTTCTTACTCCTGGGAAAAGAGGTAGACTATTCTGTATATTGTATAGTCCTGGGTTTTGGCACTCCCTGCTAATCAAAAGGGTGCATTGTGTAGGTACAGCTTAGTGAGAGAGGACAGTGAGAGAGTGACAATGAGAGAGTGACAGCGCTATCACTTGCTCAGTCTGGTTTTACTGTACATGCCTGTGATATGAAGGGTTCCAAATGATATGAAGGATTCTAAAATGATATTATGGATTCTGATGTGTTCCACAAAATAGCGATATTTTTATATGGATGGACTCGTCTTGTTGTGAATAAGAAAACTTTGGCTGGGTGGGGGGGGGGGGTATACTACTTCCAAAATGTGGACACTTAGACATGATTCAACGTTGAATTTCTGAGAAATCAACTAGTTTTCCTGGACTCTAGTCTGAAAATCACTCCTTCAAAAGTTATAGGCCAAAAACAAGCCAACAATTAGACGTTTTCCATTTTCAGTTTTGTAAAGTTGACCTCTCAGAAATTCTACATCAAATGATAGTGGACCACCCCTTCAACGGCATTTCCGAAAATCAACCCATATCAAGGTTTAAGCTCTCAAAGTGCCAAAAACGAGTTTTCTGACCCTGTTTTTTTGTGTAAAAAATTATGGGGTCCTACGTGAAATGTTTCTGAAAATAGAATCGAACAACTGCGCTTTTAGCACATCACAAGCCCAAAAACTTGATTTAGAGTGTTTTTGGACATGCCACTACGAGGATGTTTTTTTGTTGTCTGCAACAAGTCGTGTCAACCCATAAAAATATGACAGTTTTTTAGAATATTTTACTACCTTTTTGGTTGACTCATCTTCACTATTAACAATAAACAAAATCTGTCTGTGAGTCTGTCTGTGCCACCTCATAACTCGGCTTCCAGTAGACTGATTTGGATGAAACTTATATAGATCAACTGGAAATTCTTCTGAGATAATGCCCTTTTTTTCTCGAAAATTCACCCATTCTCAATGCGGCATCCTTGGGGTGTGTGAGAACAGACGATGTAAAAGGAGGCCAGGAGGTTAGAGCTCCCGGAGGGAGGGGGGGGGGGGGGGCAAATACCGACTGGTTATTATATAACAACTCCACTGCCTGGTTGTTATTAGACACCTCTAAAATTCGAAACACGATAACATTTATTGAAGAACATTGAAAAAAAAATGGAACTGATAAACTAGAGGTAAACCAAAAAATTATCATTTGCATCCATTGAAGAAAAAGTCATGACTAAGAAGTTCCTCAAAAGTTGGTCGTTCAAAATGATCCATTCTGAGAATGTAATCCAACAAATCGAAAAGTTTTTGATCAGTGATAATGGTGTTGAGCTTTTGGTTTGAGGGGTTGAAGAACTTGTAGCCTGGTGTTGGACGGAGAACTCGATCTGGAGCACTGCAAAAAAATCATGAAAAGTATGAACTCAGACTATCTTAACTTACTTTAACTTATCAGCCTCATCCCACAATTCCACTGGAATTCTCTCTTGCATTATCGCTTGCATCATGTCAAGTTGTGTTTGCTCCGCCGTCTTTGTTTTATGAGTTTTGGATCCATAAAACAGTGGTTTTCCAATGTGAAGCTCGGCTAACAAAGCTCCATATGACCAAACATCAGATTTGTTGTTGAAGGGTAATCCTGAAAAATCATTGACATTTCAAATGATTACGAAGAATTTTTATCATACCTATGAAGACCTCGGGAGCTCTGAAATTCGAAGTTTGCACTCTTCTTGGCATTTTATATTCCTCGTAATCTGAATGAAACTCGCAGACTCCATAATCAGAGATTTTCACTTTTGGTTGCCTCATGCTGATTTTCAGGCTTCCTGGAGTTCCTTTCAAAGAAAACTTAGATTTTTCGAAGAGAACATTTTCAGGCTTCAGGTCGAGATGATAGATACCAAGCTGCTCCAAATGTTCCATCCCTTTCGCGATTTGGCTTCCGATATCTTCAATCGCCGACACCGCAAACGTGCATCTGATATCAACATCTTCGTACATTCTTTTTGCTTTTTCGTTGGCGGCTGAAAAAATAGGATAATTCAAAATATTGCAACTTCTATAACATACCTTCCATAATGTCAAAAATGGATCCTCCCAACAATTTCATAATAAGTACTTGTGTTGACCAGTCCGCTCGTGGATTCACAACCGTATCTGCTGCGTAAAGTTCTAGAAGATTCTCGTGTGGGTTCATGGCAATATGTTCGAGTACCTGAAAATCAAAACATGATATCTTGTGATATGATATCAAATACTCTTACCTTCTGCTCTTCATCATGGAAGAACGAAAAACCTGATTTAGCAATTTTGGCAGCGAACTTCCTCCCATTCTGAAAATTAAAAATCTAGAAAAAGTTAGCAGTCTAAAAGTATCTACCTCATTTTCCATCGCAAATACATATCCGAATGTTCCTTCACCCATTTTCTTCAATAATGTGCCTGCAAAAAATATGAGATAATACTCAAAAAATTTTGGTGCTTTTCCTTACATGTACCGCTATTCGTAAAGTGAACTTTTTTGTTCTTTCCATACAAGATTCCTTCTTCGTCATCAGAAGAATCGGATAAGGCATCTCCAGTAAACGATGTATCGCATGAGGAAATGTCGGAAGGAGAGTCTTTTGAAGTAGAACGGGGTGAACTATCGGGAGTACAGGCAAAGACGTCCGGTGATGGTTCGTGATGAGTATCGGGAGCAGTCTGAATGAAAATAAACGTGTGCAAATACAGTTGTGTCCCCGAGAACATTCGCTAAATTTCTAGAGAAACACATTTTCTTACTCCGTATAGCTACTATTTTTGCCCTAATCTCTCCTGGGTACACACTTCAAACTATTGGACTCTAGGACTACTGAAGCCTGTAACTTGCTTGGAAGTTGTTGAAAATAACTAAATGTTGCAGAATGGCTTACAATTGATAGGAGTAAGCCCCCTACCAAATTTCAGCCGATTCGGAGTCGTTTTAGTTTATGCTCAGAGTATGCTAATGTGCTCTATTGGACAAGTACGCTGAACACTGAACTAGCGGCGCCCCCCCCCCCCCCCTCCCGTTTTCTCAAACACCTATGTATACCCAACTTACATCAAGAACAACGTGCTCTTCTTCCTTCTCCTTCTTTTGGTTGCTTGTGACCGATCCGATGACTTGGATTCGGGAACATCTCTTCCGATGTGGCGTCTCAACACTTCCATCCACAACAATTCGAAGGCGGTTGTCTCCGTCGGAATCCGAATCCGAAGTCTGCAAAGAAAGTCCGGTTTGCGATTTATCCGAAAAATCAGAAAAAAAACTTACCAGGTCTCGTCGAGAACGTTTGGCTGCTTGAGCAGAAATTTGGGTAGATGAGGACCGGCGTTGGTGCTTCATTATTGAGTTTTCTGGAAAGAGGATAAAAGTTAGCTGAAATTGCAGGAGAGGGGGGGGGGGAGAAAGGATTAGAGAGAGGGTACACTGACTGAACAACGTGGACTGTAAGAAAAAATCAATAGTACAGGGTTTGAAATTGTCGTGGGCCAGCTGTAAAGTAAACAATAGGGAGGAAGTTGATTAAACAAAGAGAGTGTATGGAACCATTGTAAACTGCACCTGGAACACGGCGCCCTCAGCATCGGGTGGCGATGGGGCGCACTTGCAGCGGGGTAGAGATAGCCCTCCTCGTTCCACACACTCTCTCGCCCAAAAAACCAGTTTTTGCCCGTTTTTAGCCGAATTTTCGATTTTTAGAAGTTTTTCTATTTAATTTTATTATTTTTTTCCAGAAATAAAACACTGTTCTTATGCTGAAATCAAGCATTTTCAAAAAAAAACACTCGAAAAATAAGATTTTGAATCGAAAAAAGGTGCAAATAGCGATCTCAACCAATTTTTTATGAACATTTTTTATTTTTGTTGAAACTGAATCTTTTTTGATTCTTTACAAATTGTATTGAAAAAATTCCGAAGAAAGTCGGAACAATATGCCCCAAGGGGAAACGTACTCTGTTGCGACTTTGGTTTCTGGAATTCGCGCGCAAAATTTTCACCTAAAGAGATCAAGATTTTACACAATGTTTTTCCCAATGTGGTCATGTTGGTGATGGATCGCAATTCCCCTTGGGGAACATTGCTAATATAATCAAAAAATTTAGATTTCGAACAAATGTGGTTTATGAATAGAATTGTATGTAGTAGTTGTATGTGATGGTATGATAAAACAAGTAAAACTTTTTTTTTCTTTTTTAGGAACCTAGGCCATCGGGGGATGGAGAATTTTTTGAAAAGATATCGGGGACTGATAGCACAAAAAAGTTAGCCAAACACTATGAATGATATTATCTTCGCTTAAACAAACACCCTAATAAGTCAATGCAAAAAACTTGTAAGGCTGACCTTGCGCAATTATCTCAATCTTACCAGCAGTATCGGTAAGATCTATAAGAACAATTTTCCTACCAACCTAGATTCCGACAGCTGTCGTTCTTCCTAGGGACCAAGTTTTGAGAAAAGGATAATTTTGAAGAGGAAGACTAGGCTGGAAAGTTGAAAATCTGGAAAAGAAAGAACACAGAATTCAGAACAATCAAATGATTTTCGACACTTTTTGTGAAATTTATGACAATTTGACACAGACTTTATGACTTCCAATTTCTAGACGACCGACAAGTGTGATAAAGATCCGAGTGCTGGGGATTAAACTAAGATTAACACACAATCAAAGACAACAACGTTTGACATTGTCACTTCACCCATTGTCACTATTTCTCTTCACAGACACATCACAGACACATCATAGTACTCTTGTTCACTCTCCTCTCAATCCGACAGGTCTTTGTTCTTAGTGCTATTTAGATGACAGATAACACAGTGGTCATTGTTTGTGAATGTAGACTCGAAGATTCAAGATCCCAAATGAGGTCACCACACACAACGCACAATAAGGCAATAGGTCCTCATCGATCCTAACTTAGTCTTTACTTACCCCCAGCCCCATACACCCATAGTCGATTTTTTTCCCCTTTTCTTCGTAACCACTTTTAAACCGGCTCTCTTGATCTGATATCGTTTACACTCACAGTTACTTTCAGAGACAAACTCCGCCATGACCATAGCCTTTCCCCGCTTTCCGCGTTTGATTTGCGAAGGAATCCTAATGCTGATGGACCCCCCTGAAATGTGAGTTCAAGAGAAATTATGAACAAGTTTTAGAAATTTCATGATTTCAGGCTAGCCATGGGCCTAACCTCTAAAAAAGTGCAGCCATCCGTTGCTGTACACTCCAAAAAGTGCCAGCTGAATCTGGTGTTCTATGATGACGATGAGCCTTGCGTGGCCATCATACCATTTGTACCAATCAGCACTGACTCCAGAGCTGTGGACTTCAATGTTCCCCCAATTGCCGGAGAACCATCTGAGAAGATGGTCTGGTCGTATAATAAGAAGAACATCCCCGCCCGTTTCTACGGTCCCAATGAAATCCGGCTGTATTCTGGATCTGATTACAACCGCTGGGAACTCGCGAATCTTGTGAACCAGACTCTTGTGCCAAAAAGCATGACCTTTGGTTTCTTCGCGTTGAACGGGATGACGCGGATTAGTGAAGCTATGATACCTAGGCTCAACGTGACCCGAGTCACCCTTTGGGGTAATTTCGAGACGGAGCACAACCCATACCTGGACTTTATCGACTATTTTGCTGGAAAGGTTCGGGAGTTGGACGTCAGAGCGTGGGCACCATACGTCCTCCACAAGATGATGGACCACTGGCACTATGACTGGCTCAACATTGAGCACTGTCGTTGGATGGTAACCGATCGAATTGCCACTGTCACCAATTGCAAGTGGGTGCGATTCAATCGTTGCAGGAACTTTGATGAAGACATGAAGGTGGTGCTTAATAAATGGGTCAGCGAGGATTGCCCGATGACTCATTTTGAGATGATTTTGGATCACGTTTGTCCACCATTTAGCTTGGAAGTGATTCTGCAAAATATTCGGCACGTGATGATCGAGGAGGTCACAATGAGCAACGGAGAGTAAGTTTTAGACGTCATCCGACATCTATAATCTGTCTCCGTTCCAGAGTCCGTCGCTTTGAACCAAACCACGGCGCCAGGATCTTCCGATTCGACGGAGTCACTGCAATCGTCTCCTGTATCGGTCAAGCATTTCAGCTCGACCGAGAGTAGACAATAGACTGGTTTTCTGGAATGGGACTTCAATAACATCTCGTTGTCTTTTTCTTGTTTCCCAGTTCTGTCGAATTTTTGCTGTTGCGTTGTAATAAAGAAGTCTGGCAAAACTTTCTTTTTTTTATTCTTGGCACATGTTTCGTTAACTTATGAAGAACATAGTGACACAGTGCCAGCTGCCAACGATAGATGGTGACAACATATGGGATTGCCTCGTCTGTATGTTTTCTGTTGGGATGGACAAAACTAGAGTGAAGACAACTCCAATGTGGACGGTCCTTGTACCAATGTAGATCGATATATGTAACACTTTTTGGTTCTCTGGGAAAAATATTTTATTTTCTGCCGTTTTTTGATTTTCTCGGTTTTTTGCTTTTCCGCGAAGTAGCTGCCAGTGAATTAATGATGTGTTATGCGTCATTCAGAGCCCCTCTCTCCGCCCCTTCTCTACTTTAGGAAATGTCTCATTCAATAAGTTTTTTTTTCAGAAAAAATGAAGCTTCTCCGTTTTCCCTTTCTCGTGCATGAACAAGTTTTTCAAATGATGACACTATTAGAAGTGTAAGTTTCTATTTCATTTTTATTTTTGGAAGTAGGCTTCCGGTCAAAAAACTTCATGAAACTTTTTTATCATTCATTTTTCCAGTATCGATGTCGCAGGGCTCTCCAAACGAGCGGCGATCTTTGTAAAGACAATTGCGTCAAAGAACATGTTCCTGAAAGCACGAATCTCTCTAGAACTCCTTGTAGAAACTCCGGTTATTGGTTTGGACAAGTTTCAATTCGCCATAACGAACAACCCGGAAGACGGTGGGAAAGAAACGGCGATGTGGGCGTTCCGTATGGAAATTACTAGATTGCACAGATTCTCTGAAAACCCTCTGGCATGTTGGATGAAAATGCTCGATGTGCTACTGTACATAACGGCTCGATCAATTTCTTCCTTCTCCATCTCTCTGAGACTTTGGAGTGCACACTTGCCGGAGATTCTTCCTTGGATTGTATCCAAGGCAGAGTCTATCCCATCTCTTATACAGGGTGCGCAATAATTATTGCAACGCATTTTTGAAACTTCGTAACGCAGCTGAACCATAACCTAAATGTTTGACATTTAGCACGATTACTGTATAAACTTAACAAAACATATTCACCAAATTTGGTAAATCAACTCCTTCTGCAAAAATAATGACAACAATAATTGGGTGAGTCATATATCGAAAAGTTTATTGAGAAAACTTCTGGAGGATGTTGGGTTCCAACGAGATCCCAATATCATTGACCAATCAATGTTTTTGACTGATTTTGTTGAAAATATTCAAAACTTCAAGAAACATGTTAATTAATGGATGTAGTAAACACTTTTTCTAATTTTTGAAGTAATTTCGGTCACATGCTGAAAACTGGGTTTCACCCACATTTTGGGCTTCAGTCATGGTAAAAACATTCCAAATTATCTGAAATTAAGCATTTGTGGAGGACTAGACCCTTCTATTAATGTGACAAAAAAGCGGACCGTTGCTTCAGCCAGGAAAAGTTTTATGAGAACTTTTGTAAATAAGCCAGTTCTCTTGTCACGCGTATCCCAAACCCAACACCCAGGCGTATTTGGAGGCACCGAAAGGTCTCGGCCGAGGTTTTGGAAAGCCGGAAACATATTGAAAAATGTTCACCTAGGTTCCAAGTTTAAAAAATACATTTAGTCATCTCTGATAAACAAAAATTTTGATCGGGACAATGAATGGAAGTTAAATTATCTCCGGTAGGAGAATATCACGGTTTAGCAGTCATAGGCTGATCATCCAAAATTGCGAGTTTAAATTTTGACACTTTTTGAAGAAAAACAGTCCAGCTATGTTATAAAAACTAATTGATTTCAGTTTCATTCGTCAAAAACTCACGAAAATACTATATTTAGATTTGTACTGCTCCAAAACCTGTTTTCAGGTTTTCAACCTGGCTCGGGAAAAACCTCGTATTTCAAAAACTGAACTCCCAAACGCCCGAAACTAAACTGGATCAGAATGTCGAAGGTTTAAAGCATAATTCTTCTGAAAATTATTTGGATCAGTGTATTAGTTCGCGTTTTGCGAGAACGTTTCTCTCAGAAACAAGAGCGTGACTGAGAGTGCCTGAAGCAAGGGACGTTTCGATGGCTAAATAGCACCGTGTTCTTTTTGCGAGGCTAAAATTTCTAGAACATAATTTTTAGCGTTCGAAATTTGTGTATATCCATTTTCGAAGAAATTGGATGCCTGTGGCCATTTTTACACTTGTTCAAAGACGTTGCAATAATTATGGCGCACCCTGTAATCTTGGGCAGTCGTGAAACTCCAGAAAGAGATGTAATCGCCGTTCTACAAAATGTCAAACGTACAAGATGCCTAACACTGAATACTCCGATTGCCAACAATCAGTTGGCTTCAGTAATTCCTAATAAGTTACGGTGGCTTGTACTGGAAGGGTGCATCCGTTTGGAGCAAGTTCTGAAATTCAAAGCTCGAGAAATCAGAATCGCTTCACCAACCGATCCACTCTCCGATCAAGAAATCTATGGTTTTTTGAAAAGTTGGAGAGCTGGAAAATCTCACCGACACTTGAAGTTCCTCGAGATTGCTATCCTTGAGAGCAAGAACATTGATGAGATTTTGGGGGACATTCCAAATACGGCTGCAGAGGCAGGAATAATTCTAACCAGGTAAGAAGAAGTTAGTAAAAGTTTAAAGGCATTTCTTGTTTACAGAGAGGGCAACAGAATTGAAGGAGGACGTGACATCACTCGGGTGACCGATGGAGTCGTGGCAACGGTGTACATAGAGGCGAAAGCGCCCCTGGCTTGGTGGATGGGGATGTTTATTGCGAATGCAGCAGTTAGGGAGCACTAATTCTGGGATGTTTATGGAATTGATGTGTATTTGTTAACTTTCATGAATAAAATTTTCCACTTTCCATTTTCGACTTTCGACTTCCGAATAAGAAACTTACTTCATATTTCCGAATTTGAAAATTTCATTTTTTCGCAACTATGCTAGTCTCGTCGATTCATTGCTAACGATGTGTTTTTTCAGAATTTCTCGAAATTTTGACTTATAAGTTATGACATTGCTTAGAATTTTTAACATCGCAAATAAATTCAAACCTAACATGAAATTTGTAAATCCTAGTTAAGTTTGAAACATCGAAAATATAACCAAAGACACCTCTAAAGCTATCTAGAAATTCCTGAAAATTTTGGAGTCCGTTCATCACTTTTAGCCGAAATATTGGAGCTCACATGGAAACTGTCCGGAGTCACCCGCTAGTTTTGTTTCGATATTTTGTGTGTGAGTAAATCTGACATAGAATAGTGCACTGGTGAAATTATAGCGGCACTCTCTGAAGTTCCGGGAAGTTATTCCACTTTTTACATTTTTTGGAAATTTTTTGAAAGACTTCATTCACAAGACCATAACTTTTTTATTTTTCATCCAAACTGGTTGTTCTTTTTTGCACCTGGTAGAACATGGATAGACGTACATAATTGTTAATTAAACCCTTTAGCTAGCACTTTCCAGAAATTTGCAATTTTCAAAAATACAAAAATTGGGTGATGGAGTGAAACTCAAAAGTGGCGATTTTTGCAAAAACGTATCTGGGAAACTGTGTCTATCGGATTGTATGCAGCAAATGAGGTACGCATACATATTCAAAAGTATACCTACGCTTTGAGTTACACGACTTATTTCAACATTTTTCACTTTTCACCTATGTTTCATGTATCCCTATACATTGAAAATTTGAACTAAAAATCGAAATCGGTATAAGACTGCCAAAACCATCGCAAATTCATGGAATCTGTTATCTCTTACAAAGCTCGTCGTTTTGACCAATTTGGGATCTGGTTAGAAGCAAACCAGTGATTACGGATTTTCCCATTTTTTCATGAAACATAGGTGGAAAGTGAAAAAAGTTGAAATAAGTCGTGTAACTCAAAGCGTAGGTATACTTTTGAATATGTATGCGTGCCTCATTTGCTGTATACAATCCGATAGACACAGTTTCCCAGATACGTTTTTCCAAAAATCGCCACTTTTGAGTTTCACTCCATCACCCAATTTTTGTATTTTTGAAAATTGCAAATTTCTGGAAAGTGCTAGCTAAAGGGTTTAAAAAACAATTATGTACGTCTATCTATGTTCTACCAGTTGCAAAAGAGAGCAACCAGTTTGGATGAAAAATAAAAAAGTTATGGTCTTGTGAATGAAGTCGGTCAAAAAATTTTCAAAAAATGTAAAAAGTGGAATAACTTCCCGGAACTTCAGAGAGTGCCGCTATAATTTCACCAGTGCACTATTCTATGTCAGATTTACTCACACACAAAATATCGAAACAAAACTAGCGGGTGACTCCGGACAGTTTCCATGTCAGTTTAATTGAACCAATTTGAATGATCATGAAAATTGAAACATGTATATAGAAAAATGGTTCCATTCGAATGGTTTATTGTGGGTGAAGAGGAAGAGCCAGGTGGGCTGCTCTCACCGACAGACGTTAACTCGACTGTTATGTTGTTATTTTCTATGTGGGGCGTGCGCCGTTTTCCTAGGTTCCTTCGTGTCCAGACACCAGCTGATTCATGTTTTGACCATGAGATAGCTGATCTAGTGCATGTGGGTAAATAGAAAGTGCAGAGACCAAAAGCCCTTTGTCACAGCACCTCCGAAAATGGAAGATCGATACATATATACAGGGTGCGCCATAATTATTGCAACGTCTTTGAACAAGTGTAAAAATGGCCACAGGCATCCAATTTCTTCGAAAATGGATATACACAAATTTCGAACGCTAAAAATTATGTTCTAGAAATTTTAGCCTCGCAAAAAGAACACGGTGCTATTTAGCCATCGAAACGTCCCTTGCTTCAGGCACTCTCAGTCACGCTCTTGTTTCTGAGAGAAACGTTCTCGCAAAACGCGAACTAATACACTGATCCAAATAATTTTTAGAAGAATTATGCTTTAAACCTTCGACATTCTGATCCAGTTTAGTTTCGGGCGTTTGGGAGTTCAGTTTTTGAAATACGAGGTTTTTCCCGAGCCAGGTTGAAAACCTGAAAACAGGTTTTGGAGCAGTACAAATCTAAATATAGTATTTTCGTGAGTTTTTGACGAATGAAACTGAAATCAATTAGTTTTTATAACATAGCTGGACTGTTTTTCTTCAAAAAGTGTCAAAATTTAAACTCGCAATTTTGGATGATCAGCCTATGACTGCTAAACCGTGATATTCTCCTACCGGAGATAATTTAACTTCCATTCATTGTCCCGATCAAAATTTTTGTTTATCAGAGATGACTAAATGTATTTTTTAAACTTGGAACCTAGGTGAACATTTTTCAATATGTTTCCGGCTTTCCAAAACCTCGGCCGAGACCTTTCGGTGCCTCCAAATACGCCTGGGTGTTGGGTTTGGGATACGCGTGACAAGAGAACTGGCTTATTTACAAAAGTTCTCATAAAACTTTTCCTGGCTGAAGCAACGGTCCGCTTTTTTGTCACATTAATAGAAGGGTCTAGTCCTCCACAAATGCTTAATTTCAGATAATTTGGAATGTTTTTACCATGACTGAAGCCCAAAATGTGGGTGAAACCCAGTTTTCAGCATGTGACCGAAATTACTTCAAAAATTAGAAAAAGTGTTTACTACATCCATTAATTAACATGTTTCTTGAAGTTTTGAATATTTTCAACAAAATCAGTCAAAAACATTGATTGGTCAATGATATTGGGATCTCGTTGGAACCCAACATCCTCCAGAAGTTTTCTCAATAAACTTTTCGATATATGACTCACCCAATTATTGTTGTCATTATTTTTGCAGAAGGAGTTGATTTACCAAATTTGGTGAATATGTTTTGTTAAGTTTATACAGTAATCGTGCTAAATGTCAAACATTTAGGTTATGGTTCAGCTGCGTTACGAAGTTTCAAAAATGCGTTGCAATAATTATTGCGCACCCTGTACATATTCAGACAAATCTCATTTTTTGAAATAGCACACTCGCCCCTCAAAGAAGCCTTCTCTAATATCTGTAAATATTCAATTTATTGGATCTTCATCACACTTTATCTTAGGGAAATTTTCAGCAATCCAAACAACAAGCATCAAACTTAATTATTTCTACTTTTTTCTTCTCAGCAGTCACTCGGTTTATTTTCAGTATTGCAAATTCAAGTGTCACTTATCACCACAATCTACAGTGGCGAGCATTAGTGAGGACACTTTTTTGTGCAATCCATAACTTTGCCGAAACTACTCCAAATGACATGAAACTTTGCATGGATATCACTGGACAGTTGTACAGCAGGGCCACCATTTTTTGTCAGCTGCCTGTTATCTGCGACCTAGTTATCTCTTCAGGTATCACAGAATCTGAAAACCCAAAATGTAATATTTTTCTGTGTAACATTTTTTCGAAAATTATTTTAATGAAAATGTTGCTCACGTCCCAAATATGCATTAGATAAAATTCGGTGCACGTAGGATGGCGAGTTCTCGTGTTATCTAGGTCAAAGTTGAAATAGTGCAGTTTGGTTTTTTAGTCCTAACTCCGCTCAAAATTGCTCAAATTTGTTCAAAGTTTTACCAAAATGTGTATTTCGAGTTTCTTAACAGAATTCACATTAAAAATTTTATAGGGAAAAGTTCTTATTTTTGGACTCTCAAGCCAATTCCAAGTCAGTACTGAACTCGAAAAATAAGATATTCTCAAAATGAAATTTTCAACATGGATTCTGTTAAGAAACTCGAAATACACATTTTAGTAAAACTTTGAACAAATTTGAGCAATTTTGAGCGGAGTTAGGACTAAAAAATCAAACTGCACTATTTCAACTTTGACCTAGATAACACGAGAACTCGCCATCCTACGTGCACCGAATTTTATCTAATGCATATTTGGGACGTGAGCAACATTTTCTTTAAAATAATTTTCGAAAAAATGTTACACAGAAAAATATTACATTTTGGGTTTTCAGATTCTGTGATACCTGAAGAGATAACTAGGTCGCAGATAACAGGCAGCTGACAAAAAATGGTGATCTTGCTGTACAACTATCTAGTAATATCCATGCAAAGTTTCATGTCATTTGGAGTAGTTTCGGCAAAGTTATGGATTGCACAAAAAAGTGTCCTCACTAATGCTCGCCACTGTATCTTTCCCAGTTACGCTAGTAATCCCACCATCTCTATTGTCACTCAAAATTACGTGATGAATCGCACCCTTTCCTATTTTCTTTCAATTTCTTTCTTGTCACAATTCCTTTATGTGTCATAGTGTCAGGTCAGAAGGGTCACGTCTAGATAGAAAACACAAACTGAGACACACACACAGAACGCGGGTCAAATAGTACACTACGAATGCAGTGTTTCCTACAGTTGCCTCGTTTTTCAATATGTTTTGTCTCCTTTCTTCTGTCTTTTTTAATCGATTCCCTTCAATTTTTACTCTTCTTTCTCTAAATTCTATCGTTCGAATATTTCTATTTCAGGAATCTCACTCCATTGAAATCCAATAATGAACCCGTTTATTGATTTCTCATAATTTTTTTTGTAGTATTTCACCCTCTTCCAATAGGCACCACTTAAGGAGACACAGTATTACTTCACTAGTTTTTTCACCTTTTTTTGTCATTGCCTCTCAACTTTCAGTCACTGCTTTCTACACTCTTTTTTGCTAACTGTTCATGTCCAATCTGACCTTCACATCACGATTCTCCTCTTTTTCTTTCCAAAGTTTTATTCTCAATGTGTTTACTTCAGAAATCTTACTCTATCAAAAATCCGTTATGGCCCCCTTCAGGCTTTTCCGTCTTCCATTTTTGGCTAAGAAAGAAGTTGTTCTTCACCTGGTTCCTCTTTCCCGGTAAGTGTTTTGACAGAGATTTTGGTTGGAAAACGACCGTCATATGTCTATTTGAAACGTCAATACAGAAATATTGAGTTTCATACCATAATCTCATACATGATTCTGAACAATATTTTGCAAATTCGGAGTATAATTTTTTCAGATACAATCTCTATCTCTGCTCTGCCAAAACAAAATTTCAAATACTGAATCTTGAACCCAACTCTCGCACTTTTGAACTTTTCATCAATTTCGATGAACAATTTGTGGAGCTCAAAGGAATCGGCAAATTTCATGCCAAACAACTTGATCTGAATGATGTTGTTAATGATAACAGAGAGTTTCAAAGTCAAGTTGTCCCGATTCGACAAATTGGGGAAGACGAGTTTCACTCTTTTTGGAATGTTGGCGCGATCCGAGATGGATTGCATACTATCGCTATGCACTTCATCGATTTACTGAGTCTCAAATTGATTAAATCTATCAATATTGGGCAAGGTGAGGACGACATCCCAAGTTTAATGTGGTTTTTGAACTGCGGCGCCAAGGTTCAATCTATACTTTTTTATCCATTTGGAAATCGTGCCGATGCGGTGGGCGAGATAATCCTCTCTGATGCTTTTTTGGAGAAAGTGGAGTTCAACTTCTCGTTATTCACCCCGTTTTCCACACAATTTGAGCCGACTCAATTTTCTGGAGACAAGACTGTCACCATCACACTTTTCTTATGCGCTGGAGCACACTGGTTCAAAAGAAAGCACTTGATGGCAATGAACTGCTCATGGTTCTTGATTTCTTCATGCAATTTGACCAGCGAAGATATCAACACTTACCTGAAAACGTGGGGGCCAAGAAGAAAGAATGAAGAACGGAAATTCCAGATTAGATTGAGCGAAGAGTGCGAAGCATTCTCATTGGAAGGTATTTTGGAAGGTATTGCCGATCCACAGAAGTAAGTTTTACGAGTTTACTGAAGAAGAACACTTAGGCAACTGCAAAATTGAGATTTTTTGAGATTGGCTCTTTTTTGGTAGCAAAGAGTTTCAACTCGCAACCCATTTTTTTTCTTATTTTCAGCATCAATAGGACTGCACCAGGGAAACTCTCAATCAAATTTTATCGTGGAGAAGTCGAGATGGAAATCGAACTCACAAACAACAACAGGCATCTTGAAGCTTCCCTTCAATGAACTTTGTGACTCATTGCTTTTTTCTTGTATTATGATTTTACATTTTTTGCTTTTTTACTATCAAATACTATCTTCTTGACCACTAATCGTTGTTTCTGCTGAACTCCCCCTATTCATTTCTTGTTTTCATGTTTCATGTTTCTCTTCTTTTTTGAATAAAATAAACGATCAAGAAAGATAAAGCTTTGTTTTTCTCAAAAACATGAAACTGCCTCTATTTATAGAATTATTAGTTTTTGAAAAAAATTCGTTTTTCAAATTTTCGAGTTCTTGGAAAAGGAGACAAAATGTTTGTAAATGATTTTGCTGCACCAGTCCATATGAAATTAAGCTCGAAGATCAGATACAATTTTTCAAAATCATGGTTTGTTAGCTTCCCCGTGACAACTATCCTGATTTCCTCGAACAAGTGATAGTCTACTCGACGGATCCCCTTGCAAAAAATGCTTCCCTTTCATTTGGCTAGACTATGGACTCACGGGGATTGGTTCATGGGTACAATCTAAATTTAAACCTAGACTTATCGAAAATCATTCCTAGCTATACTAGGATTAAACAGGAGGTAAGTAGGAGAGAATGAGTTTAGTATATTAAACACACTTGGAATCACTTTTTAGAATCGTCAGAAAAATTCGAAACAACTTTATCCCCATATACAGTACCGGACAAAAAGATATAAACTTTTGGTGTTTTCAGTTGAAAAACGTCAACCTTGGGGTCTCGGAAAAGATGTTAAATTTGACCATTTGATCTGAAACTTTTTGGGTGTATACATCAACTTTAGAACTTTATTCTCGTAGTTGACAACTTTTTTGTACAAACTCTTCTAGAAATGATATGGCTCGTGAAAAGCAGAAAACACTAAAATCGGTGAAAATTGCACTAAAAACGCGGAATTTTAGCATCGCCTCATTTTAAAGGGACACATCATCTTTAAAAGAGGTCACACAAAAAAATTGTCAACTACAAAAATAGAGTTCTAGAGTTGCTGTATACACCCAAAAAGTTTCAAATCAAACGATCTAGTTTAACATTCTTTCCCAGACGCCCAAAGTTGACGTTTTTCAACTGAAAACACCAAAAGTTCATAGCTTTTTGTCCGGTACTGTAATTTCAGCACAAAAATGACAAGTCAGGAAGACTGAAGTCAATGTTTTCGATTGTTTCTTTTTTGCAACTACCGTAAAATCTGTAGTAGAAGGGTACCTTTAATAGAAGGGCATTTTTAGCAAAATGGGTTATTTTACGAGTAGCCACACATAAACGAACACACATAAGATTGAAAATGTTATTGGTAAAAATATTCAGATAATTCTATGCATAGTCTTGGTAGACGGCTGCTCAATTTTTTTCAGGAGAAAACAACAGAATTTGTAAATCAGCTATCAGCCATCTTCCATGAAGTGTAACACAAATTTGAAAAAATTTTGGCCACAATCTGACAACGAAGCATCACACTCCCCTGTCAGCTGCATTTTTTACAGTTTGAAATTTTGTAGACACTTTTCAAGTAATTCTGTGGATATTGAAAAAGTAGGTCACAAAACAAAAATCAGCCATCACAATCGTTTTTGAATCAATTTTTTGGAATCCTGAGGTAGCCTTCTATCTTCCTAGAATCTCAAAATAATTTTTGAAAATTTTTCGGATTTAGGTCACAACTTCCCAGCGAGGCATCAAACTCACTTGTTGACTGAATTTTTGAACTTTTGATGTTGTATCCTATCAAACCCCAATGCGAATAGTTCATACCTGCGTATTTGAGAATTTAGGTCACCAGCGAGTACCTGGCTTTCAGATTCACCTGGACATCAATTTGTGAACTCGTGAGTCACCCTACTATCAATCCTCGAAATTTCAGCTTTCCAGCACAACAATGAAAAAAGTTACAAAGAATAAATATTCTCGCTTGACCTCTGACGTGGAGAAAAAAAATGAAACGGCAATTTGAGAGGGAATCCCTGAGAAAAATTTATTCCTTACTTTTTCGTAGCCCTCTTCTGGCCGCTCTCTGAGGATCTCTCCCGACTTACTAAAGGCGAGTTTTGGTGTGATTGCGGGCATAGTTTAAGGGGTTTGGGGCCTAAATTTGGGACTGGAATTAGTGGGATAGGTAGTAGTAATCTGGGGTTATCAGGGAATCTATAGGGGACCACTTAATGCTGGGCAACTGGGTCACTGTGGCTGGTAGAAGTTGGGTAACTCGGGACAAGTAGGGAAAAATGTCGTTTTTGAGTGGAGCTCGAAGTGGGTTTCTGGCGGCAATAGTATTCCTCTAGGTTTTGACAATCAACAGAAAATAGTACTAGTTTTGGGTCACCTGGGAAACTGTAGCTGGTAGAAGTTGGGAAAAACTGGGAAAACATGGGAGTCTTTGGGATGCTGCCTCGAAAAACTTAGTAGCTCATTTTCATTATTTTGGTAGAGCGCACAAAAAAATTTAAGAAATTAGGTCACTGTAGGCAAGAAGAATAGGTACTTGGCACCAGAGAAAGTGTAGAAAATTTTGCGCGCTAAACTTGGGAGTCTGTGATTTAGCTAGAACGACATCGAAGATTCGAGGGAGTAGGATTAATTTGATTAAAAAAATCGAAAAAAATAAGCGGCAGCTGGCAAAGCAGCCCAAACGCGCGCAAAAATTTTTTTTCAAAAAAAGGTCTTGGGGAAAAAGGAAGGGGGTGGGAAGAAAGGAATGTTTCCATGGCTGTACGGGTACACAGTATCAAGTCTATCATTTCTTCAACTCTCAATCTCAAGTGGTCAATACCAAGAAACCACTACATCAAGATAGGGTCATCTGGGCTATTGTGTCGGTGTCATTCTCCTTTCATGGGTTTTCGGCAGTTTGAAAATCTTTCCACATTTTCAACAGTTGTGGGAGATCGAATGAATCGTTCACATGTCAAAAAACAGTCAAAGATAGGCCGGGCCATGAATCTTCCAGTTTCTTAAGTTTCCAGGATTGTACCGGTTCCACAGTGTTCTATTTCAAGAAACCACTTCATCAAGATTGAGTCGTCTGGTCAACAGTGTCGGTGTCATTCTCTGATTCCAGTAGATTCTTAACCAAAAAGTATTATGGAATCCACACTATCAAGATTGATGTTAAAGTTTGCAGTTCTCAGTGAGACAGCACCAGTTCTACTGAGAACATAGTTCATTCAATTTCGTTTTAGTTGATTTTACACTTTGCTCTTTGGGATAACGTCTTTCTCAATTCTACTGTCATCGAGTCTACAGTTTCTTGGTCATCTCACCTTCTTGCTCATTCTCAAGAATCTATCATTCGATTGAGTCGCAAGTACCAGGAGATCAGATCAAATGGTCTGAAGTTGTCAGCGAGAACTTGGTATTGGTATCGATGGAGTTGTCTTCTTTCAATTGGAAGCAAGTTATGCAACATCATCCGTTGTATTTATTTTTCGAATGGCGCCCAAAGTTGTTTGCGACTTTTGGTTTCTTTTCCTGTTTTCTATTAGAGCGAGCAACTTCTTTAGTTTCTATTGTATTTTGGGGATCACAGTATCAAGCTTCTCACTTTTTCAACTACAAGAAAAAATGGGCTGCAGCTGGCGAAACGTCTCAAACGCGCGCTAAAACACTTTTATTTAAAAAAAGGTCTTGGGGGAAAAAGGAAAAGAAATGGTAAAAAAGCAATAGATGGGAGAAGGGGGAATGTTCCCATGGTTGTTTGGATCTTCAGTATCAAGCTTCTCGTTTTTGCCTCTTCTTGTACCCAGTGGTGTATCTCAGAAAACCATATCAACAAGATTGAGTTGCCTGGGCTATAGTGTCGGTGTCATCTTCTGATCCGAGTTCATCCTTGATCGAGAAGTAAGTCCATAATATCAAGATTGATATCAAAGTTTGCTGTTCGACATAAGACAGCACTAGTGTTTTCCTTGTTTTCACACGTTGCTCCAATGGACAATGTCTGCCGAAGTGCTGCAAACATGGTGTGTATTCATTGACCAGTTTCTCGGTCATACCACTTTCTCCCTTGTTCTCAGAAATCTATGACTCAATTGGGTCGCTGATATCAAGAGATAAGTTAAGTCAGTGGTCGTTGGCCTAACCTTGTCAATTTTTTTTTTCTCAGGGAAAATTCGTAGTTGCCCTTTCCAAGTCAAGATTTTCTGAACAACAAATTTGTTTTCAGAAAAATGCTGGATGCTTCTGCCGTTGAGATTTCGAACATCTCTTTTTCGCCTTCTAACAAGGTGAGTTTTCCGTTGAGGTTCTAGTCATTCAACTTTTTCTTGCAGTTTCTGATTCGCTCCAATCGTGATGAGCTTCTGACTTTGACAGTCAAGAACATGGAAGAATACGATGTGGTTGTGCGTGTGACTTCTAACACGAAGACTCTGGACATTCGTCCCATCTATGCATTGATTCAGTTTCGCTCGTCTCAAATCTTTGTGATCCAAACTATGGGTCTCAAAAATCTTCGCAGTGTCCCGTACCACATGTAGGTATTTGATTCAATTGACAATTGTAGCAAAACATGTTTCAGCGTTTCCGTCGAGATCAGCAAATGCTTCGAGCTCAATGTCGACGTGCGCGATGTCTGGATTTCGAAAACACTTCGTGAACGGTTCTTGCACGGATCGATTCATGTGAAGGAGTTGTATGTCGTGTATGAAGACCTAAACGAGATGGACTGGTATTACGAGGAAGGAGAAGACGGCGAGGTGGGACCGGTGAGTGATTTTTCTCATACTTTAGAGAGAGAATCATTGGTTATTTAAGAAATGTTTTCTTTTCAGCCGATTTCGTACGGAGTGCGTGTTGGGAAGGTCGAAGGTGGACGTGGCCGTGGTGGATTGAGCAAATGATTCGGAAGACTTCGAAGAAGTTGATACTTGAGAGATTCCTTACTTGTCATATGATTTTTGTAGAATGAAATAAAATTTGATTGAGGTGCAATTTGTTTTTTTTTAGTTAAAACTTTCAGATAAATAAAACTTGCACGTCTAGGAAAAAACTTTGAAAATTCCTTTTTTATACAAGTTCGGGATTCGTATACCTAGGGTTCTAGAAGATGACTCGTATCAGCATCTTGTTCTCAAATATAAAAAGTAAAAGTGAACTCAAGGTGGCACTTATTTGCAATAGATTTTGGATGCATGGAAGGCTTAGCTGCAATATGGGGCAATTTTGGCTGTCCAAAAATGGTAGGGTACATTTCGAAATGTTATTATTTTTATGTGTACTGTACTATTGTGCTACTTTACTACTGTACTACTGTACTATTGTACTATTTTACTACTGTATTACTGTGCTGCTGTACTACTGTACTCATATTGGAATAGCATTGTCTATTCTAGTGGAGAAATTGTCTCGAGAGATTGTGGTGAGGGACAAGAAATTGTCTTGGAAGAAAATTAAAAAATCAGTCCAAAAAGAAGTGACATCTTGCGGGCAAGATTTGTTCAATTTCAGCAGGAAACAACGAAATTAGCGTTATCAATGGAAAATTTTAATTTCACTGTTGCCCACAAAACTTTCCTCTGTTGATAGTTTAGAAACTCTGCCCGCTAGATGTCACTTTATCGGCCTATAACTCCTTTTGAACTGATTTTTATAGCTTTTCCCAAAACAATTTTCGGTCCTTAAGAAAATCTCAAATAATCCAAATCCAAAAATCAACAAGTTTTGGAACTCTTTAGTCCTCCTTCAAATACTAAATCCCTACACATTCGGTGTCATTCCCATTGCCTTTCTCTGCCCTCTGCGTCTAACCTTTTTCAAGGACACTGGTACATATGGTCACGCGATTTTCCGTGGCCTCCTCGTGAAAGCGAACAAAAGTTCAAGTGTATTTTTCTCTACGTCTCTTTTCTCTGTCATATCCCTCATACTCTGCCGCCTCTTCTCTTACGCGAAAGGGGCGCGCATTGCTAATTTTGAATTGTAGACGACCTAACGATTGGCTTAAATGCCCCACAACGGCTCATTCTGAATCGATTTTTCCCGAATTTTTTAATGAAATTAATTACAGTGAAATTCAATAACGAACTCTCTCTCTTTTCGCCTTGTTTTTGTAATGTGGATTCTTAATAAAAAGGGAATAAATAGTTTTTTGAGATCATTTCTCTTTCTTCTCTTTTTTGCATTGATTTTACGTCTGTCACAACCTATTTTTGTAACTTTTTTGCTGCATCGACTTCGCAGGCTTCTTTATTTTTAATTTTAGGTGAATTTTCGGAACATTAAGGCAGGAAGTAGAAGAGAACAGGAGTGGTAGAACGAAATTGATTGGAAAGGAGGAAGAGGAAGTAGTGGAATCGGAGATGACTGAACTAAACAGGGATTTGGATGAAATTTTTGGGACAAAGCTAGTAGAAGATGAGGTCGGTACAAATCAAGTCAGTTTTGCGTCAAGGGTTGGATCCCGCTCAACACCAGGTTAGTTCATGGCAAGCAAAACTGATAAAACATTGTTGATATTTTTCGTAAAAATAGAGATATCATTTTGAAAAAAAATAGTTTTGAGCCAACTTACTGATGAATTTTTGAGAACCATATCTATTTCATTGTCATTAAAATATGGCACAGTCATTTTTTAAAAATTCAACAACAGAATGCTCATCTACTGGCTCAAAATTTTAATAATTTTCAGCAAACCAAGCAGGACCATCTACAATTGAGCCACACCAATCCAGATCTTCAAGTAGTTCTCAACAACCAATCAAGATGATATTTTATCCAACGAGCAATTTGGCAGGAAAAGAGACGTTCCAGAGCCCAAAGTGAGTTTTTCATAATTATTCCAAAGATGCACTGAACCTCCTGGCCGAATTTTCTTGATCAAGCTGATTTATAGTACGATTATTACTTAACATTTTCTATCGGCCGTAGTTTTTGGAGTGAAATTTTCGAGTTAAGGGGAAGTAAACTGGAGAGTTTCACACCGAGTGGTCAAATTTTCTTAATAGTTTCACGATGATCACTAAGATTTTCCCTGTAAAATTTCCATCACATTTTACCACTCTACGTTCATTTTTTTAACCTGTTTCATGAGGATACCTTGAAAACGAGAAATTTTCAGACTGCCCTCCAAGAGAGTTTCAGAACCTAAGATGAATTTGGCATATAAAAATCTCCATATTTTGAAATTGGTACCGTCCTCGTTTGACATTTTCTATCGGTCCGATCATATCTTTCGGAGTGAACTTTTTGAGTTAAGGGGGAGTGAAAAACTGGAGAGTTTTACATGAAAAACTCTTTTAGGCTGTAGTCTAAAAATGGCCTGTTCTCGAGATTTTTGAACCTGTTTTTTGAGGATATCTCGAGAACGGAGAATTTTTAGGCTGCCCTCCATGAAAGTTTCCGAGCCTGAAATGAATTTGGCATCGAATCATATAAAAATTTCCATACTTTTGGAACTAGTACACACTTTTTTTCAGGTGTCTTCGGAAAGGATGTGATTGCTCCAACTACGAATGTCTCAAGTTCGATGTCTCAGGTTCAAAAACCGAGTGTCCTCCAGATTGCCATGCGAAATGCAAAAATCAGATGTATGCGAAGCAACACTTGCTTCCAAAAGTGGAGGCGCGCGACTCCGTCATCTCAGGAACAGGCCTCTACGCTAAGGAGGATATCAAGAAGTACGTTCTCATCATCTTCTACATTGGGGAAGTGATCTCTGATGCTCTGCGGGATGAACGTCGGAAAGGCTACGATAAACGGAAGTTGGTGAACTATTTCTTCCGAGTCGACGGGCATCTCACCATCGATCCAACAGATTACGGAAACGCGGCCAAATATGCCAACCATTCCTGTGATCCCAATATGGTTGCCATCCCTTGGACGTATCACGGAGCTCCAGAAGGCTTCAGAGCAATCGTCTTCAGAGCTGAGAAAAAAATAAAAGCAGGAGACGAGCTCACATTCAATTACGGAGATGAATATGCCGAGAATTTGGAGTGCCACTGTGGAAGTTACTGGTGCTCGGGTTTTATTGGAAAACCCTTGCCACTCGAAAAACGAAAAAAGCGAGAGGCTGCCCTGGAGAAGGAAGCCCAGCAAATTGCAAAGAATGCTGGTGTCAAGGACAAAAACGGAAATCCTCAAATGAGAAACCCAAGAAGTGCTCACAATGAAAATATCAACAAGTTGGGGGCTGTAATAATTGATACAGACGACGACGACGAGGAATCAGACACATCGTTTGCTCCACCAGCAAAACCAAAGAAACGCAGGCGATTTCATCATCGCCCAAATGTTTCCGATGCTGATGATATGGCCCGCGACGATGTTGAAAACACAGATTTCCAAGGAAAGCGACAGAGCCGTGAAGCAACTTCAGTAGCCGACAAGGCTCCAAAACCTACAACCGATCCTGGACGCGCATCAACGAAGGAAAGGCAACGTCGTCGTCTTCCTGCTCCAGAAGTCGAGGGATATATGGAAAAATTTTCAAGTCTAAACAAAAATCAACATTTTCAGTGCCAAAGACTCCATCCCCAAAACAACAGGATATTGCCACCTCGAATGGCAAGAAGTCGAACACTGGTGAGTTTGATCATTGAGCTCTTTAGTTCGGTTACAAATGTCTTTGTTTCAGTCGCCCCACAAACATCGCTTCTTTTGCCAGTACCAGATTCAACTTCATCTGACATAGGTCCCAGAGCTCTCCAGTTACTAACCGCTGAGGAGATAGTGCAAAGTAGGTTTTGCAATCTTTAGATACAAAAATATAAGCATTTTTAGAGTTGAGCGAAATGAAAGATGAGGCCAAATCTCACATGGAAACTGTCCGGAGTCACCCGCGAGTTTTGTTTCGATATTTTGTGGGCGAGTAAGCCTGACATAGAACAGTGCACTGGTGAAATTATAGCGGCACTCTCTGAAGTTCCGGGAAGTTATTCCACTTTTTACATTTTTTGGAAATTTTTTGACCGACTCCATTCACAAGACCATAACTTTTTTATTTTTCATCCAAACTGGTTGATCTTTTTTGCAACTGGTAAAACTTGGATATGCGTACATAATTGTCAACTGAACACTCTAGCTAGCACTTTCCAGAAATTTGCAATTTTCAAAAATACAAAAATCGTGAGATGGAGTGCCCTATACATCGAACATTTGAACTGAAAAGTCGAAATTGGTATAAGACTGCCAAATCCGTCGCATATTCATGAAATCCGTTATTTCTTACAAAGCTGATCGTTTTGACCGATTTGGGATCTGGTTAGAAGCACACCAGTGATTTCCGATTTTCTCATTTTTACGTATAGGGATACATGGAACATAGGTGGAAAACAGAAAATGTTGAGATAAGTCTCGTAAGTCAAAGGGTAGGTATACTTTTGAATATGTATGTGTGCCTCATTCACTGTGCACAATTCGATAGACACAGTTTCCCGGATACGTTTTTCCAAAAATCGCCACTTTTGAGTTTCACTCCATCTCACGATTTTTGTATTTTTGAAAATTGCAAATTTCTGGAAAGTGCTAGCTAGAGTGTTCAGTTGACAATTATGTACGCATATCCAAGTTCTACCAGTTGCAAAAAAGATCAACGGCTCTATTCGACTTTACGGGCCCCAAGGAAAAGTTAACGGGCCCCATAAAGTTGACGGGCCCCTTCACAGTTGACGGGCCCCTTCTCAGTTGGCGGGCCCCATCTCAGTTAACGGGCCCCATGTCAGTTAGTGGGCCCCTTCTCAGTTGACGGGCCCCAACAAATATACTGCTTTGTGGTACTAAAAATTATTGCGTTGAGCATAGTGAGTTATATTAAGTTTTTTTAAGAAGGAAAACTGATTGAATCGTTGACTTTGAAATTTGAAAAACATATTGTTAGCCACACCTTGCCATGATTCAAACAGTCTTTTTTTTTCTGAAAATTAGGCTTTGGAAACTGGAAAATAGTATATCTTGCCTGGAGTTCACCGACAAGGCATTTCTAAGCCTGATATTGCAAAAAAGGATCACCAACTGAATGAAAAGTGGTTTCACAGAAAGTTGGGAAGGTATGTTGGAATAACATCAAGTCATATTTTCTCTATGCTAGCAATAATTTTTAGTACCTCAAAGCACTATATTTGTTGGGGCCCGTCAACTGAGAAGGGGCCCACTAACTGACATGGGGCCCGTTAACTGAGATGGGGCCCGTCAACTGACATGGGGCCCGCCAACTGAGAAGGGGCCCGTCAACTGTGAAGGGGCCCGTCAACTTTATGGGGCCCGTTAACTTTTCCTTGGGACCCGTAAAGTCGAATAGAGCCAGATCAACCAGTTTGAAAGAAAAATAAAAAAGTTATGGTCTTGTGAATGGAGTCGGTCAAAAAATTTCCAAAAAATGTAAAAAGTGGAATAACTTCCCGGAACTTCAGAGAGTGCCGCTATAATTTCACCAGTGCACTGTTCTATGTCAGGCTTACTCGCCCACAAAATATCGAAACAAAACTCGCGGGTGACTCCGGACAGTTTCCATGTCAGCTTAACTTTGTGAATACCCTCATAAAACTGTGGGTAGATACTGATATCCAGAATCAAAATAGCAAAGATTTGGAGAAGGAGAAGGAACTCAGGGAGATTAGAGTGGAAATGATCGGCGCTCTGATTGAAAAGGCTCCAAAGATTGAAGCAGAAAAAGAGACACTCGTCAAGATCTTTGAGATGTTGGAGGATCTCGAAAAAGATATCGCATCAACAGAGGGAAACTACATGAAGCAAAATCTTTTGGTAGAATCTGTAGCATGGAAAGAAGGTTTGGAAAAAGATGAAGAAGAGTGGAAGAGAATTGTGATCAAGCTGAACGATAATCTCAAGATGATCAAGGAAAAAGAACAACTTCGCAAGCAACTCGAGAATAATTGGCTCAACGCGAATGAGATCCTCTCCGTCTATCAACAACCATCATACACCCATCAGAATGCCTTAGTTGATGTTGTGAGTCAATTGAATTCTATTAGAGCACTTCTCAATATCTCAATTGTTTCAGCAGCCCGATGGTCAATTGAAGGCAAGACTTACGAATCTTCTTTCCACAAGCAGTGCTACTCCAAAAGGTAAGATTTATTGAGAAGCTTTATTGTGTGAAATATGATTTTCAGCTCAACTTCCAGCAGACCGAATGCGCGGTGCATCGCCATCTTCTACAGGTTCCAGAAGTGAGATGGCTCGCCAGGAGGATTCGGAAGTTTTTGGAGAGCAGAGTCAACCGGGTAAGTAGAATTTTAACTGAATTTTGGTGTTTCTTTAAGAATGAAGTTGAAAGATTTAGTGTGAATTCGTAACATGGGAACTTGCTAAAATAAGTATTTTTGGATTTCCTGAACACATGCAAGAATCAAGTTTTAGGTCAGAAATGCAAACCGTTTTTGAGTTATGATCCTTTGAAAAGTGAAGCTTCGCATTTTTATAATAAGTTGAGTTAGGGCTCGTTTTTCAAAAGATCATAATTACATTAACGGTTTTTATTTTGGACCTAAAACTTCAAAATTAATGTTCCAGAGGTCCATGGTGCGGAGGTACCAATTTTGAGAAAATTCCGATACGGTTTTTGAAAGGAGATTTATTTTAAGGGGCACATTGTGGTCATCAGCATTTGTTCGCGTGAAATATACTCTCGTCACAAGCTCCATGAAGTCAGCTCTCCTTCTCCTATTTCCCATTTTTCGTCTTTTTCTCCAAAACACAGCCATATTTCGCAAGTGTCCATTTAAATTCTTTACTTCAACTATATTTCATTCACTTCTTATTACTCTATACCTTCTTCAAATTTCAAATTCGAAATAAGCCTTTATAGTCTTTCTCTGTTGAGTCAAATGTTTTTTCCCTAATTTGCTATTTTTTTTGTCCATTTCATAATAAGTAGCCATATTTTCATTAATTCATCGCGTTCTATTGTTAACATCAATGAAATTTGAAATGTTTGACTTTTCGCCGGTTTTCGAAGCGTTCTGAAGTTGTTTTCAGTTTACAAGAATTGAAAAATGCCTCAAAATCTGGAAAAGATGGACTGAAAAGTCCAGAGGAAGATTGATAAATTGAATAAAGACTATGAGCATGCGAAAATTGTACATTTGAAGTTTACATATACATGGTTTATTGGCAGTAAAAAAAAGCAAAAATTTGTCAAAATATGTTATTTGAGATAAATTGTTAGACATTACAAAATTGAACGAATTCAAAAAAAATCAGATTTAGAGATGAAGATTCGCCAACCCTGCCAATTCGAATGCGTTTTCCGGAATCATTGCACCTCTCAGCTTCTCAAACCGGAGCCAGTAGTCATGAGTTACACCCACGATATAATCATATCTTCCCGGATTCGCGTGCAAGTACCTCTTCTTCTCCTGTCCGTATACAACGTATGTGACATGACAATGAGCGGGGAAGAGAAAACTAATATCTCCTTCAAAGTGAACGTTTCCGCAGGCGATAATCTCGATGTTTTCCTGTGACAAGGCGATCTGAAAGAAGAAATGTTTAGAACTGACATCCTTAATACTAACACTTACATTCTTGAGACCAATCAACTGAATAGAGCTCATCTGAGTATGGGAAATGATGATATTGGTGAGATGCAAAAAAGCATCCCATGAGTTCGGTAAGATGCATCTTTTCACAAGCACCTGGTTTGCTTGACGCCATTGATCGGTGGTCATAATCTGATCCAGGTGTATTGCTCGTGGCTCGTGCTTGTCGACACCCTTGATTTTCAATTTTCTCAGAATCATCGGATCGACGCAAGTTAGCACTCCCATTATGGATTCTTGTTCCGATGCGCTAATGTATAATTTTTCCACTTTAATCTTCCTCTTTCTTCCAGCAAGCATAACAGCAAGTTTTGCAAACCAGTCTCTTCCTTCCTCAGTTTGACTTTTATCACCAAATCGCAACGTCTTTACTTTCATTGACTTTTCCAGAAGGTATTCCATATCCGAGAAAAATACATCTTTGAAATTCTCCGGCACGTGTCGATGTCGAAATCCATTGCGTACTGTGCATCCATTGTGTCTGACGTAGTCCACAAAATTGATTTTTCCTCGAACGAAAGACTGCATTCTAGTGGATATCGTCCCGGTCTTAAATTTGAAGAAGATTGATTCAAAAGTTGGAGCAATTCTGGCATCTTCAATCAATTGTCGTAAAGTTTTGCTCACTTTCTTCAATTGACAACTGAAAAAGGGGTATAGTGAAGTAGTTCATAATATTGGTTTGCAACTCACTATTTTTGATATTCAAAAAATTTGAGAAGATGACCGAGAACCTCCGGTGGAAGAGTGTCCAGTTTTGGTCTGTAAAACAGAAATTCATTAAAATTTGAATAGCTTTGAAATTGAATGGGAAGGAGTTTATCCTGAAGATTTGATTTTTCATATAAACTGACACAGAATTCAAGAAACCCCCGAAAAATGTCACAGGGGTAAGTGTGAAAATGATTTTGAGCAACGAAAGTTCCAATTTTTCAAATGTTTAAAGGCGTATATCTCTAGAATAGGGATAATTCTCGAAATGTTGTTAACTAACAATTGTCAGAAATCTTATGATGAGTAGTTTATCAATTAACCATTTTTTGATAGCTGTGTTCATTTGCGAGATATACAGGTTTAAAGTTAGTCTCCGGTTGAAAACGGGGAGTGACGCAGAGAAGACGAGTCCTAACTTTAAAGGCGCATATCTCTAAAATAGGAAAAAATCTCAATGTATTTAAACAGTTACACAATGCACTTATAGATCACTTACGGTTGAGAAGGTGTCTGTCTAGAAATTGTGAGTTGTGGAGAGCTGCTTGGAAATCTGGTCAGTTTTGGCTCGATACCAGATGGTCCTGCTTGCGTCGTTAACGAATCTGGAGACTTTGAGCCAGTGAGTGAGCATTCTGTAAAATTTTTTTTAGTCTCCTATTCCAGTAAGAAGCAATATACTGATGATGGTAGAATATCGTATTCACTGTAATTAACGCACACGTGCCTCAATTTTTCAAACACTCAGTCGCGGTGTGCTTCTATTAGAAGTGCGCTTCAGTTACAGTCAATACGGTAGTTCTGCTTCTTAAGAATTCATTAGAAAGTTGGTTTAAAACCATGTCTTTTTTCATAATTTCATCTATATACTAACGGAAAATGATAAAAGATATTTTTACTGATATTTTTGCTTGCCATGAACTAACCTGGTGTCGAGTGGGATCTAATCCTTGACGCAGCACGGGCTTGATTCAAACCGATCTCATATTCTGCTAGTTTTGACCCAAAAATTTCATCCAAATCCTTGTTTAGTTCAGCCATCTCCACTTCGACTACTTCCACTTTTTTCTTTCCAATCAGTTTCGTTCTGCCACTCACGTTCTCCTTTGTTATTTTCCTTATTTTGTTGAAAATTCACCTGAAACTGAAAATAAAGAAGCCTGCAAATGCGGAACAGCAAAAAAACTACAAAAAAAAGTGACTGCCGAAAATCAATGCAATCGGTGAGAAGAGAAAAGAGAAGAAGAAAGAGACACCCTCAAAAAACTTATGCATACGCATTGTCTCTGCGTCTCTGTATTTATCTCACTGTCTCTTCTTCATTGTTCTTCAGTCAAGGCAGCACAGACAGTAGAGACACTGTCTGAGAGAGGGGAGTGCATGTGTTAGAACACTGAGACGCAGAAAGTCATACGCAACTGAGTGGAGAGAAGAAGAGTAGTGAGTCAGTACAGCCACACACAACAAACGGTTAGTATGGGAAATTTTATTCGCAAAAAGGTATGAAAACTTTGAGTCTACTTGGGCTAAGTGGGTTGCAAATAAGATCCGTTTGCTTTGAGATGTTCAATTTTCAATGCTTTGTCACTCTGAGTTCAAAGGAGGAATCCGACCAAACATTATTGCTTTAAAATACATAAAAATGTGTGTAGATTCTAAAAATCATAATGAAAACGTTTTAAAATCGCTCTAAAGTCCCGAAAAATATCTCCAAAATTAGCAAAAATCGTAAAAATTGTATCCGGTGACCGTGGACGAGTTTCCAAAAAGTGGCGGAGCCGAGCGCTGTGATCGGCTGCTGCACGACTGAAAAGACGCTCATTAGCTGACTTCGCTCCTTTTTATGGGAAACTCGGCGACGGCCAGCGGATACAATTTCTGCGATTTTTGCTCATTTTGGACCAATTTTTCGGGATCTTAGAGCGATTTTAGAGCATTTTCATTATGATTTTTGCAATCTGCGCATATTTTCACGTACTTTGAAGAAAAAAAAATTATGGTCGGAGTTCTCCTTTAAGGAAATTTAGAAAATCAATTGGTTTCAGTATAGTCAAGATTGTTCAGTTTTCAAATTTGAAATGAAAAAGGGAGGAAAAGTTCTTTCAAGTGTCCACTGTTTACCATAACTTTTAACTGATCACATTTCTATTTCCCATCCATACCGTATATTTCTTCTGTTCTCCTATCTTTGTAACAAAGCTCCGTATTTCTGTGCTTGATCACCCATAAACACAAATCCCTTAAGAAAATCGAGATTTGAAATGATTATCAGTAAGAACAATGATCCTCAAATGTCCATGTGATCATGTTACCGTTTATTTTGATTCTGCAAACCTATCCTCCTTTAAAACAAATAAGTTTAGATTATGATATTTTTTATCGAAAAAAACGTTTTGAAATTACAAGAAATTTATGATCGGAACGGAAAAAAGAGAAGTATTTGCCACAAAACTGGCAAGAAAAAGTGAAATGAAGTGAGCATAACTGGGGAATTAAGTAAAGAGGCAACAAGGCGGAACAGGAAAAGTAGATGAAAAAACACGAAGCAGTTTCTCATTGCAAATACAAAACCCCATTATTCTCGGAGAGTGTGAGCGCGGCTGATGGCTCGGTGTCAGTGGAGAACTCTTTGGTGGTGTTCTTAAGAGCGGTGTAGTCAATGGATCCTGCTTCCCACATTTGCCCAATCGCCTTGAAGAAGCCAACAACTGGCAGGTTCTCCGTTTTGAGTTGCGATTCCGGATGACGGAGCTGAAAAGTTATAATTATGAATACCTGTGCCAAAAAATGAGAATTTACTCACCAAGGCCACTTTCTTCTCCTTGACCTCTGGGGAGAATCCCATGAGACTTCTCGAATCATCGCGACAGTGGAGATGGATAACGTAGGAGAGTTGAATGATATCGTCTATTGCCGTGTTCCTCTTCCCATCGATAGCGTCCGGGGTGGCATGTTCGAGCTTCGAGAAGTTGACATTTTCCGTGACATAGACATCGTCATCGTTCTCCTCCTCCGTGTTGTAGGCGAGACCAAAATCCGTGAGAAGGATTCGAACTCTCTTGTGGTTGTCTGGCATGGACAACAACATGTTTCCCAATTTGATATCGCGGTGGATGATATTCAGGGAGTGCATCTTCTCAAGTGCCTCAACGGCCTGGAAGGTAATTGCTTGGATGGTCGATGGGCGGAAAAGGAGATGTGCATTCGTGACTTGCCCACTGAACTTTTGCGGCCCTATCTGTCCATCCATCAGAAGCTGAAAGGTTTTGATGCTGGCCCCGCGGAGGCTGTCGTAACCAAGCTCCATTCCTAGAAATAGAGACTCTTATATATTGGCAACAGTGAAATGAGCTCACCCAGATAATCGAAGTTGTCATTGCTGCGCTTCCAGAACTTGAACTTTGGAATGCAGTCCAACTTCCCTAGTCCCTCCAATATCTCCTTTTCGATCTCTGCAACACGGCTGGTCTCCGAAACTTTGACTGCTGCATAATCGAAATCTTGCATATTCCCTTTATAGACGGTGCCAAAGTCCCCAGTGCCCAATATCTTCTCGAGCCAATAGGTGTTGATGGATGTGTTCACGAGGGTGCTGTGACGGGCTGAAATCCTTATTCACATCTTCTAACACTTTTTGAGCTTTTGCCTAAATTCTTTGCACAGTAAAGGCCCAATTTAGTGGAGAAATATTATGATACAAATTGGTTCTTGTAAAGTGCATTTTTGCGCCATTTAGTTCTGGATTGTGTGATTTTATCAGACTGTCTGAAATTATGGGGTACAGTGTTGGTTTTTCAGAAATTTCAGTCCACCGGCCAACCGCCGACGAGACCGATATCGGACCGACCTCCAACTTGATAAAGTGTATAATTCGATTATGAACTGTATATTTCTAAGCTTAGTTTCTGAACTCAAATGTACTGAAACTGCTACACAAAAGTAGTATTTAGGGTCCTTATTCGTAACATTGACCAAGCAAAGTATTCTCACTTATCTTTGAATTCTAGATTCCGTGAGAGTTCCGATTCTTCTGGATTAACAAAATTTATGATTTTCGAAAACAATTAGATCTTCAATCTAAAGTCTTATCATGTTCTGATTTTTGAAGACTGACTTTGGGATTCTCAATTTTCGTAATGATATCTATTCTTAATCAAAATCTACAGTTTTACACTGAATTGCAAACTTGATCCCACAGGATTGATTACAATTTAATCAATCTATTATACATCACACTCACCTGACTCATTACCAGAAGTTTCCTCTTTCTTGATCTTGTTAGGTTTGGCAGATTTCAATGACGTTGGATTAATGTTTGGGCCCTTGACGTCCTCCTTGATGGCTCTAGCGTTTTGTGGCTTCTGGAAGTTTTCATTTTTTTGTTAAAATTTTTCATGGGAGGAGTTCACCTTGTCCGCAGATTTGGCCACAACCGTAGAAGCTGAGACAGCCGATTCATTGGTTCCTTCTTCGTCGACCGAACCCGTCATATTGACCTTCTTCTTCTTGGATGGTGCCACTAAAATAACATACATATACTGCTTACTGGACCACTTTGAGTAATGAGTTGTTTTGGAATAAACAGAGATCAAAAACACATCCGACAACAAAAACTCCGATCTATGTCACATCTTCGATTACTTTTTGAAGCTTTAATTTGAATTCTCTGAACAGTAAGGGTCCCATTACCTGGAGAAACTGCCAACCAACCAACCACCGACCGGCCGCCGACCGACCGCCAACTTTTTTGATCTGCAGTTCAAATTTTCAGTACAGTAAAGGAATTATACAGTTAAGAAACCTTGAACCAACCACCCGCCGATCAATTTTGAAAGTCATGACTTTCGATTTTTCTGTCACTGATTCTTAACCTAAGTGGGAGCATACTGTAGTTCAATTTTTGAATAACCATTCATCTCTAATTTGCCCATACGAAAATATGTTAAATTCCCCTCTTTATTCTGACTATAGCCCACTCACCGGATTCCTCGTCGTAGTTTCCATTGTTGTGCTCCTTGCTCACATTAGCCGGATTCTGATTTTGTCTAGGCTGCGAATCCATGTTTCGGTTCTTCTCGACGGCTTTTTGCTCCTGTGTCTTTTAAAAAAAATTCAATTCTTTATAAAATTCAATAGGAAAAATTCACCTGGAGAGCGATTCTTGCTGGAGACTGAAAAGCTGAGCCTCCGTTCTCTGACAATGTGGAAACTGGCTGCTTTTTTTTCGCCGGTGCCTCTGTAAAAAGCAATAAATTTTAGAAAATATTACCAAAAAAATATTGATAATTAGACTATAACTTACGACGTTTTGCATCCATTTGGAATGACACTGTTCGGTTTCGCTTTCTACTTTTTCCGTCACTCAATTTTGGCTGAAAAATACAGTAGTAAAACTATTATCGAAGGACGAAAAAAATATTTCGAAATTTCATTAAATTTTAGAAGGCTACTTGTTCGCATATCAAATATTATACATTACTGTAATTAGAAATTCGACGCTAAAAAATAGAAAATTTCGATCGAACAATAAACAAGCTATTTTAGGAAATTAGTCACTAAGGGAAACGAAGCAAATTAATAACCGGTAATAAAAATTAAGCGGATTAAGAAGAAGGCGCAGAAATTTGCGCGGGGGAATAATCAATGAAATGACACAGTCGGGGAGACCCTGTGAGGAGTGAGGGCGTGGGGCAGCTGGAGAGAAGCAGAGAAAAATGGCTATGCGTAGTGACTGTGGGATTTGAGGAGAAGCAGGCATTGTAATGTAAACAAATTGGAATATGGAGAGAAGAGAACAGCTGCGCGATGATGAGTAACGTGAAAGGGGATGGGGTGTTTCGACTTACTAAAAACATTCTGAAATAATAATTAAATTTCGAAATCGCTGGGTTTTTGTAAAAATAGCCTTTTTAGATTACAGTACCGGAGAAAAAGTTCTCTAGTTTTGGTTTTTCAAATCTAAAATTTTTTTGTGTATCAGAATGTGAGTGTTAGTATCAATGACGTCAGTTCTAAAAATGTCTTCTTTTTCAAAATTGTGAGCACTATACTTTTCCGAGAGATTCTGATAGCGATGGAAAAGTTTTTATCAAAATTCGTCAATTTTTAGAGTCTGGAATCATGGATCAAAGTCATCCAATTTTTCAAAATATGAGTGTTCTTTGTTTGAAGAAGTACTCATCCAAAACAAAAGCCGTGTAGCTAGAAAAAGTAAAATAACATGGAATTTCAAATTTATTTTCAAAGACAAATTCCCAACAGTAAAACAGACAATCCATAGAAATAAGTTCCACAAATCACATCACACTCTCCAACAACTCTATAACCCAACTCGACGAGATCCTAGCTCTTCTCTCGTCCACCCACTCATAATTATGCTCTCTACAGTAGTCCAAGAACGCCAGTCGGTTGAAGAGCTCCGAATCCGCATGTGTTTCCTCCAAATCCTCCAAGAATACACGTGGCTTCCGAAGAGTGATAATGAAGTTGTCCCGTTGATGCTGATCACCGTGCCATTGCATACCTTCATCGAACACTCTTTTGTATCTCGGTTTTCCTTTCAAGTCCTCCTGATCCTTTTCCTGCTTCTGCATCAATTCCTGCCAAAGACATCCTCTGAACAAGGGAAGCGTCTCTACTTTCACCTCCTTGTTCTCTCCCTGCATCTCTCCGAAATCCAAGTACTTCTCAATAATCCTCCCTCTTCCCGTTTCATCCGATGACTTCATTCCAAGATCCATCATTTCCCTATACCACTTGATAAGTCTTTCCTTGCCTTGGTAATTCTGCTTTCCGGGGTGAATGTTGAAGATAAAGTCGTCGTTCTCAAGCGGTGGATTGGCCCAGAGGAATCCATTGATGTAGTTCATAGATGCCATGTGCTCGTAGTAAGCGAGGATAGCTTCTTTGTAGACTTTCCCTCTGATATTTTTTGGATCGAAGAGCAGTTGCGCGGAATCAAGGTAATCTATGTTGAAATAAGACTCATCATCCTCCATGTTCTTATACTCATCACCAAACATGACAAAGAACAAGATGTCATGTTTCTCGGAAGAAGGACCCATTTGCCTTTGGAAGAGCAACAAGGTCCTAGTCTGATAACTGATGGTTTTCGAGAATCGTTTTTCAAACTTCTTCTTATAAAGCTCTGGCGCCAAATCCTTGGTGTTGACTGTCCTCGATTTTGAGAGCAAGACTCTTGCGGAGATCCGGGTGCCTCGATCAGTGTGAAGACAATTGAGCCTTGATTCGATCATATCGGAGAATTCCGTTCGGTATCTAGGATTGTTGCTCAGGAGTTTGAACAGTTTCGGATCCTTGAAAATTTTGGAATCCCTAGGGTTCCAGCAACCCTCGCAGACAAAATCGGTAGGGATTCCTCGATAAACTGTGCAACATCGGTGACTTCTCTCCTTGCATTTTCGGCATTCTAGAATGTCCTCCGAGTCTTCATTCTCGTTGGTCTTCTCCGAGTAAGCCTCTCGATTGGCGGTGACTTTCTCGAAGCAATCAATACAGTACTCCTGGTTTTCAGTGTTGTGCTGCATGTATTTGGATTTGGGGGCAATTTTGCACTCGGTGTTCACGGTTCCATTGCAGATTCGGTTGGAGACGTTGTAAAGGAGGACGAGGGGCAACTTACAGCAGACTAGACCGTTGTCCTGAAAAAAACAGAAGTTGGGGAATTATAGGGTTCAGCAGGCTCGTTCGGAAAACAATTTTTGGAAAATCGAATTTTCGAAATTTTTTCCTAAGAAATCCAGGAAGTTTTTTTTTCAGAAAATCTGAATGTCTTCTCGTCAAATTCGATGTGGTTTTTCTCTTTGTTGATTTTTTTGTGTTTGCTGCGGTTTTTGGAAATTTTTTTCCGATATTCCAGATTTTGTTTTGGATGATCTTCCAACGAGAAAACAATTTCGACTTTTTTCGAAAAATTCTCCAAAAATGAACCTGGAAATCGAACCGGGAAACCAGGCAAGGCAACTTTTGGCCCGATTGAAATTATTTTCACGACTTTTTTCAAAAAATTCAATTTTTGGCTAAACTTGAATGTAACGAAAACTCTCGAAAGTTTGTACTATCTATAAAATAACGATTTCTAGACAAGCTTCAAAATTTGAACCTCTAAAATTTGGCTCCAAAAACCCGTGCCGAACCAAAATAAGTTTTGAGTTTAGACCGGCTTAAAGCATGTCTAGGTACAGCGAGAACTCAATTTTCCGATTAAGACTAAGAATGGTGTTTGGTCGGATTTCGGTGCTCAAAGCAAAAACTTACATAAACATGTCCAGTCTTCTGCTTCTTTGCCGGATTTGATACGGTTGTGCCTGGCTGACTGAGAGCTCTTTTCTGTTGTTTCTTCTTCTTAGTTCTTCTTGCTTCTTCTCTCAACTTCGTGATGTCCTCATTAGCATGATGTTCTCTCCAATGATCTCTCATTCGGACCCTCAGCGATCTGGAAAAGTTACATTCAGTCATTTGAACAAGTAAAGAGCAACTTACGAAGTTTTGTACAACGGACACAAAGGGCAAGTGTAGACAAGATCCGAATGCAATTCATAATGATCTTTTAAACAGCTTTTGTAGCTGAAACGTTTCTCGCATTTGTCGCAAGAGTACTTGCGCTCTTGTTTCTTTTTCAAGTCTCTCTTCTCGATTCCCAGTGTCCTCTTCAGAGTTGCATACGCCTTGAAAGCCTTTCCCAAGAGCATTCTTTCCAGCTTAGCACCATGAGTCTTGATATGTTTTTTGAAATCAGATTTGTGTCTGAAAATGAGTCGCTTAGAAAACAGTAATTTTCGCTTCTCAAACTTACAGTATTCTTTTCGGGCACTTTGGACACTCATATGTCAGACCCAGATGCCAATTTTTATGTTCGCGGAAGGTGGATGAGTGCTTAAAAGTTTTTGGACAGACATTACATATAAATGTCAGACCGTTATACTTATTTGCATGTTCCCTCAGATCTGGAAATGTTTGTGATGAATTTCTATAGTTAGATAGTGATTCTTACCTTTTGCTAATCGAAATTTCGAAGGACAATAAAGGCAAGCATAGTCTCCGGCCATTGGAACAATTTTGAGACAGATGAGTTCTGAAAACGGGATTTTTTCTGTAGAAGTGGTGAAAAAAGAAAGCGGAGAGGAGCTGTTCAAGGAGGAATAGATTAGCCACACTTGTGGATGATGGGTTAGTGTTTTTGGATGATGAGACGGTCCTCTCTTCTGGAGTCAAAAATGGGGGCCTTGCTTAGGCTAGTTTCTAGGGGCCGTAGTTGGATCAGGGGGGGGGGGCCGGGTGCTATATTAGGAAACACCCCTGAGAGGCTGTATCAGAGAACAAGGTATGTACTCAGAAGACTAAACCATGAAAAGAACAAAAGTCCATAAAAAATACGACTATTTTCAGATCGGACTGAATGGTTCTGGACCCCTCTACACATCTCACAATCGATATGGACCGAGCGGTTCACTAGTCTATTTTTCAGAATGTGTCTTCTCTATGTCTCTCCTATTAGAGCGCTCTTTCCTCGGAGTACATATTGACAGAAAACAGGGTTCTATTGCAGTCTAGGGGTAATTCCAAGAAATAGGAGTCCCCTAAAAAATAGGGGCTCCCATCAAGTCCCTCGAGAAAATTAGGGTCCCATCAGGACCCTCTATTTTTTAGGGGACCACTATTGTTTGAAGGGACCCCTGAACTGCAATAGAGCCAACTTTAATGAGGCAGAAAGCCTTGATAAAAATGCTCAGAGACTCTGAAATCCCAAAAATCCGCTTCCAATAAGCCGTTCTCTCTTAGAAGTTTGTCTTAGCCGTGGCCAAACTGGAGTTTTCTCTTCCATCAAACACGGCCATCTAGCCTTTTGAAAACAGCAGGTTTTTTATTTGTCGAGTTCAGCAAGAAAAACTAAAAAAAAGGGTCTGGGATCGCCAAAAAACGAGGTGGCCAAATCTGATGGAAGAGCCGTCTGAAGCAACTTCTCACAAAAGATGGGTCTTTTGGAAACAGATTTTTGGGAGGGGGGGGGGGGCAGATTAGGGGACTGGGGACTAGGGGGCTAAAACAAGGTATGTACTCAGAAAAGAACAAAAGTCGATAAAAAAGAAGACTAGTTTCAGATGAGACTGAATGATTCAGGACCTCTCTACACATTTCACAATCAATATGGACCACAGTTTCTGAATCGCGCGTTTGCGGTTCGATAGTCTATTATCTAGAATGTGTCTTCTCTATGTCTCTCTTATTTGAGCACTCTCTCCTTGGAGTACAAATTGACAGAAAAAGGGGTCCCACGCAAGAATCAATAGGATGGTTGAGAATATGAAAAGAGCATAGGGAGAGATAGAGACACGTGTCCCCAACTGCCATCGTAATTTGAATTTTTCTGTTTTTCTCCCTACTTGAGAAACTGTGACAGTTTTTGACAAAAACTATTAGTCTGGATTATGATTCCAGGTTTGCAAAATATTGAAGAAAAAATGTTGTAAAATTGGGAAAATCGGGAAAAAGAGAGGCTTGATTACGGTAGCAGTACCATGTGTGTGGCCCCGGATCTTAGGTCACGTCTGTCGTCCGGCCAGATCTTCATGATATAATGCATAAACACTGTATTAGACACCCCTCCCCCAACTTATACACTCTCGTGAGGGTCTTCAAGGTCTAAGAGGTTCTGATTTTGAGAATTCATATTTCCCAGGTTTTCTGGCTCCTGCTCTTTCCCAATGTTCATTGTATTCTTGCAAATATTCACCATCTCATTTTCTTGAATTTCCAACTCCAGTTTCTTCGCGAAAAAACACTAGTAGAATCACACTTGTCACTATGCCTCCGATCCTGATTCCCTTAAATCCATGACATAGTGCTAGTTGAGGAAAATTAGCTTGAAAATTAGCTCTGAAAGCATTTCAATGTAAATCGTCTACTTTGTGTTCTTGTAATCCTGACATGTATTGTACCCTATTTGGGGTATGGGGTTTCGGCCGAGACTAGGCTCAAAAGAATCAGCGAAAAATTCTAAGGTGTACCCTAAAACAATTTTTGCTACCATTTGGCCGTTTTCGAGAAAATCGACTTTAACCAAAATTTTTCTGAATTTCATGTTCTGTGAATTATCGTCGTTGAAAGTATACTGTAGCAAAATTCATATCATGGACTTCAAAGGCGCATATCTCATGATTTGGCATAACTAGAACAAAGGGGTAAATTACAAAAACATGTGAAATGTTATGCTCAGGACTTTTGTTATTCACAACTTTTTTCTAGCTATACGATTTCTTGAAAAGCCCATCACCTTCAAGAAAACAGAATCATCTCAAAAGCTGTCCAATTAACACCCTGTTCGCCTGATGAACACCTGGCACATCATCCCTCCTTGCATTATTTTTAACAGCCCGTTCCCAGGCCACTGTTAAAGATTACCTAGTTACCTGTATTGATTTTTACTTATGTACCTTCAAGGGGCCCTGTCCACTCCTTCTGTTCCTCTTTTTGAGACAATCGATAAATTCATTTCCCCGACTCCTATTGCCATCGTTAACAACTTAAAATTCATTTCCTTTCCATTTGCAGAAACTGGTCATGCCTAGAAGCTCAAAATCATCGCTCCCACCGCAAATCAAGGGTTATCAAGTTATTGACCGTCTTGGAGGAGGTTCCTTTGGAACAGTGAGTGATTCTAAAATCAATAATAGTTTTCATAAATTTGCAATTGTTGCAGGTGTACCTTGCTATCAAAAACTCCCAAAAACAAGTTTGTGCTCTAAAACTTATTGTCGCTCCATGTCAGGATATCGACAAGCAACTCATCGCGAATGAGATCTTTGTCATGCAAAATGTCAAGTCCCCCTTTCTATGCGACATGTACGACACCTTCAAGCATGGAGAGGAAACTTGCATAGCCTTGGAACTGATCACTGGAGAAGACTTGTTCAATTTCCAGTATAAAATGAAGAGGTTTGACCAGAATACCATTCAATTTTATCTTGCTGAGCTGGTTCTTGCTCTCGAGTGTCTACACAACAACAATGTTATCCATCGAGATATCAAGCAGGAGAATGTGATGTTGGATAGGAGGGGACACGTGAAACTTGTTGACTTTGGAGCCAGTAAAGTGAACCTCAGAAAAGGTCAATTCACGAGAACGATCTGTGGAACACTTGAATTCATGGCACCGGAGATCATCAAGAAACAACCATATGGACATTCAGTAGACGTGTGGTCTTTGGGATGTTTGGCGTTCGACCTACAATTTCGAAAATCTCCATTTTTCGCGGGCTCCAAGGAAAAAACAAAGGAAAAAGTTTTGAGCGGTACAGTAAGATATCCCACAAGAGTTTCCGCCATATTTGAGTCCCTTGTGAGTAGCATGCTCAAGTATGACCCTACAGAAAGAATCAATATTTCCGAACTGAAACAGGCAAAATATTTTGAATCCATTGACTGGGAAAAGTTGAAGGAGCAAAAAGTAAAAGCCCCATATGAGTTCAAACAAAACGATGCAAGATTTAACAAGATCTTGAAGAACTCAGGAATCAAAAAAGTGATGGATCCATTTTCTGGGTTTGACTATCAGGTAAGTATCAAAGCGATAACTTTGAAGTTTGAATAATAGTCACTTTTTATTATAGGAACCAACTACTACTGTTCTCAAAAACAACAACTACAACAACAACCCTGTCCAGAAAAAGAAAAACGCACGCAGCATAAGCAGCTTCTTAATTTTTATGCCATTTTTTGCTTTTCTGATTTTCTCAATTTCTGTGGCCTTTTTCAAGTCTTGAATTTCAATGTCTAATAAAGTTTTGATGAAATAGCTAGTGTTTCAAAACCTTATGATGCTATGAGAAATTTCCTAACCTCACACTTGTGAAAAATAGACGGAGAATAGAGGAAACAAGAATTACAGTATTAAAGAATTACTGTAATTCGAGAAATAGAGAGATGTGAATTTTAGGAGTGATAGAGTACTGTTGGTTACTGTACTTTGAGCAGTGCACCTATGAGAACTACCCATTTGTTCTCGAAAACACTACCCATTTCGAGAACAATGACCATTGTTTTCGAGAACAATGGGTAGTGTTGAAATTTTTATATCTTTTCAGAACTAGGCATCCGATGCCTTCTTGATTCTCTCTAAATATAAAGAAAGAAAAACCGGGAAACATATTTGTAAAATTGTCCAAACAACAATAAAAGACTAGACGATCAGCCACCCAGCAAATGATATCTGGAAATCCGATTTGATGTGGGAGGAAGCTGTCAAAGCTTCATTCATCGCAAGTGCATCTTGATTGAGTACGACAGATTGATGAAAAGAGGGTGATGGAAGAAAGTTGACAATTGGAAAGCCAGAGTGGTAGGTTTTAGGTTACATTTTCAGTTTGAAATGTGATTTTTCAAACTTGGGGGAAGTGCCAGAAGACGAAGAGGAAGGGAACTCTATACTGTTTTGGGTAGTGGTTTTTTTTGCTTGGACGTCATTATTCCAACTTCAAATGTAGTGGGAATTCTCCCCTACTGAAGGCGAGGCGAGCCACGACAAATATCCAAGGCCAGATTCGAAATACGGAAAACTATTTCGGTTTTCGTTGGGATGACGGCAGTTGAAGGCTGAGCGTCTAGTCTTTTATTGTCGTTTGGACAATTTCACAAATATGTTTTCCGGTTTTTCTTTCTTAATATTTAGAGAGAATCAAGAAGGCATCGGATGCCTAGTTCTGAAAAGTTATAAAAGTTTCAACACGTGGTTATTCTAGTCACTCGAACTTGGTTATTTTGGACGATGGACGACTGAAACTTTGTGATTGAAACAAACGGATTGTGAAAAAGGTCATGTTGAAGAATTCTACTCAATTTAGTACCAACATTTTTTAGGAAACCATTTTTCGGATGAAAATAGGCATTTTCGAAAATTTCCTAAATAGATCATTATCTCACTTCGGAGTTTAGATAGGTGAAATTTGATAAGATTTTTGGATTCAGCGTTGAATTTTGGTATAAGGCACACCCCGAAATAGGAAAATGGTGGAACATTGGCAAATATAAAATTCCTCCATATAAGCGAGTTACAGAGGTTTAAAGTTTTGTACACTTATGGGCACCTAACTTGCCGAGTTTTCAAGAATAGAGCCTCAAATTTCACATACAAGTGAACAATTGCATGCTGAAAGAAATACAAAAAAAAGCAAGGCAAGTTTAATGGAAAAAATTTTCAGGACGACCCCAAAACTACTCATCCCAAGCCAATTATTGACTTTTAACAACACTTTCAAAAAACAGTCAGAAAAAATAGGAAAACACTTCAATTCATGAAAAAATCTCAAAGTTGAGCCGAATTATGAAGATTATCTGAAAAAATCAAAAATTTTCAAAAATTGGAAATTTTCGATAAAATCGTATTTCTAACCGAAAAATCAAAAATTTTCCAGTGAACAAGTATTTTTCTGGTTTTCCAAATAATTTCATAGCACAAAAAATTTTTCGACCCAAACCCATTTTTCTTCAAAACACAAAATCGCAGCCGTCACAGCGACGCTGCTCCTCCGCCGTCATGTCTTATACGCCGTTCCACTCTCTGTCATTCATCCCCAGCCTGGTGTACCTGGGAACGCGCCTGGCTGGGGATCCAGCGACCCCGTCGCAGGGGTGGGTTCGAGCCCCACCCACCCCTGCTGAGCTTTGAGACCTTGTGGATAGCCCTGGAAGAAGCCGAAAATTACCCGCAATAAAGGAGAGGAGGGAGATCTTCCAGCAAGACGGAGCAAAAATAATGGATGGACCGTGTGGAGGAGGAGCGTCTTCCAACAGGATAATGATCCAGAGGATGGCCCTGGGAGGGGACGAAAATCGACGAGACTTGCTCGCAAAAATGACGAAAGGAGGAGGAGGATCCTTTTGTCAACATACAAAATTTTGGCTCTATTGCTTCTTGGAGAAGAAAAGTTAGATGTTTGTGAATATTGAATCATCAACTCATTGGGAGTTATCAGTCGAAGAATTTCCCTAAGTTTTCCTGCGACTTAAAGTCAAAAATTGACAAGATACATATGAGGTTGGCATACTGAAAACGAACGTAAATTTGGTCTATTTTATTTTGGACGATGGACGACTGGAACTTGATTGATTGAGGCAAACGGCCTGTGCATAAGGTCATGTTGAAAAATTCCATTCAGTTTAGCACGAAAATTTCCCAGGAAAACCATTTTGGGATGAAAATAGGTATTTTCAAATTTTTCAAAATTTTTCAAAAATTACCAAAAATCACACTTCTGACTGAAGATAGGTGAAATTTGATACGATTTTCGGATTCAGCGTCAAATTTTGCTATAGAAAACACCCCAAAAAAAGGAAATTGGTGGAACATTGGCCATTATGGAATTCCTTCATATAAGGGAGATACAGAGGTTTAAAGTTTTGTTTTTTTTTCTTTTATTTTTTTTTCTTTTATTTCATATTCCTTTAAACTCCCCTTTTTCTATATCCCCTACTATCATGTCATCTTACAGTATATCCTAGTTCTCCTTCTTTCTTTTGATGTTTTCCCACTTTTCTCTATCTACGAGTATTCATTTACTTTCCCTCACTCCTGAATATAGCCAAATTTTTTGATATGTCTTTATCCAAAAGATTTCATAAATCTTCTTTGTCTCATTTTTGGTTTAGATAACCTTCATAAATCGAAATGTGAAGGGGAAAAGAGATTGCGCTCTATTGAAGCCAAACCAGAAATTTCGGCTCGCTTTTTTTGGCACAATGCCAAGCTTGACTAAATTAGTAAACATATGCGATTCTAAAAAGTGTCAGAAGGGAAAATTGAATAGATTTATTTTAAGAATATTGATTTTTATTTAACATAAAAAATGACACGATTTGCAATAAATTACGGCTATTAGAGCGATCACAAGATGCTACTATATGAAATTTTTTAGAGGACGGGTTTGTTAGTCAAGTGGGGGGGGGGGGGGGGGAAGGACAGTAAAAATTTTTGAGGGTCTCAATTTAGGAAACTTTCAAAAATTTAAAACTGGTAGAAGGGATGTGGAGGTTCAAAAGGATTTTGGGATATTATGGGATGATGAGGTTATGCTAAGCACTCAACTTTGGTGGGTTGGTTCTGGGATGTTGTAGACAAGTAGGGGAACCGGAAAAAAGACTGTGCTGGATTACAGTCAGCGACATCATATATAATCTTTGTAGTGGGTTACTGTAGTAGATTGCTGTATTTTATCAACATACCGTTATTTAGGAACCTTCTGGCCTTTCGGCGCATTCCACTCCCAGACTTGGTTACTGTTGCTAGGGTGCCTTTCCGGTTCGGCTGGGAACACCCTCGACTTTTGAGGTTAGCTCCAAATGAGCTCAGGTTTTCATTCTTGATGATGGTTTTCTCCATTAATCCAAAATCCCACTGAACGTCTTATTCTGTCTCAATTGTTCTTTCATGGGGAAGAAGATGAAGAGTTAACGATGTTGATTTACTGGAGATGTCGATTAGGTAGATAGAGATAGAGGGACCCCTGAAAACAAAAACTCATTTTGAAAATTTTTTAAATCACTGTAACTCACCTAGAAATGAGGATAGATAGCCATTGTGTCCAATGATGTCTCATCGTTTCCCTTCTCATCCTTGTTGCGCATCTCCAATTCCTGCTGCATAACACTGAACAAGCCCAATGGATCCCCATATGGGACTGGGTACAAACTGTTCATCTTCTTTTCGTAGATTGTTGAAGTCGTCTCTAAAGAATGAAACTTATTGTACAAAAATCCAAGAAAAAAAACTCACCATCATGTACTTGACAGTATCTTGTACCACTTCCCAGTCTTCACATTCAGCAGGAATCAAAAAGGAACTGGATACCTAGTTCTGAGAAGATATAAAAATTTCAACACGTGGGTATTCTAGTCACTCGAACTTGGTTATTTTGGACGATGGACGACTGGAACTTAGTGACTGAGGCAAACGGATTGTGAGAAAAAAGTCACGTCAAAAAATTTCTATTCAGTTTAGTACGAACATTTCCCAGGAAAACATTTTTCGGATGAAAGTAAGTATTTTCAAAAATTTCGAAAAATTTCAAAATTTTCCAAAAATCTCACTTCTAACTGAAGATAGGTGAAATTTGCTAAGATTTTTGGATTCAGCGTTGAATTTTGATATAGAAAAGACCCCAACATATGAATATGGTGGAACGTTGGCAAAAATGGAATTCCTCCATATAAGCGAGTTACAGAGGTTCAAAGTTTTGTACACTTATGGGCGCCTAACTTGCCGAGTTTTCATGAATCAAGTTTCACATTTTATATGCAAATGAACGATTGCATGATAAGAATCATACAAAAAAAGCAAGGCAAGTTTAATGGAAAAATTTTTCAGGACGACCCCGGAACAACTCATTCCAGGCCAATTATTGACTTTTAACAAGATTTTCAAAAAAACTGTCATAGCATTCTTGGTTGATGAGATACAGTAAATGTAAAAATTTGGTTGCATTTAGCATGAAATTTTGAACTAGAAAACACTTTAATTCATGATCTAATCTCAAAGTTGAGCCGAATTATGAAGATTATCTGAAAAAATCAAAAATTTTCAAAAAATGGAAATTTTCGAAAAAATCCTATTTTTAACCGAAAAATCGAAAAAATTTCCAATGAACAAGTATTTTTCTGGTTTGCCAAGTAATTTCAAAGCACAAAAAATTTTTCCACCCAGAACCATTTTTTTTCAAAACACAAAATTGCACCCGCCACAGCGGCGCTGCTCCTCCGCCGTCATGTCTTATACGCCCTTTCACTCACTCTCATTCATCCCCAGCGTGGTGTACATGGGTACACCGATGGCTGGGGATCCAGCGGTCCCGCCGCAGCGGTGGGTTCGAACCCCACCCACCCCTGCTGAACTAGAATACCAATTCAAGTGCATCATGGAAGAGGAAATGAGACGACGATGTTGGAGAGACCTTGTGGATAGCCCTGGAAGAAGCCGAAAATTACCCGCAATAAAAATGGAAGGACCTGCAGGAGAAGGACCACACATTCCAACAAGACGATGCCCCAGAGGATGGCCCTGGGAGGGGACGAAAGTCGACTTGGCTCAGCTTGCCCGCAAGATTCATAAAAGGACCTGGAGGAGGAGGACCCCTTTTTAGAGGCATTCCACGTAATACTTGAGTAAGATTGTCATTTGCTGGAGTGAAATCGTTTTTGTATCCTGTTAGTAGTTTCCGAGATAATCGACTTTTTCCAAATATTTACAATTAAAAAGAAAAAATTTCAAAAAGTCATAACTTTAGTGGTTGTGCTTGGATTTGTACGAACTAAAATGCACTGTATAGATAAACTATTGTGAAATATATATATTATTGTAAAAAATCTGTGAAGTCTTCAATGTTATCAATCTTCAAAACAAAAAATGGATTTAAACCCAGAAGCACCCAAGTTCAAGCAACAAGTTAGTCTCGAGTTAATTCATTATCTAAATTTATCTCAATATGCGAGAACATCTCTGATTTAATAAAAAACCACTAATAAAAATTAGGGTAACGGGCCAAATATGCAAAATAAATTTGATCAAAAAATTTTTTTTTGAGATTTTTTGATAAATCGTCATTTTTCTTATAGAATTTGTACTGTGTGCTTAGAATTAATTATACACAATATCTCTTCAGAAGTCAACAGAATACACTGAGATTAGGCATTCCACGTAATTCTCGAGTAAGACTTCACTAAAAGCGGCACTAGAATTTTGAACTTGATTAGTGTGGTTGGTATTTTATAAATATGGTTTGGTGGGACCACAAAGTACAATTCTAAGATTTTCGTCTGGCTCTACCCTGTTTGGTATTTAAAAAGTGACAATAGGTAAAAAAAGATCGCTGGTTCGGGTGTTCAGCGGCATTTGGCGGAAAATTGCGTTCTTTTTAATTTGTCATGTATTTTGTTGTTTGTGTTAGACCCATTTGGCAGACATTCCACTACTTCAAAACTGAATCCCTTCAATTATTTTTGTATCAATTTATTTTCACGAAAAGAATAAAGATAACATCAACATCAAAAAAAAGGAAATGCAAAAGTTTATGAAACCTGACGTTCAAACAGCATAAAGTCTCAACTCGAATGAATAAATGTCTAAAAGTCTTCCTTAGCTCTTCTCCACGTGAATCCAAAAATTAGCAGAAAGGTGATCTTCCCTGTATGTGTGCATAGAGACGACGGCCGAAATCCCTTTATTGTTTCTAATCACAACTCTTCTGTATTCTCTATTCAAACCATATCTCTGCGCATCCACAGCATCTTTCGTATCCTCTACAACATTTCTCGCCATTTGCTTCAAAACTTCCTCTTGCAATATTTGATGTTGAATTCCCTTCAGCAGTCCCTGCACATTTAAATCGAAAGATTTCAAATTAATGTTAGCTATTCTCATTCTCGGATTGGATCCTCTGATCCAACTTCGGATAAGTCGATTTCCATCTTTCACTGTCCAATCCCAGATTGTTATATCGCGGGAAGTCATAATTAATACATCATCCAAACTTGGCTGATGACTTGAAGAAAGTACCAGCTCGTGAAAATTTTGAATGTGAATTCTTTGCGGCAAGCGTTCGTCTGGTGTTGACCAAAAAATGAGACCGTTCACATTTTGGAGGAACAGATCAATCAATCTCAGTATGTATTCACTAGACAGATAATTAATCTTAAGATAGCTCCATATTGGTGCCAGGTTTCGGATTGCTCTAGTGTCAAAAACCTCTGTCATAATGGCATAGAGAGCGTATTCCTTAACATGTTTGAACAAAGATTGCACATGTTGAAAAATCTGGTTGAATGATAATCCCAGATGTTCCCACCTATATTGACCGTCAATTACAATATGATCAGGAACTGTATCCAAACTGACAAGTTGATCCGGATCCTCATCTCTTCCAATTGAATAATCTAATATATAATACCGATTGTGACATAATCTCTTTCATAAACGCGTCGTCTGTGATCAATGTCTATGAATATGGTGAGTAATGTGCCTTTAACTGCCACGTAAAGTTTAGCGGTCTTCCAATTCAGGGATTGTACTTGTACTTTAGATTTGGTGGATGTGAAGGAGAAGGCAATTCTGGAAATGTTGTTTTTGAATTTATCGTTAGATATGATGGCGTAACTTACAGTGAGAATCCATCAAATCTCTTGACGACTTCGAGCTGAGCAGTTTCTGGTAACAATCGGAGAGGTAATGCTTCTGTGGACATCTGGAAGAGTACCAAGAGTAAGATAAAGCTTATGATATTTCAAAAGAGAAAAAAAAGCGAACATGTAAAGAAATGAGAGAAAAAGTCAATGAAAGAAAGGTTGAAAACGATGGCCGTACTGTTGGAGATAAAGAAACAAATGAGAACGACTGTTCTTTAATGAATGTATGACAGGGGCAGATGGGAAACAGTTGTTAGCGATGAAAGGGCGGCTTGTGAGATTTAGTTTGAGTGACAACAGCTGGCATTCTTTTGTAACTTGTTGATCCTTTTACTTAAAATATCGGCGATGAAGGATTAACAAAACACGTGTCACATTGATGTGAAGATAAATCATGTGAAGGCAAACACTGATGTGAAGACAAATCTTAACTATTATCATCTTTACTAATAATTATAATAACAATCAGCAAATTGTGTCTGTGTGTTTGTGTATTTTCGGATATAACTCAGCCCATACTGAACCGATTTAGATAAAACTTGTACCTATAAATCAAAAATGTGCCTTAACGGGAATGAACCAGGACTGATATACCCGTTTTTGCACAAGACTTATGTCAGCTTGAGCAGTTTTTGGCTATTGGGCAGTATTGCCTTGGGCACTAGAATCTTCAAAGTACTCTTTTCAGTATTCCATGTCTTACAATTGTCTTTGCAAGATTTTTAAAAAGTATACTTTTTAAAAGTATAGGTAACGCGGTGTACGTAAAGGAACGGTGTACGTAACGGATCAAGTAGCTTTTCTAGATAATCAGACCACTCTAAACTTCTCTTCCGTAGGGGTGAAATAGATAAAACAAAACGATCATTCTATTTTCCAGCTTCTGTTGCAACGTCGTGGGGCTTTGGGAGAATTCCTACCCTGCAAAGGATATCTGAAAATCCGATTCGATGTGAAACTGTCAAAACTCTCATTCATCGCAAATGCATCTTCATTGAGTACGAGGGATTGGTGAAGAGAGGGTGGTGGAAGAGAGGAGACTATTGGAAAGCCAGAGTGGTGGGTTTTAGGTTACGATTTCAGTTTGAATTGTTATTTTTCAGATTTGGGGGAGGGGGGGGGGCGAAGTGCCAAAAGACAAAGAGGGTGAAAACAAGGAGTCAACAGGATCTTCCGATAAGAATTGATTTATACTAATGCATTCTATTTCTATTCAAATAAACGAGTGACTTTTGACTTAGTGTGTTTTTTGAACAACACAAATCTTGCGAAGACAAATGTAAGACATGGAATACTGAACAGAGCACTTTGAAGATTCTAGTGCCCGAGCCCATACTGCCCAATACCCAAAACCTGCTCAAGGTGACATAAATCTTTTGCAGAAATGGGATATATCATTTGGGGTACATTACCGTTAAGACACATTTCTGACCTATAAGGAAAAGTTTCTTCTGAATCGGTTCATTATGGGCTGAGTTATAGCCGAAAATACACAAACACGCAGACATAATTTGCTAATTGTTATTGTGTGTTCAAAAAAACGTCGGCTAGGGGCGGGACTTAATAGACTCCGCCCACCTCTTCGCAAGCCTGCGGCGCGGCTTTTCGCAACCGCCGCACACTTTTTTTAAGCGAAAAAAAGTGTGCGGCGGTTGCGAAAAGCCGCGCCGCAGGCTTGCAAAGAGGTGGGCGGAGTCTATTAAGCCCCGCCCCTAGCAGACGTTTTTTTGAACACACAATATTATAATAGTTAAGATTTTTCTTCACATCAGTGTTTGTCTTCGCATGATTTGTCTTCACATCAGTGTTTTGTTAATCCTTCATCGCCGATACTTTGAGTGAAGGGATCAACAAGTTACAAAAGAATACCAGCTGTTGTCACTCAAACTAAATCTTTCTAGCCTTTGTCTCCAACAGTACGGCCATTGTTTTGAACCTTTCTATCATTGATTTTTTCTCTTATTTTTTTACATGTTCGCTTTTTTTCTCTTTTGAACAAGCATAAACATCATCTTACTGATGGTACTATTCCAGATGCTTTGGTTTGAACCTTTCTCTCACTGATTTTTTCTCATTTCTTTTCATTTTCGCTTTTTTTTCTCTTTTGAAATATCATAAGCTTTATCTTACTCTTGGTACTTTTCCAGATGTCCACAGAAGCATTACCTCTCCAATTATTACCAGAAACTGCTCAACTCGAAATCATCAAGAGATTTGATGGATTCTCACTATAAGTTACGGCATCATATCTAACGATGAATTCAAAAATATAATTTCCAGACTCGCCTTCTCGTTCACATCCACCAAATCTAAAGTACGCGTAAGATCCCTAAATTGGAGGACTGTTCAACTTATCGTGGCAGTTAGAAGCGGATTTCTCAGAATACTCGTAGACATTGATCACAGACGACGCTTTCATCGAAGAAAAAATATCACAATCGGTATATTAGATTATTCAATTGGAAGAGATGAGGATCCGGATCAACTTGTCAGTTTGGATAGAGTTCCTGATCATATTGTGATTGACGGTGAACACATGTGGGAACATCTGGGATTATCCTTCAACCAGATCTTTCAACATGTTCGATCTTTATTCAAACACGTTAAGGAATATGCTTTTGATCCCGAGGATACCGATGTTTTTGACACTAGAGCGATCCGAAACCTGGTACCAATTTGGAGTTTAATTGAGATAAATTTTCTGTCTCGTGAACACATGCAGGAATTGATTGATCTGTTTCTTCCAAATCTGAATGTTCTCAGATTTTGGGTGATATCAGATCGCGAGCCCTTGCCGCAAAGAATTCAGATTCAGATGTTTCACTAGCTGATACTTTCTTCAAGTCATCAGCCAAAATTGGATGATGTATTGATTATGACTTCCCGCGATTTGACGGTCTGGGACTGGTCACTGAAGGATGGAAATCGACTTATCCAAAGTTGGATCAGAGGATCCAATCCAAGAATGAGAATCGGGGACATTGGTTTGAAAAAAGATTTAAATGAGCAGGAACTGCTGAAGGGAATTGGACATCAAACATTTTCAGAGGACGCGATGAAGCAAATGGCGAGAGATGTTGTGGAGGAGGCGGGATTACCTGTGGATGTGGGGAGATATGGTTTGAATGACGAAGAATGCAGAAGAGTTGTTATTAGAAACAAGAAAGGGATTTCGGCCGTCATCTCTATGTATAGATCCCCAAATGGTCGCCCTTCTTCTGCTAAATTTTTGATTTTCGTGGAGAAGAACTAAGGAAGATTTTTAGAAATTTATGTTTGAACGTCAGGCTTCATACATTTCTTTTTTTCTTTTTCTGATGTTGTTTTTATTTGTTTTCATGAAAATAAAGTGATTCTCGAATAATGGAAGTACTACAGTTTTGAAGTAGTTGAATGTCTGCCAAATGGGTCTAGCGATCTCGCGTTTTGGTGCTAAGATCTAAAGAATCAATGTGTGTTCTCTAAAACATCAATTTTCAGGAGAAATATCGTGGCGTGGTGTCATAAAGTTTATGATTAAATGAAAGGTCACTCACGATAATAACGGATTCATCAAAGCCAAAGAAGCAATGATTTCTGCAGGAAAAAAATTGTATTCCCTTTTCATTTTGTCGATGAGACGCCCGTCTTTTTCTTCTGCCTTCCCGCATTTTTCTTCTGCCTTCCCGCATTTTCTTACACTATGCTGTGAGTTTTAAGGTGAAAAATGAGCAAATCGATCAGAGTTGATCTTGTGATTACAACTGTACCTCATTAAGAACTTTGAGAGATTTCAATTTTTTCAGAAGTTCCCGCTTCTAGGATTCAGAATTCCTATAATTCTCATAACTCTCCTCTAACTAAGTAAGTTTGCGAGTTCAGTTGAAAAATGAACACATGGACTAGACTTGATTTTGTCATTACGCCAGTTCTTTATTTAAAAGATTTAAGAGATCTCAGCTGTTCTGAACAACTTATAGAGATGGAAAAAAACAGAAAAATGTTTTTTGTAGTAACAAAGTTTATGTGGTTATTCGGTAAAAGGGAAAACAATATATTCAGATTTGCTAGTGACCGAATAGATAGGAAAAAAGATACTGGATAAAAAATCGGAGAAAAAAACATGGAGTTTTCATATTTAAAAGGGACAAGAACATTGGACAGGACGAAACAAGATTAGATGGTTCAAAACTTGAAAGTTTTGAAAAGGTAAAGATTAGGAAGACAATGAAATAAAAAATTCTGAAAGACACAAACTATGCTAACTGTCTAAAACATGGGAAAAAATCGAATTCTAAAAAAATTCAAATTTCAAAAACTGGGGATTAGTTAGAATCGATTTTGTCCATACTCCTCCATTGCATCTCCAGTTGAAATCCATCAAAACCTCGTTTTGGTCGATGTAATTCGGCTCAGATTCATTGAATTTTGTGTCATTTTTGTCGGATGACTGCGTTCCAAAGTGCATGCAGAGTTAAGCTGAAAGGAATCCATTATTATTCAAAATATTATTCGAAAAAAATCTCACCTTTGATTTTGGCTCGAAGTCTATGTTTTGCTTATCTTGATTGGGGGAGGGGGGGGGGGGGGGGGGGAAGGCCAAGATTCTGGTTGCTGATGACTGTTAGGTTCTCATCCAGAATCTCTTGAAGATTCAGTGGGTCGGAAAATGGTGCAGGCCTCAAGCTTCGGAGTTTCTTCTTGTGGGTGGTCATTGACGTCATCTGGGGACATTCCATGAAGGTCCAAATAATTGTTTGTGCATCTTTCTTTAGTGAATGCTCCAACTTAATTTAATCTATTGTTCCATGAGAATGGGAAGGGGGGGGGAGGGTGTGGCAGTCTGAAAATGGGAACTTTTGAGCTCAAAAAGGTACTTCAAAGTTCTTGATCCGGAAAAAACTCACCTGAACCAGTCGCCGATGGTCCTTTTGGTCTGAGAAGACTTGGCTCCTCTCATTGTTACCTGAAATGAGAGATTTGTGAAGATGTGAAACAACGCGGAACGATCAAAGTGAGACTTCACTTGCCTTGACTAAATTCCTCCATTTTCAATCCATCTGGTGTCCTAGACATTGTGTCGGTCTTCAGAAGTGCCAAGTGTGAGCTGTTGTCAACACCAGATGACGTCCTTTCCATTATGGAATCTCAGGTATCTTTTGATGTTTGTGTCATTGATTCCACCTGAAGTCATTGTGGAATTCGGGATTGTAATGATTTTGAACTTGATGTTCTGCCAATTGTGGCTTGTCCTCCGAATTATACAAATCCATTTTTGAGTTTTTCATGTCGCTGTCGCAGATCATGAAATTTTTCTGGTTGTGGATGCATGTCGGGTAGTCATGCCGAATCTATTGAAGATTCAGTGGATCTGAGAAGGGTGTTGGTCATCCCATGAAAATCGTAATCGTTGATTTGATCTTCCTTTCCTTTCCCGATTCTCTTTTTTGACGTCATTTCTCGTTTCCTCATATGGAACTTTACCTGGAAAATAAAAGCATTTCGATTGGAAAATCTCAAGAATACTTGATGAGAATCAAAGGAAGGACATGCCGAACATTGAAGAGAACCGATCTGAGGAACAAACAAAATGACCATGAATCAGTAACATTCTCGACATAAAATCATTTGAATTCCTGTCAAATATTGATAGGAATTGCAAAATTCCGATCTAGAAAACAACTTAAAAACCCAAAATTGAACCCCGAAAACCAGTAAGAAGGAAAGAAAACAAGTGAAAATAAAGGAAAAATGAACGAGTGAGAAGGTTTTTCTTGGTTTGGAGTCGATAACCCCAAATAGAATAAAAATTGCGCGGTAGATCAAAAATTATTTCTGGAAATTTTTTGAGGTGCTTTAAGGATTTTTCAAGAGACAATTGAAAAAAACTGTAGTATTGGAAAATTTAGACTTTTTGAAAGTGGATTCTACATGAAAATGAGAATCATTGTTCTCAAAAAAAATTGGTTGTTCAAAAGGAATTGTTGTTTTTAGAGCGCCTCCATCTACCTATTGAACATTTCCGACAACAACAACCTCAACTCTTCCTTCTCTTCTCCATCAAGCGGACTTCTTGAGACACTGTGAGATACAGTCAGAACAACAATTGGGACACGATAGGACATTTAACGGAATTTTGTATACGATAGAATAACAACAAAAGACTGGCAAAAGATTCAATCAGTCTGAAGGAAGAGTGCAATAGTCCAGGCAAAAGATTCAATCAGTCTGAAGGAAGAGTGCAAAAGTCCAAAGTTGGTTATTGGGTCATGTGACACATGTCAAACTTGCCTAGTTGAAACTGTCACAATACTTAAGTGTGACATAAAAATAGACAAGTTTGACCACCTATTGGAGAGAGTGAACCGGCAACAGTTCAATTCCTACTTGCACCAGCGACACCAACCAGAGGCCGTATTCATGAACGTTTCCCCAGGAAATGGTTTCCCCAGAGGAAATAATTTCCTTTCACGGAAAAAGAGGCATTTTTCCACTAAAATTTCTTTTCCTCTAAAGGAAAAGGAAACGTAAACCGTAAGGGAAACCGATTTCCACTAAAAACCATTTCCCAATACGCTTCCTGCATTCTTTCTAAAGTCGATACACGCCATTTGTCCGTTGTCCCTATTAGGCCACGCCGCTCTCACTCTCTTTGTCAAAAACTCTTCACATTCAGCCTTTCCCCCTGTTTTCACACTTCTTATTTTACCGATTTTTGTTTATACCGGTATTTGAACACTCCCGACTACCAAAAACACTAGTGCCAGAAGCCATATGTATTTTCAAAAATTTTCAAAAATTCCAAATTTCGAAAATTTTCAAAAATTACCAAAAATCTCACTTCTGACTGAAGATAGGTGAAATTTGATACAATTTTTGGATTCAGCGTCGAATTTTACTATAGAAAACACCCCAAAAAAGGAAATTGGTGGAACATTGGCAATTATGGAATTCCTTCATATAAGGGAGATACAGAGGTTTAAAGTTTTGTACACTTATGGGCACCTAACTTGCCGAGTTTTTGAGAATCGAGATTCAAATTTTATATACAAGTGAACGAATAAATGATAAGAATCATACAAAAAATGCAAGGTAAGTTTAGTGGAAAAATTTTCCAGGACGGCCCCAAAACCACTCATTCCAGGCCAATTATTGACTTTTAACAAGATTTTCAAAAAACTGTCATAGCATTCTTGGTTGATAAGATACAATAAATGAAAAAATCTGGTTGCATTTAGCATGAAATTCTGAACTAGAAAACACTTTAATTCATGATCTAATCTCAAAGTTGAGCCGAATTATGAAGATTATCTGAAAAAATCAAAAATTTTCAAAAAATGGCAATTTTCGAAAAATCTTATTTTTAACCGAAAAATCGAAAAATTTTCCAATGAACAAGTATTTTTCTGGTGTGCCAAATAATTTCATAACACAAAAAATTTTTCGACCAAAACCTATTTTTTTCAAAACACAAAATCCCAGTCGCCGCAGCGACGCTGCTCCTCCGCCCTCATGTCTTATACGCCTTTCCACTCTCTCTCATTCATCCCCAGCCTGGTGTACCTGGGAACGCGCCAGGCTGGGGTTCGGCGGAGTCCGCCGCAGCGGTGGGTTCGACCCCCACCGCGGCCTGCTGAGCTAGAATACCAATTCAAGTGCATTCATGGAAGAGGAGATTGGGCCACAATGGAGACGATGAAGGAGGGAGATCTTCCAACAAAACGGAGCAAAAATAATGGATGGACCGAGTGGATAAGAGCCATGTTCCAACAGGACAACGCTCCAGAGGATGGCCCTGGGAGTGGACGAAAATCGACGAGACTTGCTCGCAAAAATGACGAAAGGACCTTGTGGAGGAGGAGGATCCTTTTGTCCACATACATACATTTTGGCACTATTGCTTCTTGTAGAAAAAAGTTGATTTTTCACGAAAATGTTTGAAATTTCATGTTCTGAGTGCCGTACTAAAAAAATTTCCACTTTTTTCTTTGAGATGTTTGTGAATATTGAATCATGAACTCATAGGGAGTTATCAGTCAAAAAATTTCACAAGGTTGCGGTCTGACTTAAAGTCGAAAAATGAGAAAATATTACCTTGGCTTTTTGAAAATGAACATAAATTTGGTCTATTACTATTCCAGTTAGTTCTAGAAGCTCTAATCCTCCATTTTCACTTCCCCATCCCTTTTTTTCATGCTTCTTTTAACTCCCTTTTCCTCTAGATTCCCTACATATCCAAGCGTGACTACAGAAAAAGACATCTGCGATTCTAGAACGAGTCGAATTGGAAAATGGGATAGATTTATTTTAGGAATATTGATTTGTATTTAACATAGATAAATGACACGATTTGCAATGAAGAGCATTCACAAGATGCGACTATATGGAACTTTTGAGAGGACGGGTTTGTTAGTCAAATGGACGGGGACAAGTTTCTATTTCTTTCCGGTTCTATTGATTTCTTAGAACCGGTTCTATTGAGTTCTCAGAACCGGTTCTGCAAGGCTCCCAGAACCGGTTCTAAGAACTCAATAGAACCGGTTCTAAGAAATCAATAGAACCGGTTCTAAGAAATCAAAGATTTTGTCATATTCCGGAGTGAGGGAAAGTGAATGAATAGTTGTAGATCGAGGAAAGTGGGAAAAAAAATAGAAAAAATCTACAAGAAGCAATAGTGCCAAAATTTTGATATGTGGACAAAAGGATCCTCCTCCTCCACAAGGTCCTTTCGTCATTTTTGCGAGCAAGTCTCGTCGATTTACGGCCCTTCTCAGGGCCATCCTCTGGAGCGTTGTCCTGTTGGAACATGGTCCTTCTCCACACGGTCCATCCTTTATTTTTGCTCCGTCTTGCTGGAAGATCTCCCTCCTCTCCTTTATTGCGGGTAATTTTCGGCTTCTTCCAGCGCTATCCACAAGGTCTCAAAGCTCAGCAGGGGTGGGTGGGGCTCGAACCCACCCCTGCGACGGGGTCGCTGGATCCCCAGCCAGGCGCGTTCCCAGGTACACCAGGCTGGGGATGAATGACAGAGAGTGGAACGGCGTATAAGACATGACGGCGGAGGAGCAGCGTCGCTGTGGCGGCTGCGATTTTGTGTTATGAAAAAAAAAAAAAAAACGTTTTGGTCGAAAAATTTTTTGTGTTATGAAATTATTTGGCACACCAGAAAAATACTTGTTCATTGGAAAATTTTTCGATTTTTCGGTTAAAAATAAGATTTTTCGAAAATTGCCATTTTTTGAAAATTTTTAATTTTTTCAGATAATCTTCATAATTCGGCTCAAGTTTGAGATTTTTCAATGAATAAAAGTGTTTTCTACATCAAAATTTAACGTTGAATTTAACAAAACTCTTATATTTACTGTATCTTATCAACCAAGAACGCTATGACAGTTTTTTGAAAATTTTGTTAAAAGTCAATGATTGGCCTGGAATGAATAGTTTTGGGGTCGTCCTGAAAAATTTTTTCACCGAACTTGACTTGCTTTTTTTGTATGATTATTATCATGCAAACGTTTGTTTGTATATAAAAATTTGAGGCTAGATTCTTGAAAACTCTGCAAGTTAGGTGCCTATAAGTGTACTAAACTTTGAACCTCTGTAACTCGCTTATATGGAGGAATTCCATAATTGCCAATGTTTCACCATTTTCCTGTTTTGGGGTGGTTCCTATATCAAAATTCGACGCTGAATCCAAAAATTGTATCAAATTCCACCTATCTTCAGTCAGAAGTGAGATTTTTGGTAATGATTGAAAATTTTCGAAATTTTTGAAAATACTTATTTTCATCCGAAGATGGTTTTCCTGGGAAATTTTCGTCTTTAACTAAATAGAATTTGTCAACATGACCTTTTGCGCAACCCGTTTGCCTCAATCACTAAGTTCCAGTCGTCGTCGTCCAAAATAAACAAGTTCTACTGACTAGAATAACCACGTGTTGAAATTTTTATATCTTTTTAGAACTAGGCATCCAATGCCTTCTTGATTCCTGCTGAATGTGTAGAATGAAAAACTGGAAGATATACTTGTAAAATGGTTTTCAAACCACGATAAAAGACAAGAAGCCAAGCCACCAGCTGCCGTCATCGCAAAGAAAACCGAGATGGATTTCCGTCTTTCGAATCTGGCCTTGGATCTTTGTCGTGAGTCGCCTGGTTGCTGATGATTGTTAGGTCCGTATCCAGAATCTTTTGAAGATTCAGTGGGTCGGAAAATAGTGTTGGTGTCAAACTTCTGAGTTTCTTTTCGTGGGCGGTCAATGCGGAACCTGAAAATGGGTAAAGTTAAGGTAAGAAACAAAATATGAACTCCTGATCCAGAAAACAAATTTTCGATGGAAAAAACATAACTCTTACGGAATGCAGCAGTCATACGATGAAAATCGTAGTCGTCGCTTCGATCTTCCTTTCCCTTCCTTGTGCTCATTTTTGAGGTCATCTTTCGTTCCATTGCATTTTGCCTGAAAAAAGAAATACTAAGACCGTAAAATCGCAAAACAATTTGATGAACCACATAGGAAGGTTATGCCGAGAATTGACAAGAACCAATGAGAAAAACTAACAAAATGATGAAACAGTAACATTTTTACAAAAAATCACTCCAAATTCTGCATTGCATTGCGAAATTCCAACCGAGAAAACGGAACCCCAAAACCAGAAATCTAAAAAAATTTGACCAGAAAGAAGGAAGAAAAACGAGCGAAAATGAAGGAAGAATGAATGAATGAGATTTGTTTTTGTTTCGGGTTGATGACAACAAATAGAAAAAATTAGCGCGGTAGATCAAAAAAAAATTTTTTGAGAAATATTTTTATTTTTCTAATTCTGTTGAAAAAATGAATTCAGGATTTTTCAAGAGACGATTGAATTCTCATAGAGTTTTGAGAAATGGAATATGCGGAAATTCAAATATTTCATGTTTCAGGAAAACCCCAAAACTTCTAATTCATTTCGAATCTGGAACAATTTCTGAAAATCCGCTTACAAGATGTCTATATTTGCAAAACTCAATGGGAATCCAATCGTCTTTCAAGAAGCCCTAGACTCACTTCTCAAAAAATTGTTGACTTTTTTTCTCGAAGAAAACATTTTGATCTACCACGCAAACTTTTCTCTATTTGGGTTCATCGACTCCAAATCAAAACAAATCTTTTCATTCATTTATTTTTTCTTCATTCTTTCTGGTTTTTGGGCTCGAATTTTTTGAGTTTTCTAGTTTCGGGGTAAAACTCTCGGTTTTCGAGTTGTATTGTCGGATGAAATTTCGTAACTTCAATCAATTTTTGCAAAAGTTCGGTTCTTTTTCATCGAAATTATTATTGTTTTATGATATTTGTTTGTTCCTCATCTCAGTTTTCGTCACTTTTAAACATGTTCTCCATTGATTTTGAACAAATTTACATGCGATTCTGTTTTCCTTTTTCCTTTGAAAGATAACTCAAAATGTCTCAGTTTGACCCTCTTTTATTTTCACAAATCTCTAATTTCAGGTAACAATGACAGCAGGCAAGTCTTCCATACAAAAAGGACGATTGTCGACTTTCTTAGGTGAGTGTTTTTATCTAGCACTTTGGACTAACTTTTTGAATTTGAAATTACCCATTTTCAGACTGCCCGCCCCTCCATCGTGGTGAAGCAAAAGACATTTCCCATACTGCGGATTGTCTGAAATGAAAATTTCACAAAAACGGAGTCATGAGGAATCAGACGGAAACGGAAGTCATGAGAAATCAGACGAAATCAGACCACCAGCCATGTCGTTTCATTCAAGAGGGCCGTTGTCCACTATGGATTAGGTGAGTTTTTTTTTTCTGGATCTAGCACTTTGCTACATTTTTGAGCTCAAATGTTTTATTTTCAGCCTGATCGCACCCCCACCCCTCATGGTGAAACAAAAATGACGTCAAAAATAATAAGCAACTGGAAACCAAAAGAGATAAAAATGCAAATTTGAACCAAAATAGAAGGTGAGATTTTTTCGAACAAATTTCTGAAAAATAATGGATTTCTTTCAGCTCAGAACGAAATTCTGGAGCAAAATTTGAAGATGGACAACGAGGATGAAAAGAAAAACGATGATTCATCATTGAAGACTCTGGATATCTATCATCGGTTCAAGGTGAGCTACAGTAAATGATGAGTTTTCAAATATAATTTCTGTTTTCAGCGTCCCCTCTATTTCCATCTCTCAATGCTCCAAATAAAAGCTTCAAGAGAGAACACCATCGTCATGAAGGGACACCACACCAAGGGATCAATCAGAGCCAACTACCGAGAATCGAGGCAGCATTCACAACAACCAGGAAAATTCCAACTACAGTAATCCAGGCCAAAAGTCGAGGAAGTTCTGAGACCGACCGAAAGCGAGAAACACTTTGGATACAGTGACTGTATCCGGACTCCCGTTTTGATTGTTATTTTATTATTCTCATTCATTGTTTTTCCCGGTCCCCCTACATGTCTACAACGCCCCAGAATCAACCCACTAAAGTTTAGGGCTATAGCATAACCTTTTCATCCCATAATATTCCGAAATCATTTTTTAAAATCCCCTCCCCTCCCATATATACCTGTGTGTGTATGTGAGTGTGTGTGGGACTAAGCCCCGTCCCCTATAATGTTCCATATAGTCGCATCTTGTGAATGATCTAATACCCATAATTTCTTGCAAATCTTGCCATTGTTTTCTGTTTGATACTGGATCTGTTTGTTTTTATGTTAAGTAAAATTTAATATTCCTAAAATAAATCTATTCTCCAATCCGACTCTTTTTAGAATCGCAGTAGTCTTTCCCCTTAGTCAAACTTGGCATTGTGCCAAAAAAAGGCAACTGAAATTTTCGGGTTGGCTTCAATAGAGCGCAATTTCTTTTCCATTTGAAATTCCGATTTTTGAAAGTCATCTAAATAAAAAATGAGACGAAGAAGATTTATGAAATGTGCAGGATGAAGAGATACCAAAAGATTTAGCTATATTCAGGAGTGAGGGAAAGTAAATGCATATTTGTCAATCGAGAAAAATGGGCAAACTTCAAAAGAAAGAAGGAGAACTAGGATATACTGTACGATGTCAGGATAGTAGGGAATTTAGAGCAAAAAGGAGTTTGACGGAGCATATTTGAAAAAAATAGAGAAGTGAAAATGGGGACTGGATCTTCTAGAGCTTACTGGAATAGTAATATACCAGATTTACGTACATTTTCAGTGAGCCAAGCTCATAATTTGTCACTTTTCGACTTTAAGTCACAGCGAAACCTTGGGAAGTTCTTTGACTGATAACTCCCAATGAGTTGATGATTCAATATTCACAAACATCTCAAAGGAAAATGTGGAAATTTTTCTCAGTACGGCACTCAGAACATGAAATTTCAAAAATTTTCGTGAAAAATCAACTTTTTCTCTAAGAAGCAATAGAGCCAAAATTTTGTATGTGGACAAAAAATGAGAATTACGTGGAATGCCTTATAAAAGGGGTCCTCCTCCTCCAGGTCCTTCCATCCTCCTCCTCCAGGTCCTTCGATCATTGTCCTTTTGCATCTCCATTCCATCCATCTCCTTTCTCCTTTCCAGAAGAGCTGTGTTGATGCTTCTATTTGGAGGACGTGGATCATCACCATCGGAGGAATGTTCTTGTTTCACATTAACGCGATTTTCGGCCTCTTCCAGGGCCATCCACAAGGTCTATCCATCATCATCTCAATTGTCGTCCAATCTCCTTTTCCATGATGCACTTGAATTGGTATTCTAGTTCAGCAGGGGTGGGTGGGGCTCGAACCCACCCCTCCGACGGGGACGTCGGATCCCCAGCCAGGCGCGTTCCCAGGTACACCAGGCTGGGGATGAATGACAGAGAGTGGGAGGGCGTATAAGACACGACGGCGGAGAAGCAGCGTCGCTGTGGCGGCTGCGATTTTGTGTTTTGAAAAAAAATAGGTTTTGGTCATAAATTTTTTGTGCTATGAAATTACTTGGCAAACCAGAAAAATACTTGTTCATTGGAAAATTTTTCGATTTTTCGGTTAAAAATATGATTTTTTCGAAAATCTCCATTTTTTGAAAATTTTTGAATTTTTCAAATAATCTTCATAATTCGGCTCAACTTCAACTTTTAATGTGAGGAATGAAAAAACGAAAGATACACTTGTCTAATAGTTTTTCAACACCAATAAAAGACTAGAAGCCCAGTCATCAACTGCCGTCATCCCAAAAAAAAACCCAGATGGTTTTCCGTCTTTCGATTCTGGCTTTGTATCTTCGTCGTGACTTGCCTCGCCTTCAGTAGGGATGAAATAGAGTTAAAACTCTAAACATTCTATTTTCCTGCGAGGTCTCAGAACCGGTTTTATTGATTTCTCAGAACCGGTTCTGTGGGGGTCTTAGAACCGGTTCTGCGAGATCTCAGAACCGGTTCTAAGAAATCAATAGAACCGGTTCAAGGACCCCAGCAGAAACGGTTCTAAGAAATCAAAGATTTTGTCATATTCCGGAGTGAGGGGAAGTGAATGAATAGTTGTAGTTCGAGGAAAGTGGAAAAAAAAAACCAAAAGAAAAAAGGAGAACTTGTCCCCGTCCCTTTGACTAACAAACCCGTCCTCTCAAAAGTTCCATATAGTCGCATCTTGTGAATGCTTTTTATTGCAAATCGTGTCATTTGTCTATGCTAAATACAAATCAATATTCCTAAAATAAATCTATCCCATTTTCCAATTCGACTTGTTCTAGAATCGCAGATGTCTTTTTCTGTAGTCACGCTTGGATATGTAGGGAATCTAGAGGAAAAGGGAGTTAGAATAAGCATGAAAAAAAGGGATGGGGAAGTGAAAATGGAGGATTAGAGCTTCTAGAACTAACTGGAATAGTAATAGACCAAATTCATGTTCATTTTCAGTGAGCCAAGCTAATATTTTCTCATTTTTCGACTTTGAGTCAGAGCGCAACCTTGTGAAATTTTTTGACTGATAACTCCCAATGAGGTAATGATTCAATATTCACAAACATCTCAAAGGTAAAAGTGGAAATTTTTTCAGTGCGGCACTCAGAACATGTAACTTCAAACATTCTCGTGAAAAATCAACTTTTTTCTACAAGAAGCAATAGTGCCAAAATTTTGGTATGTGGACAAAAGGATCCTCCTCCTCCTGTTGGAAGACGCTCCTCCTCCACAAGGTCCTTTCGTCATTTTTGTGAGCAAGTCTCGTCGATTTTCGTCCCCTCCCAGGGCCATCCTCTGGGGCATTATCTTGTTGGAATGTATGGTCCTTTTCCTCCAGGTCCTTCCATCTTTATTGCGGGTAATTTTCGGCTTCTTCCAGGGCTATCCACAAGGTCTCTCCTTCATCGTCTCCATCGTCGTTCAGCTCCTTTTCCATGAATGCAGTATTCAAGCTCAGCAGGGGTGGGTGGGGCTCGAACCCACCCCTGCGACGGGGTCGCTGGATCCCCAGCCAGGCGCGTTCCCAGGTACACCAGGCTGGGGATGAGTGAGAAAGGGTGGGAGGGCGTATAAGACATGACGGCGGAGGAGCAGCGTCGCTGTGGGGGCTGCGATTTTGTGTTTTGAAAAAAATGGCTTTGGGTCGAAAAATTTTTTGTGTTATGAAATTATTTGGCACACTAGAAAAATACTTGTTCATTGGAAAATTTTTCGATTTTTCGGTTGAAAATTTGATTTTTTCGAAAAATTCCGTTTTTTGAGATTTTTCGATGTTTTCATATAATCTTCATAATTCGGCTCAACTTTGAGATTTTCTCAGGATTCAAAGTGTTTTCTAGCATAAAATTTTACGCTGAATTCAACAATACTTTCACATTCACTGTATCTCATCAAACAAGAGTGTTATGTCAGTTTTTTGAAAATTTTGTTAAAAGTCAATAATTGGCCTGAAATGAGTAGTTTTCGGGTCGTCCTGAAAAATTTTTTCACTAAACTTGCCGTGCTTTTTTTGTATAATTTTTATTATTCAATCGTTCATTAGTGTATAAAATTTGAGGTTCGGTTCTTAAAAACTCGGCAAGTTAGGCGCCCATAAATGTACAAAACTTTGAACCTCTGTAACTCGCTTATATGGAGGAATTCCATATCTGCCAATGTACCACCATTTTCCTATTTTGGGATGTTCTCTGTACCAAAATTCGACGCTGAATCCGAAAATCGTCTCAAATTTTACCTATCTTCAGTCAGAAGTGAGATTTTCGGTAATTTTTGAAAATTTTCGAAATTTTTGAATATACATGTTTTCATCCGAAAATGGTTTCCCTGGGAATTTTTTGTACTAAACTGGATAGAATTTTTCAACCTAACCTTTTTTCAATCCGTTTGCCTCAATCACTAAGTTCCAGTCGTCCATCGTCCAAAATAACCAAGTTCGAGTGACTAGAATAACCACGTGTAGAAAATGTTATATGGCAGCTGATAGCTGGGCTTCTAGTCTCTTATCGTTGCTTGAACACCGATACCTAGTTCTAAAAAGATATAAAAATTTCAACACGTGGTTATTCTAGTCACTCGAACTTGGTTATTTTGGACAATGGGCGACTGGAACTTAGTGATTGAGGCAAACGGATTGAAAAAAGATCAGGTTAAAAAATTCTATCCAGTTTAGTACGTAAATTTCCCAGGGAAACCATTTTCATTTTTAAAAACCATTTTTTAAATATGTATATTCTAAAATTTCGAAAAATTTCCAAAATATTCCAAAAATCTCACTTCTGACTGAAGATAGGTGAAACTTGATAAGATTTTTTTTTTTTGGATCCAGCGACCTCGTCGCAGGGGTGGGTTCGACTCCCACCCGGTGTTGAACGACTCCGACGATGGAGATGATGATGGAGAGACCTTGTGGATAGCCCTGGAAGAAGCCGAAAATTACCCGCAATAAAGATGGAACTACCTGGAGGAGAAGGACCACACATTCCAACAAGACAATGCCCCAGAGGATGGCCCTGGGAGGGGACGAAAGTCGACTAGGCTCAGCTTGCCCGCAAAATTCATAAAAGGACCTGGAGGAGGAGGACCCCTTTTTAGAGGCATTCCACGTAATACTTGAGTAAAATTGTTATTCACTGGAGTAAATCGTTTGTGTACCCTGTTCGTAGTTTTTGAGATAATCGACTTTTTCCAAATATTTACAATTAAAAAAAGTAAAATTTCAAAAAGTCATAACTTTAGTGGTTGTGCTCGGATTTCTACAAACTAAAATGCACTGTATAGATGAACAAGGCTTGTGTTGTTGCGTAATTTCCCCTCAATAATCTTAGAGGCTCTAATACCTTCAAGTTTCGGCTTCCCAATCATGAAGTCGTCTTTGGCTGCTTGTGGTTGCTTGCGCTTGGCTTCTAGCCGCATCGCTTCCTGCAAGAACAAAAGTCAAAAATAAATAGAAAATCCAATAAAAGGGGGAAAAACGGAAAAAGAGAGGAGATAAAAAAGTCACCAAACTGGGCGAATGCAAAACTAAAGAATGAGGTGGGATGATGACAAATTAGGGGATGGAAAAGTTGGTAAGATTGTATTGATTAGAGAACAAGGGAATAGCATAGTTGGCGGGAAAAAAAGAAAAGGGGGGGGGGGGGGTTGCGGCTTTTTTGAAGCAAAAAACATGCATTGATCGATGGGCAGTTGACACAAAAAGCTGGTTGTAAAACAGACAAAAATTTCCGAGGAGAATACGCTACCTGCATTCTTTCTAAAATCGATACACGCCATTTGTCCGTTGTCCCTATTAGGCCACGCCGCTCTCACTCTCTTTGTCAAAAACTCTTCACATTCAGCCTTCCCCCCTGTTTTCACATTTCTTATTTTACCGATTTTTGTTTATAACGGTATTTGAACACTCCCGACTACCAAAAACAATAGTGCCAGAAGCCATATGTATTTTCAAAAATTCCAAAAGTTTCGAAAATTTTCAAAAATTACCAAAAACTCACTTCTGACTGAAGATAGGTGAAATTTGATACGATTTTCGGATTCAGCGTCAAATTTCGCTATAGAAAACACCCCAAAAAGGAAATTGGTGGAACATTGGCCATTATGGAATTCCTTCATATAAGGGAGATACAGAGGTTTAAAGTTTTGTACACTTATGGGCACCTAACTTGCCGAGTTTTTGAGAATCGAGGTTCAAATTTTATATACAAGTGAACGAATGAATGATAAGAATCATACAAAAAATGCAAGGTAAGTTTAGTGAAAAAATTTTCCAGGACGGCCCCAAAACCACTCATTCCAGGCCAATTATTGACTTTTAACAAGATTTTCAAAAAACTGACATAACACTCTTGTTTAATGAGATACATTGAATATGAGAATTTTGTTGAATTCAGCCTAAAATTTTGAATTAGAAAACACTTTAATTCATGATAAAATCTCAAAGTTGAGCCGAATTCTGAAGATTATCTGAAAAAATCGAAATTTTCAAAAAATGGAAATTTTCGAAAAAATCGTTTTTTTTAAAAACGAACTGAAAAACTGCTGAACTGGAAGACCCGCAGATTCATGGATTTCTGGAGGACTCTGGATGAGGATATTGGACGACGATGGAGGATCACCTTCCAGCAAGACAACGCCCCAGGAGATGGCCCTGGAAGAGGCCGTAAATCGACAAGACTGAGTTTACCCGCAAGGAAGATGAATGGAGATGGCGGAGGAGGACCATGTTCCAACAAGATAACGATCCAGAGGATGGCCCTGGGAGGGGACGAAAATCGACGAGACTTGCTCGGAAAAATGACAAAAGGACCATGTGGAGGAGGAGGATCCTTTTGTCCACATACCAAAATTTTGGCACTATTGCTTCTTGTAGAAGAAAAGTTGATTTTTCACGAAAATGTTTGAAATTTCATGTTCTGAGTGCCGTACTGAAAAAATTTCCACTTTTTCCATTGAGATGTTTGTGAATATTGAATCATGAACTCATTGGGAGTTATCAGTCAAAAAATTTCACAAGGTTGCGCTGTGACTTAAAGTCGAAAAATGAGAAAATATTAGCTTGGCTCACTGAAAATGAACATAAATTTGGTCTATTACTAATCCAGTTAGTTCTAGAAGCTCTATTCCTCCATTTTCACTTCCCTATCCCTTTTTTTCATGCTCCTTTAAACTCCCTTTTCCTCTAGATCCCCTACTATCCTGACATCTTACACCCGCTATGTCTTTATCCAGAACATTTTATGAGCCTTTTAGTCTCATTTTTGATTTATGACTTTCAAAAATCAAAATTTCAGGTTGAAAAGAAATTCTGCTCAATGGAAGCCAACCCAGAAATTTCAGATGCCTTTTTCTGACACAATGTCAAGCGTGACTACAGAAAAAGACATCTGCGATTATAAAAAGAGTCGAATTGGAAAATGGGATAGATTTATTTTAGGAATATTGATTTTTATTTAACATAAACAAATGACACGATTTGCAATAAATTATGGGTATTAGATCATATCACAAAATGCGTCTGTATGAAAATGTTTAGGGAAGAAAGTGAGAAGCAAGGCCAAGAAGAAACGAAATGAAAAGAAAAACCGACAGACAATGCCAACAACAATGGAAAATAATGGATACACTGTGTCACTGAGCCCGATGTGGCTGTAGGATGGCTCGGTGGATCAACAATGGTTAGTTTTTTTGGTTTTTACACTTCTAACCCCAGACTCGATCACCAATAACTTCTTGTCAACTTTTTCAACTTTTTCAGCTCCAATCATGACGGCATACCACAAGAAGATCCAAAGCCTGACTCTAAGGCCTTCCATTGGAACCATCGAGAACATGAGATACACAAAAGCAACTATCAGGATTTTCATGGGATGACCGGAAGGACGCAGGATGTTTTGTTTAAGGTCAGTTTGGCCAAAATCGATCATATTGATTGTTTGGTCTCCTCTCATATCTTAACGTATATCTCATTTTCAGACATCAATGACACATGCAAAACCTGCACAGACCACAAAAACCAATCTTCAGCGAAAGGATCGAAACCACTGTGATCTTCATGGGATGACGAAGGATGTCCATGTGATCAAAGGGGGACGGATCAAAAGAAGGACTACCAAACTGGTGACCTGGTGAGCCACGTTGGAATTAAGGAAAACTCAAGAAGCAACAGCTAAGAAGGGAACGATTGGAAGAAAGGGAGCTAAGGTTTCGGTGAGTGTTTTTTATACGCCGATTGAAGATGAATTTTGTAGGCCATCCACCGAACGTAGGGTTTCGGGGATCCAGTATTCCTTTTTTAAACTCAAAATGTCTTATTTTCAGACGTCCAACTAGAAGAGGATCACCGTCAAGTCTTCGAGGATTGCACAGCTGGAACGCTTTGCCAAGAAGAAACGAAGTGACAAATGAAACCAACCAACAATGCAAACAAAAATCGAAAATAAGGGATACATTGTGCCACTGAGCCCTGTATGGCAGTAGGATGGCTCAATAGATCTATAATGAATGGGGTCATTGGGAACGACGGAGGAGCCGAGGGTTAGTTTTTTGATGTTTACAGTTCTGAACCCAACATAAAGTTATCATAACTTCATGTCAACTTATTCAATTTTTTCAGCTCCAATTATGACGGCATACCAGAAGAAGATCCGGAGCCTGAATCTAAGGCCTCACACATGACGACATCGGGATTCAAAAAAAGTACAATTCAAGTTTTAATAAAAACAAATTGCGAAAGGACTACTTATGACTTCCATGGAATGACCTGAGGGACGCAGGATGTCTTGATTGAGGTTAGTTTTCTAGACCAACACTATGAAATAGGATATCGCAGATGTAGCACTTTGAACTTCCTTTTTGAATTCAAAATGTCTCATTTTCAGACTTCCCACTGGGAGAGGAACACTAAAGAAATTGACAAGACGCCAAGAAGAAACGAAGCGACAAGAGAAACCGACCAGGAACAGACAACAATCGAAAATAAGGGATACATTGTGCCACTGAGCCCAGTATGGCAGTAGGATGGATCTCTTGTAGGATGGATTCCTACAAGAGATCCATCCTACGGCAGTAGGATGGATTCCCTTCTCTTCATCTTCCTGCCATAAATGGATCTACAATGAATGTGGTCATTGGGAACGACGGGGGAGCCAATGGTTAGATTTTCGATGTTTTCAGTTTTGAACCTAACTTTTAATTACCAATAACTTCATGTCAACTTATTCAATTTTGTTTCAGCTCCAATCATGACGGCCTACCAGAAGAACACGAAAGGAACTATCATGACTTCCATGGGATGACCTCAAGGACGCAGTTTTGTTTGAGGTCAGTTTGCCCGAAATCTCTCAAATTGATTGTTCGGTCTCGTCTCATATCCTTACAGATCTTTCATTTTCAGAAATCAAGGACACCTGCAAAACCGTCACAGACCAAGAGGACCTATTTTCAACTGAAGGATCGAAACTACTATGTCCTTCATAGAATGACAGGAAAGGCAAAAAAGGAACACCGACAAATCTGCCAGGATTGCATAGCTGGAAAGCGATGCCAAGAAGAAACGAAGCGACAAGAGAAACTGACCGACAATGCCAACAACGATCGAAAATAATGGATACATTGTGCGACTGAATGTGAGCGCGGAATGTCAGTAGGATGGCTCAATGGATTGACAATTAAAACGGTCACTGGAAACAGCGGAGGAGCCAGTGGTTAGTTTTTTTTTATGTTTACAGTTTCGAACCCAATTTCCAATTACCAATTATTTCTTGTAAACTTTTCCAATTTTTTCCAGCTCCAATCATGACGGCCTACCAGAAGAAAACCTTGCACATGACGACACCGGGATTCAAATATAATACAATTCAAGTTTCAAAATGAACAAACTACAAAGTGACAAATATTATGACTTCCATGGGATGACCTCAAGGACGCAGTTTTGTTTGAGGTCAGTTCGCCCAAAATCTCTCACATTGATTGTTCCGTCTCACCTTATATCTATCCAAATCTTTCATTTTCAGATATCAATGACACCTGGGGAACCTGCACAGGCCAAAAGGATCAATGCCGAATCAAAAGATTGAAGCCACTATGATCTTCATAAAAAGACCATTAAAAAATAATTTTCATGACATTAGATGAGCACATTTGCTCCAATCATTCGATTTCCAAACTATCTAATCTTGTTTCACCTCGCCCGAGTTTCAGTTATTTATCTCTCTCCCTCGCTTTCCCTATTTTTCGAGTTTTCCATGCTTTGTTCATTTACTTTTAGTTTATCTGATCCCATTTCCAAACCGATATCTTCTGTTTGGTACTACTGCCCTATCCATCTTATTACTTTGTTCTCCCCTTCATGTCCTAGCTTACATGTATTGATTCCCAAGTGTTACCCCTGAATTTCTTTGAAGTATGCATGATTCAAATCTACACTCAGATGTAAAAAACTCCATGAAGCCGTTTTTTAACCGGGCTCCCCCTTCTCGAGATATGCCGACCTTTAAATTTTCCGCGTGAGACGGCTTACCTGAGACTTTGAGGAGGCATAACTTTGGTCAATCTTGGTCAATCAAGATCTTCTAAAAAGCAAAATGTGTCAAATTATAGTGACTTTCAAATGATGTAATATTCATGAATCAAAAACAACGTTATAATTGCAAAAATTTAAAAAATTAAGCAAGTGGCAAAAACCAAGCACCCGACCCAACCGTTAACTTTTTTTGAAACTGCTATCAAACAAAAGTGCATGTTTGATTTAGTAATTGTGCGAAATATAAAACAATTTTATCGACGTTCAAGAGAGAAAAATAAAATTTTGTAAATTTTTTTTCAACTTTTTTGAAAAATCATAAGTTTCAGAATGACGTTGTACTAACAAGTTATCAGTTGTGCACATTATTGTATTTGTTGTCATTTCAGCTTTCTAATAAGCTATTGGACATCAAAATATCATAATTTTGATAAGTTTTATGATTTATTGAACTCAATAGGTTGAATTTAGCAAAAGTCATAAAACTCAGAAAATGAAAATGATGATAGAGCTTCAAACTTTGTTTCAAATTGTTGAAAATGTAATTTAACACAATATTGTCAACTACAACTTTTTCCCTTCTCTTCATCTTCCTGCCATAAAGTGAGACTTTCTTCTTCGAGCCGACCTGGAAAAACGGTAAATCTCAAATTTAATACAGGAAGATGAAGAGAAGGGAAAAAGTTGTAGTTGACAATATTGTGTTAAATTACATTTTCAACAATATGGAACAAAGTTTGAAGCTCTATCATCATTTTCATTTTCTGAGTTGTATGACTTTCGCTAAATTTAACCTATTCAGTTCACGTTAATAAACTTTTATCATAAAAATATTGTCTATTTTTTTCAATCTCTATGAATTGTTCAGAATACAAAAATTTCTGAGGAATTCAGAAAATTCTGTGGGAGTCTGGAGATAGTTGAAAACATCGAAAGCATGATGTTATGGTCAATCCGTTTTACATTTTTCTTGAGCTTTCGCAATTTTTGGTTTTTCTTTTGGTTTCTTTTTGCGTTTTCTCATTTTTCTTATCTATTTCGTACGTCGCAATGTTCTTTGATGAGAGAAGTGTAGGAATTGTCCTCCTTCTTCTTTTGCTCTACACTTTTATTGCCTGCATTTTGTTGTTTCCCCTCCTCTTTCCCACTTCTCTCCCCACTATCTCTTGCCAACTGACGGGTTGCTCGAGTATCTTTCATTTTTTTGTCACACATATGTTGTGTCTCGACTAGTTTATTGAAAATACGTTTTGAATGAAATATAGAAATATAAAATTATAAGAAACTTAACAATTTGTTCCAATACTCAATTCTTCTTCTTGCTGCCGCTTTTCTTTCCCAGAAATCTTTATTCTTCTTTCCTTGTCCTTTGACGACACCATTCCAAACATCAGAAACGCTGTGAACTTCTTGAGTAGGTAATAAACAATTTTCCACAATATTCAAATTCACTTTTTTTTCCAGATATGATTTGATTGCCAATGAGAGGGCATGCGATGGTTGTCCCATTTTAGAAGGATTCTTCTGCAAAACACGATCAGCATTATTGGAGATGTTTAGACTGCCGTCGCTCCAAAGTTGTCATGTCCATCAGGTAAATTCTGTACTGCAATTGGGAACAATAAACTTCTATATTTTCAGAAAAGATTCGTTCTTGCAAGGACTTCGTTTAAGTATTCATCAAATTCTCTACTTGGCGGCGGATTTTATTGAAAATCCGACACGCCACATGGAGGAAATCGCCGACAACTTTCGGATTGATAAGAATACTGTAAGTGAGGTCCACGAGTGGTTCCGCGACCTTACCCAAGAGTGGTTTTTTCAAACCATAGAGAACAACCCTGTCCATACGCTTAAAAAAGGTATGACTACACCAAAAATAAAAGATAATTTTTCTTCCATTTAGGAAAGTTTGTTGAAATCTATGAAATTGCGATGTTTCGGGCAAAATATAATCGGGGTCATATGGTAGATCTGGTTGGATTTTTGGATTCCTGGAAAGGAACACTAATAAGGTAGATTTGATACGGTTTTCTGAAGCGTAAACTTGCAAATTTGTTTCAGATAGCGTTGTTCCAGGTGATCAAACGTCATGCCAGGCTTCTGTAGCTCATAATCAGATGTTATGTGAAACCTGGTATGATCTTTGAAAAAAAATGACATCAAAAATCGATTTTTCAGGAACAACGATTATCAGTGATGGCTGGGCCGCCTACAGAAGAATATCCCAGATTCCTGGCAGGCGATACAAGCACAAAGTCATCAATCACAAGCTCCATTTTGTAAGCCCCACGAACCCTACCAACCATACCCAAGGGATCGAAGCTTATTGTGGAGCTCTGAAGTCATCTCTCAAAGGCCGGCACGGACCTCGGGACTATATGACCAAAGGGCATTTTTATAACAACGCCGTGAGGATGACTCTAATCTTCAAACGGACCACAAATGCGGGTACGGAGGAACCAAAAGTTCAACCACAAGGACAAGGAAAGTGAAAAGTAATGGCTGGAAAGAAAAGAAAAGCGGCAGCAAGAAGAAGAATTGAGTATTGGAACAAAATTTCAAGTTTCTTTAATTTTATATTTCTATTCTTTATTCAAGATGTATTCTTAATAAACTAGTCGAGACTAAATGTATGTGTGATAGAATAATGAATGAGACTCGAGCAACCCATCTGTCAGTAGGCAAGAGATAGTGGGGAGAGTAGTGGAAAAGAGGAGAGAGAACAAGATGAGGGTAACAAAAGTGTAGAGCATAATAAGAAGGAGTACAACTATTACACTTCTCTTATCAAACAACAATGCGACGTACGAAATAAATAAAAGGAAACGCAAAAAAAACAACGAAAAAAAAATTTGCAAAGTCATCTACCCTGTCAATTTTCAAATGTTCGAAATCGTCAAACATTTTCCAGAATAATCCAGATTTCTTTCTTCTAAATACTTTTGCTCCAACCTGCTTTCGACGTGATCATGACAACAAGAAACGCAGAGACACATATTCACAACTCAACATTATCAGAAATGGATTCTCAGCCAGCATTTGAGCTCCGTCAATTTTCGATATCTTTGAGCAACACAAACAAGGAAAGGCAGGTGATTCGGATGTGAAAATTTAAAACAGAGTTAAAGTTCAACTTGTCTCTTTGACGGTGTCCCCTCGATTCTTCATAGAAGGTGTCGGCTGAGATGGGTTTCCTGAGATTGCTCAGAGACATGTGAGTCTATTTTTTTTCTATTTTTTTCAATAGTATTTCAATTTTTATTATCTAGTCGTGAATTTCATATTCTAGGTGTACACTCATCTTAACAAAATCCAGGACAAAGTGCTCAAAACAACCAAGGTGAGGGTTTTTGATTATTACACGTTTTGCTTTGAGATATGAGATATGCCCAAAGGGTTTATTTCGGGAACCATTCTTAACAGAATAGGAAGAAGATCAAATTATGTTCGAAAACTTTTGGGCCAACCTAATAGCTATATTTCCTACAGAAAATCGTTGCTGAGCTACTTATGAAAATTTTGTGACTTGGAAAAGATTCATCTTAAGTCATCGATCCCAATCACCCAATTAGAGGACCGTACCCCCCCCCCCCCCCTATTCAAAAAACTAGGTCAAAAGGCACCTGTGATCATTTCAGCTATCAACTGCCCAGTCAACCATCTCTCATCCCTTAAGGATACAGTACCCTTCCCAAGCAGAGACAGTTATGAATAGGAAGTTCCATGACCTAGATATTAAAATTTTGATACCTGGGAATGATTGCTGACATATTAACAACCCTATTCCCAAAGTTTTAGACCTCTAGCTTAAAGTTCATTTCCTAGGTCACCAGGGCTCATGGAGCCATCATCCAGTCAGCACTCTCCAGTCATCCACCTGTCATTCTTAGGGGTCAGATATATGAAGAAATCCAACAAGAAACCGTGACCGGCACCACAATTTCAGGGTTGACCCTCCACGTTTTGCCACGTTTCACTCTCGATGTGTTGGGAATTTCCCTCAGAAATTTCAGTCTTGAATTTTCCTTAGCTCTCAGCTTCTCGTGCTCTCACTTTCTGCCAGTGAACTGTGAGTTTTGGGTAGGAAAATCTTGATTTTCAGCAACATATTTTTTCAGTCTTCCTTCTCGCGATGCCACTTTTCCCCGGACAGGTTCTTAACGGAAGATACCAAGTTGTTGCCGAAGTTGGTAGCGGATTCTTTTGTATCGTTTACTCCGGAGTCGACAAGAAGAACAACGATGCTCCAGTTGCTATCAAGGCTCTCCGAGAGGATCGCGATTGTGATCTCCGACGCGAGTTCGATTCGCTTCAAGGATTTGAAGATCATAAGTACACAGCTACGCCAATTGTTTACGGAGATGATTCCGACAATCTGACCTACTATGGTGAGTTTGAAACTAAAAAATTTGTAATATAGAAAGAAAAACGATTTTTTGAAACTTTTGAAACAAAAATCCACAAAAAACTTTTTGGAATCGAAAAAAACCTCGATTACTTTCAAGTTTTCTATCATTTAATAATTTGATACAACTTTAACCTAATATTCTTTTTCAGTGACCTCTTTGGAGGGTCAGGAACTGTTCCAAGTTGGTTGCGAAACCATTGGTTGTCTCTCCGAAAGAGTTGGTATGAAAGTCATGCTCCACGCTCTGATGGCTCTTCAAAACCTTCACCAACAAGGAAAGATCCACGGAGACATTAGCTCCCGTAATATGGTGCTTGGCAAGACCGCTGGGGTGAGTTAACTTCATTTCTTATGAAGAAAGACTGAATTTGCATTTTCAGAAAGGTTCGATACTTCTCGTGGATTTGGCCTTGAGCAGAGACTTCTATGAGCTTGGAGCCAAGAGAGACATCGGAGATTTGATCTCAGCCATGTCTCTGTTCAATAACTCGAGTTTCTACAAATCGATTGTCAAAGAGTATTCCGAGAAGAAACATTCTATTGCCGATTTGATCGCGATGATCAAAGCTCAGTACGCCATCGGAGAGGATGAGCAACTCGACTTCTTTGAGCAGTAATCTCATTTACTTGTATTTCCAATGTATTCCATATGAATTTCTCTACTTGAATAAACTATCTTTTGAATTTTATCTGGAGCAGTTTTGAATATTTTCAGAATAACCAAAAATAGGTATGATTCCAAGAAGTCGTAAGACTTTTGCGTACAGACAATGAATCATCTTGCAATAAAAATCGTTTCGTGTAGCTTCTCTCACTTGTTTTATTCGATTGCGAAATCTCCGTCTTTCTGAAGCGGATGAGATAGTAGCCTGACTGAACGAAACCTGGAAAGCTGACTGAACGTGAGAAAAATAACATGCCGAACAGATGATATTGTTGGTGGACTATTGCCAAAACTAGTTGCAAAAATAACAAAACTAGTTCCAGAGATGATTTGGCTCGATGACTTGTTGTTACGTGTGGATAATCAAGTTAGACACTTTTTTGAAGAGGTATAAGTCTGGTCGTAGGACACAATGGGTTCTGAATCTCAGAAATCACCGACTTGTCATTCATTGATAAAAAGAAAGAATGCTCAAAAAATTGAAGATACTCTTTTGTTCAGACAGGAGATTTATATGTGATGAGGTTGTTCGAATGCTGAGGTTTTGAGATTCTGAGATTTCTGAAGCAAGTTTGAATGTAAAAACCAATGAAAAATGGGAATCAAGACAGTCTTAAAATTGAATTTAGAGACTTTTTTCTTTTCTGAACTAGTTTTTAAACTAGTAGAACTAGTTTCAGAACTAGTTATAAAACGCCATAATCTGACCAAAATTATCACTGAAATACCGAAATTGCTAGGTGGTCTTATCGATATTGACCGCTCGAATGTAGACTAGCACGACACCATAGAAAATGATAGAAACACGGTATTTTGTTTCCAGGGATAGGGGATGTTTCCAGGGATTTGTTTCCAGGGTTTCCGAGGACCCTGTTGACTCTCATTGACCCCGTTAAACCATACAGAGCGTCATATCTAAGCACCTGGGGACCGATCAGGTGCAAAACTAATTTTTTGTATTTCTTACTTTTTATATTATCAAAAAATCAAATATCAGACAATTCGCTGGACTGTCTGGGATCGAGAAGAGAGAAAAACCTAATTTATAAACTTTTTTGATATTCTTGAGAAATATAGGATACCATTGTACAAACCAACTCTTTTTTTAACTTCAAAACGATACTATTGAACCAGAAACACGTACATGTAAATCAAAATGGCGACACTTCTCTACTTCCTTGTCTTTTCAGGGCAGACATAAAGGATATCTGTGGGTGAGTTTACTGTTGTACATCTGCAGGGTAGCCTCATTATTTATGAGAAAGATAGTTTGAAAAAACTATAGTGTCATTACTAAAGGATTTGGAATCTAATGTTTGCCAAGGAGATCAGATGTTCGCACCTTCCTAGACACTCTCTGTCTGTAAACTTGTTTCTTAATCCCACTCTGTAGCCAGATGCCGTGGTATGTCTTGAGGGAGGAGACGAACATGTGGGAAGAAAGGGAGGGGGCACTATATAATACAAAGGCAAGACCGCCCAAAAAGGGGGACCCTAGAAGAAGAAAGAAGAAGAAGAAGAAGACCAGCTCTTCTTTCTTTGATCGGTCGGAGGCCTTCGGCCGCCTTTCCTTTGCCTTATAGCAGTTCCATATGGATGCACAGCGGGGGGTCCTCCCCACCGTTCGTTTATGTTAGGACACATTACCGCAATGTCTGGGTTTAGAGGGATGGCGAATGTATATTCTTCTATCACAAACATAGAGATTTATTAGGCTAAGGAAAATTTGTTCTACACAAATTGAAAAGTTGAAATTTTGAAGTACTGATTCGCAAAAAATGGTTATAAATAGGTTGAGTTTATGACAAATCAAGCGTATTATGCTCAAAATATTCGGTTAGAGTTAATCAAAATTGAAGCGAGTTATTGTTTGATGGACAAGTAAATTTTTGAGAAAAATTTAGATTGTATTCATTGGCTGCTTTATAAGCAAAATAATGTTTCCAAAAGTTTTACAGGTGTGTGCGGAACAAAAATATTTGAAATTTTCAAAATTAGAAAAGTATCGATTCTCAAAATTCTGGAATCTCGAACTGTCCATTTTCCTTATTGCATTTTTATGCTATTTTGACTCGAAAATGCGAATTTCAGTTAAAAATTTTGGTTGAAATTGTAAATACCAGATTTCAGACAATCATGATGATCAATATTTTTCCATTCATATTACATTGAAACAACACATTTGCTTTCAAATTTCCTGCCGGAACGCTAGTCCGAAAACTTTTTGGGAATATTCGGCCGCGTATTTCTCTTTCAATTCCAAAATTCCGTTCCATACACCAATCGTCATAGTTAACGAAAAAGATTAAGTGGTCTCCCCTTGTTCCTCTACTCCCATATAATTCTCTTAAATCTCTGATATTCATTTCCTATGAGAAGAAGTCTGCTACCGTATCCCACATTCGCGATTGCGTAACTAGACCTCACCCCTCAAACTCGCACTATTGCGCAAACTGGTAGCAGAGGGAATTTCTGCTCGTTGCTCATCAGTAGCACTATTGCGCAAACTGGTAGCAGAGGGCAAATTACGTCATGATTCCTTGTTCTCCCCCCTTTCTGTTTAGCTCTGCCCAGATCTTTTTTCTTTACTCTCTCTAATCTCTCTATGACTCCTTAGCTCCGCCCCCACTATCTCGTCTAGTCTTCTATCAGGTCATTCCTCTCCATTCTGTTGTTTGGTAACCACCCTCCTCCTTTTTACTAGGCCTACCAACCCCTCAAAGGGGTGCTATAGTGTTGCAAGAAAGTGCGATATTTTATATGAATTGACGCAGTTTGATGTAGTCAAGAATAAAAACTCTTGACTACATGATGAATATTGACCTTATCCCAGTTATAAGCTTTCCAAGTAGCAAAGACGGGGTTTCCGACCCTGTTTTCTATGAAAAAGAATTTTGGGAAATTGTCCGGTTCTAAATTTTAACTAAAAAATAGACCCTTAAATCTTTTTTTTGGCACATTGAGGTCCCGAAACTCCCACTTTCTAAGAGTTTTCTGAAAAATGTGTTCTTCTTATCAGAGCAAGAAGGCAATTTTCATATGCACTTTGACAAAAACAGAAAATCATATCTAGGCATGAAATGAAGGCTACCAGGCTATCTTAAATTCCAAATCTAAAAACTGCTTTTTTAAAAGTTTTAAGTGACTCTTAGTGCGTTTTATATCATCTAGTAACGATGAACCTTATTCGATACAACGTCTTCTTTTTTGTCTGGTCCCCCAACCTCTTAATTGGACGTCCTGTGATTGTCCATTTATCAATTCAGAACCTCGAAATTCAGATTTTCAGCCCATTTTCTTAATGGAGCGCGTTTGAAATACCAGAAATGTCGGAAATATTTTCAATATTCTTAAAAATGCGATTTCTCCCTTTTCTGTGATTCCAAATTCAACACTTTGGCTTATTTTTCTAAATTTTTCATCATTTTCCCCATTAATTTTTTTCTTCCGTATTCCACCCGCTTTCAGTGCTCGTTTTCTACGATATCATCTAATTCTCCCCCATTTTCAATAATTTGCATTCATTATCCTTCCATTTTGACAAATTTCGCTTTTTTGCTATGTTTATTTTGCTGTTCTTTTTTTTCTATTTTCCTCATAAATCTAAGATTCTTCATTTTCTGTGCTCCTTCTCCTGCCATCTGTACAATTGGGACGATTTTCTCTGTGTAAATACCAAAAAACTCACTTCATTGACTTTCCGATCGTATTTTTCCCCGAATATGCGAAATTTGACTATACTTTCTAATTTTTTGATTTTTCAATGTTTTTTTTTCTTTCAAAAAATAGGAATTCTCTCAAAAACCGCAAAAATCCATTTCCTGAAGAGCCTCGTTGCCTGTTGAAAAAATGGTGGGGGGAAAAAATCACCGACATGCAACGACACTCCGCAATGCGCGCTGTTTAGCGTAAAAAATGTTGTTTTCATTTTCTCTTTTTGCGCAAATTTCAGAAAGGTTTTTCGCAATTTCTGAAGTTTTTAAAGAATTTCTTCTCAAAAAATTGATAAGAAAAATAGTAATGTTGACTAGTTCTTGATTTTGTTTGGTTCTGACCGGTTTTTATCATCGAAAAGTGCCAACCTTTGGTTGAAATCCTTAAAAGTCTCTAACTTTTCCCGGATTACTGTAACAGCACTCCACCCAAGTCTAGAAAACGTAGACCTCGTTCGTTGCGCTTTCCAAATTTGAAGACGCCGATACAAAGTTTTTGGGAGTGTAGGCAGTTTTCTATTTTTTTTCTAGTAGGCGCTTTTCTAGTCGGCGTTTTTCTAAACTACAATCTCCCCTTCTTGCATAGCAACGAACCCCTGGGAACGCTGACACAGCAACAAAGCTATCCGATATCACTTTTTTTTCTACAGTCATTTTCTCTATGCTCTCTCTTTCTCTAGATTTTTCTCTAGAAAGATTTTTTTTTTCTCTAGAAAGATTTTTTTTCTCTAGAAAGATTTTTTCACAACTTGAAATTTGTTTACTTTTCAGGAAAACTTTTATCGCGCGTGTTCCTCATAGTAACCAAACACCACAACAACAACAACAGCCATGTCTACGGGATTCAGAGGGCCATTCCAAGACAACCAGAACGGAGGAAATGAAGCAAGTGAGTTTGGTTCAATGATCCTTTAATGTTTATCATTATTCTAGCTTCCTCATGACGTTAGAAAAAGGTTGTGAACTTTTGATATTTTTAGTGGAAAAACGTTAACTTTGGGGGTTTCGGGATTCAAGTTGCTCCGCTTGAACTGAAATTTTGGGGGTTCATGCATCCATTCAAGAACTTCAATTTTGTAGTTGACAACTTTTCTGCAGAACGTATTCTAAAGAAGGTATGTCTTGTGGAAAATGTAATACCTTAAAACCAGGAAAAATGCTCTGAAAACGAGGGCAATTTGCACCGTTCCGCTATCACAGGAAACATCATCTTTGGAAGGCGTTATACAAAAACGCTGTCAACTACAAAGTTGAAGCTCTAAAATTGATGAATAACCCCACAAGATTTCAAATGAAATGGACAATTTTGAACCATTTCCCAGACCCCCAAAGTTGGCGTTTTTCGACTAAAAATGTCTAAAATTTACAACTTTTTGAGTGGTACTGTATATTCCTTAGATTTGTATTCTAAAACACTTCCGCTCATATTTTCTTTACAATTCCCCAACCAGGCATTTTTGTGACTTTCATTAATGTTGTTTATACAATTACAGTCGGTATTCCAATTGATGTCTCCGTTCCTCCTCCGAACTACGTCTTTCCTTCTCCTCTTCAAAATGCCAGTGTTGCACCACCAAACTATGTTCCGTATGCTTCGTATGGTCAGCCAGTTGGTATGTGGTTTAGTTTTGAAAATGTTATGAGGCCCTTTGTTTTTTCAGATACTCGTCCATCCACTGGTTTTTCAACCACCAGTGTTCAAGCAGCTGGGTACTTGGAAAATCTGAATGGTAGGTTTTCCTGGTTATATTATTTTAACCTAAGAAATTTCAGTCCCTCCTCCAAGCTTTCCACCACCCCAATCTCAACTTCTCACCGGTAACCCCGTTTCCATCCCACCACTAATGAGCATTAACATTCCAGACGTTATCCGAGCTCTTGGTAAGTTTATGATGAATCTTCATTGCCTAAAAGCAAGATGAATTCAAATTTCAGATTTTATCAAGAACAAGTCGACTGGTGCCGAAGGACCACCAGGACTTAGCGTCTCCTCGAATCGTGGGTTTTTAATTTTTATTAGCTCGCGATGGTTACTGTAGTTATTGAAAAACTCATCGTAATTACATCAGAAATTATTAATATGTGTTTCAGAAATCCTTCCAATCGCTCAGTTGACTCCTGCGCCCTCACAAGATGACGGTCCCCTTTCTGGACCAGTTGCTTCTCTAGGTAAGTGCACACTTCATTTTGAAGGAGGAATCCGGTTAAAAATTTTTTTGCTTCAAAATATGTAAAATGTTTTGCTGATTCCAAATATAATGATGAAAACGCTAAAAATATCTTTTAAACCCCAGAAAAATCGCTTCAAAACGACCCTTTTTCGGCTGAACGGTCTCCTGGAGTCGAACCTAACTGCTGGAGTTCTTTTGGTCATCGCATTTTCAGATGTTTTTGCACTAATTTTTCAAGTTTTTTTGTGAAAACCAAACAAAAAAGTGGAATAACAACAAAATTTTATGATTTTCAAAAGAAAACCTGGTTTTACAAAAAAAAACCTGAAAAAATGGTGCAAAAAATTTGAAAATGCGGTGGCCGAGTCAGGTGACCGAGAAAACTCTGGAAGCTAGGCCACGGCCCCAGAAGACCGTTCGGCCAAAAAAGGGTAGCTTTGAAGCAATTCTTCAGGGTTTCAGAGAGATATTTGAGCGTTTTCGCTATCATATTCGGACTCACATTCAGCACAAAATTTTACATATTATGAAGCAAAAAATGTTTGGTCGGATTCCTCCTTCAAGGCACGTGCTGACACTGTAGCAAGCGAAACTGTAGCACCTAGACTTATTCTTATTTCCAGGCACCCCTAGCATCAAAGAACAATACGAAGAATCCCTCCAAGTCCTCATCAAAGCCAGAAGAGACTTATCGGAGATGAAGGCGGACCACTTAACCAAACACGCCGACTACTTCCTCAGAATCACCGAGCTCGATCATCAAATCCTCGTGAAGCAAAAAACCATCGCTGACGCCAACGAACTCACCAAGACAGTCTATCAAAAAATCTGCTCCGCTGGAAATGAGGAGGAACAAACCGCTGAGCGTTTACAGGAGCTCTTTCAACAAGGACAAGCTGCGACGTTCAATGAAATCGAGGAGAAGAGAGATTTGGAGATTCTGGAATTGGAGAAATACGAAGTGAATAGAAAATTTGAGAAGAAAGTGCAGGAGTTGAGGGACAAGGAGAAGATTGTGGAGGAGTTGGAGAACACTTGCAAAGTGTTGACCTTGGCTTTCGAAAGATCGTGTGCACTGTTGAAAGTGGAAGGAGCAATGGTGATGGAACCGGAGGATGAGGTAAGTGTAAATATTCGAATCGGGTGCTTTATTCTGGATTGAGTGTGAATGGGTTATGTGCCTGTAATCACCATTTTTCAGCAAGTTCCACAGTTGATGGCATGTCTCAATGAGCTCAGGAAGAAATTCGACCACGACCCAAACATCAAGGATGAGGATGTGAGTTTTCGACATAGAACAAGATTTAGAGGCGTGAGACCCCATATTTAGCAGAATTAGCAAACCAAAAATGTTTACCGAAAAATTCCTTTCAATTCTGTATAATTTGCTTGACTATTACTCAAGGTACACTCAGTCTTGTTCAAGATGCACTGAAAACTCTCAAATGTGGAAGGCTCAAATTTCGAATTGTTTTTTTTTTCTTTGTTCCAATTTTCTAAATCAAGCGAAGGGTCTGCTTCAGTTTAGCTGGTCTCGTTAAAATTCGTATTTTCTCTTTTCAGCTCACCTCAATTGAGCTGCTCATCATCCAGAAGTCAATGAAACATTACTTCACTCATCAGATTGTCAAGAGGATGAAGAAATGGTATCGTCATGATGTCTTGGGAGAACCGAAGATGCCAAAGGAGTCACAGAAGCGGAGCCGTGAAAAAGGTAAGAAACTTAGTACTATGGGTCGCGCTGGGAATCACCACATTGTAAAAGTACACTGGCGCGTTCAAAATCAAGGCTCCGCGACGTTTCGACACGGGACATTTCGAAACAGTGACATTTCGACACTCATGTCGATTTTGCTACTGCGACGTTTCCTAACCCGATGTTTCAAAACTTCGATATTTCGAGACCGGACAAAATCGCTTTTTGAATTATACAGTTCACGTGATAAAAAACAAGAAAATTGGCTGAAAACTAAAAATAGGTTTCGAGGTGAATCTAATTCACAAAAATTGATTGAAGTTGCGAACTGATAAGTTTCAAGATATCGCAGTTTCGAAATGTCCGGTTTCGAGAAGTTCAGTAGCGGGGTGACCGGTTGCGAAAAGTCTAGTTGCGAGGTGTCACAGTTGCGAAATGTCGCAGTAGCGAAATCGACATGAGTGGCGAAATGTCACTGTTTCGAAAAGTCACGTGTCGAAACATCGCGGAGCCAAAATCAAGGGAAATGAGATTCAACTTTGGGTTTTGATTTCGACAAGATTCATTGTCTTCAAATCGGTGTAGATCTTAAGCTATCAGATACTGTTTGATGCATGAAGTTTCAGATACCACTCCACCACCATCTAAAGCCCCGTCACCAACAGTGCAAGACCAAACACCAGCGCCTCAAGCTCCAGCTCAACCGGTTCGCAAGCAACCTGCAATCAAGCAAGAACCGATAACCGAGCGGGAGCCAGTCCAACCGATCATTACACCTCCACATCAGTCTGAGGCAGTAGCACTTACTCCGGCTCAGCAAGCTCCAGAGACCCCAGCACCAGTGCAGGAAGCGCCCAAGAAGATGACTCTTAAGCAAGAGCCAATTGGCGAGTCAGAATCAGAACCCGAGTCAACTCACGAGGAGACCGTCCAACCAGAGCCCATCCAACAGGCTCCTACTGTCGAGCATTTGTGGCAGATCCCAATGCCACCAGCCACAGAAGCTCCAGTTCAAGTTGCTTCAAAGTCGCAGATGTCTGCCCACCCAGTTCCCGCGCAACACTGGTCAACTCAACGCGTTGCAACCTCGCCGTTGCCTCCGATTCCAACTCAACAATCACCTATCCAACATGCTCCGGTGCAACAACATGCATCCCCATTCTCGCGACTCGTCCCGACTCCGATTCAACCCAAAAAGATCATGATCAATATCAGAAGTAAGTTTATCCTCTTTTTCTTGACAGTCGCGGAATTAGAAACAGGGTTTTGCTATTATGCAGATCCCCATAAAAGAGAGTGCGCGCCGAAGATCTGACATTTTGTAGAGCACGATATCTCGCCACGAAAACTTTAAAGGAGCATAACTCATTTTCAAACTGATTTTCCGTTTTTCTCGATTTTGGTCGAATTTCAGCCATTTTTTCTGATAAAATATGACTTCGATGCATGATTGCTTCGTACCTCTTGCAAAATTTTGAAGAAAAATTGCTTAAAAACGGAGAAAATCGGAAAAATCAGTTTGAAAATCAGTTATGCGCCTTTAAAGATACCGTAGCAAAAATCGTGATCTCCGATAAATCGAATCTTCGGCGCGCACTCTCTTTGATTTAGACATGAATAATACTTGGGAGCTTAGGCTTACGCCCATCACGTTACTATAGACTATCTCCAACTTGTTATTTACAGCCACCAACCTGGAGCAACCTGCACAACCAATTGATAAGGAAAAGTCCAACGAGAAGAGTGGCCAAATGCAGGTTGGAGGTCGGAAACGATCAAGGACCCCAACAGTGCACAATGATAACATTGTCATTCCAACACCAAAGAAGCCTGTCCATATCAAGGCGGAACCAGTGGAGCATATTGATTAGAGTGCATTTCTTCCTCCCTTCTGTTTCCCCTTATTTAAAAACCTCCCATTATGATTCACTCACATCATTATTATCTTTTGAATTTTTTCTGTTTTTTAACTTTCTGGTTACTCATGAGCTTTTCATCCCTTTTCGGTTTTTAAAGTAATCAGTTTACCTACATATGTTCTTAGCCTTTTTCTTAAGATGATCTTCTATCTCTTGTCATTTTCCTTTGTTTCAATCCTCCTCTATCACATTCTTGGTCCATAGATCCAGGAAATCCTCTTTTGGTTTTTAAATCACATTTCTCACACCCTCTAGATACTTATCTCCCTCCATTTCTTATTTTGTTCTAGTTGCAACCTCCTTCCTTTTTCTCTCACTTCTCATTTTTCATTTTTGGTTCCTACAAATCTCCTGTACTTCCAATCTCCAAACCGATTCCTCATCTCGCAGTAACATGCACAAAACATTGAAATATTGCTGTCCCTCTTTCTCAATGATCCCACTTATAAGTTTTTTTTTTATTTGGCTCTATTGGTGGTTCGTAGTTTGTGTGCTTCTGATTATGTATCATTTCCGTGATCTGACTTAATACACGAAAAATAGTTTTTTTTGTTATTGTAACTGATTATGTTTCAGAATGAATCAACGCCCAAGAATCAAGTCCAACGTTGAAATCAATATGGTAACGCCACCCGAGGAGACACAATTTAATCATGAGAACGGGAGAAAAATGGTTAGTACTTTTCAGATGTGAAAAAAATATATGCCGCCCGTTTTAATAACGCCTAAGTTTCCGCTGTTAATGTTCAAATCAAGTGATAGTTATGAAGCCACAAAATACAGAGAATAATAGTAAGATAGTGATATGAAATTTCTCAAGATTTTGTTCCCCACAAAAATCATCGTTAAAGTTCAGATCTTTGGACCCCATAACTGTATTCTGGACAATTGAAACTCTTAAATCTCTGTTCAAAGTGCTTGGCGCCCCGGAACTCAACCTTTAGAACTTCTTTGGGATCTTCAATTCAAAGTTCAAAGATTTCATTATTTTCTAGTGATATGTAGATTGTCTCTGTGAGTAATTTTCATGCTCCACCTGTCATTTTCGGTGTTGTTGTTGTTGTTCACAATTTCCATTAGCAAAACTTGTTCTGGGCACAACCTTAAAAGTGGGGTTTACGAACCATATTTCCTCTTGGGAATCAATTAAATTCACAATAACAACACACACACTGACACACCCCGGATACACAAAGAATTGGTAATGACAGCGATAGTGAACAATGAGCCACCCTAAAAGAATTGGTAGTGACAACGATAGGGATCGATTGGCCACCCTAAAAAGCCAGCTGTAAGCAAAATCAATAATCATCTTGTCCACCTTACCTTCTTTACCCATTCATTCTGATTGGGTGGTGTTCTTAATCCCTTCTCGCTCTTATCGATTTTAACCCATACACTTTTTTCTAAGCCACGCCCACTTGTTTGCTTGACTATACTCACCTTAGCTCCGCCTACTATTTTTTGGGTCCGCTCACTCTTAAACTAGGCTCCGCCCACTGTTTCGTAAGAGCCCCCCCCCCCTTCCTACTAGTTCTTCATGCTTCTTTACCTATGTTTTGAAACTCCGCCCTTTTTAAGCTCTACCTACCCACATTTCAGCACCGCCCACTTTTCACGAGCCCACCCTTTTTCGAAGGTTTTCTGAAGCTCCCACTCCTTTTATTTCAAGATCTGTTTTCAGCTCCGCCCACTCACTCATTTCCTCATTTTTTACTTTTAGACCCCTTTCAGACCTGACTCTTAGTACAAATTTTCATTAATTTCAGATCTTCCGAACTTCCCATAGTCGAAAATGGACACCCATTATGACATTGCTACCAAAACACACTATAATCTCACCGATTACGTAGAGGCAATTGGTGTAGGGCGTGGTAATTTTGGAAATGTGTATAGAGTTGAATCTCGACAAAATCGCAAATATGAATATGCATTCAAGCAAATTAAGTTCAATACCCAAAAAGATCGAGATAGTGCGAGAAATGAAATTAGCTTACATCTTGTAATTTCGTGTTGGGCGCCGGAATTTATAATCAATTTTTTGGGATACGAGAAAAAAGAAGTCGGAGATGATGAGGTGATTAATATTTTTCTAGAATATGCTCCAAATGGTACTGTTGAGTCTATCATTGGTACGGTAGAAATGAACTTCAGAACTGCCGTAAAATTGTTTAGACAACTAATTTCTGCTTTGAAATTTTGTCATTCTCACAAAATTATCCATGGTGACGTCAAGCCAGCGAACATGCTCCGTGACAAAAATGGAAATCTGAAGTTGGCAGATTTCGGACTTGCTCGAAAGCAGCTCATTTTGAAATCTAAACCTCTAGGACTAACCAAAGCATACTCAGCCCCAGAAATGTTAGTCAACACATACGTGGATGGTCGTGCGGCGGATGTGTGGGCTGCAGTCATCACACTTTTCCAAATGCTTACTGGAATGCATCCATGGAGAGTTGCTGAAATTTCTGTGACTAAGTATGATGAGTGGGTCCAAGGGAAAACCAATTTCTTTGAACATCCTTGGAATCTGTTAGATACACAAATGATTAGATTTTTCCAAAAAGGATTATACCCTGACCCATTCCGAAGAGCTACAACTATCTGGATCTTGGAGAATTTCAAGCCGATTCCACAAGCTAGACCAGTTCTTCCGTCTCCTTCCCTTCCAGTACCACCACCACCAAAACCAGAAGTTGTCGCCCCAGTTATTGCTCCAGAAGTCCTTCCGCCACCACCACCACAGCCAGAAGTTGACGTCGAAGTCGTAGTTCCAGAAGTTTCAGTGCAACAACGTCGAGGACCAAAACGCCAAGTCAAGAGAGAATATGTTGCCCCAACGCCTGTGCTGAAGAAGAAGAAGCATGTCACCCGGAAATAAGAAAAAAATCATCATAATTGCCATTCACTATTCTACTTTTCCCACTTTTTCAAGAAATAAACATGTTTAAAAAAATTCTGTGTTGAATTCTCAGTTTTGGATTTTCACTTCTTGTCGTTAGGTTTCTCCTTCCAGCTTTTCGACTTTTCTCCGCCCTACTATGTTATCCAAGGTTCCGAATGGTTAGTCATATTAGGCTGTTCAGAAAGTTTCGACCCATTTTTCCAAGAAATTGGTTTCCTTCTAAATCGAGAAAAAAGAATACGGTCACTTCACTTTTTAGTTTATAATAGATGATAACTCTCTGTTAATATTCTGCTAGCATTACAGGCCTGTAGTGTCAAAACTTACTGGTAAGTTGCACAATCTAATAGGTCAACTTGATTTTGACATCACTCCGGAAATCGTTTGTTTTTCTTTGGACAGGGAACTAGGAAGAAAAGTTTTGTATTGCCTAGAGAGTAGAAGACTTGCACTGCATAATATTAATTCTTACTTCATTTTATCCTACATCATTACTCCGAACTGATTCCTTTTAAAGTAGGTGTGGAAAATGCCCCCACCGATGGAGTGAAAAATGGTTGACCTAGTCTTCGCTAGATTTGGATGCATGTGAAAGCATCCGTCTAAATAAAACAATTCCCGGTCTTTCTAATGCAAAAAAACCGTTGGGTCGTATGTTTCTTACAACTCGAGAAAAGTTGAAATGTGGAGCTCAGCTTGGTTTCTTGAGGTTTTCCGGTTCTGCACGAATTTTTGTTTTTTGGGTAAAGTTATCGAGCTGAACATTTTTGTATCAAACAGCTAAAATCTTTGTTAATTGCTTACATAAGCCAACCACGTTTGTTTTCTCACCGTTCGGCGGTACTAAGACTTCATTTTATACGCAGAGTAGGCTCAATTTCATCTTCATCCAAAATTAGCATGAAAATTTCCAGATAATTTATTTTCAGAGTGAGACGTTTTCGAATGTTTGACTATATTTCATGTAGATGTACTTAATTTGTTATCACTTTTAATCAGTTCTTGAAATATATCCTATGCCGTCGTGCTTTGGAAATAACACGAATTCCATTTTCCCTTCTTTTTGCTTCAAGCCACCAAAAATTTGTTCGCAGAAATGTTTGATTGATTGTAAGTATTGCCGTAAAACAATAATCTACCGAGTAACATTGTAGCAAAATTGCATGTTCTTACGATCTATCCTACCGGAACTGGAGCAAGAAAAACACAGCGAGTCAGAACCGAAAAACGGGTACTCTGACACTTTTGGTCCCATTTCGCGAACATGCAAAGCTAGCAGTTTACATTTGAGAATTCAATTATTGCTAGGTTGCTCAATTATTGTCCCGAAGTTATGAGTCATAGGCTACTATGAAACGACCGTGAGCCCAAAGACAAGATGAACCTTCAGAATGGGTCGAAACTTTCGGAACAACCTAATAGTTTTTCCTGAATGTTGTCGGATGACGCACACGTCATCCCTCTCTGACAATCGCTTTTCGCAAAAGAAGAGGAAGAAGGCAAAATTGATTTAATCTTCATCGGGAGCGGGGAGGGGGGTATCGGGTAGTATAGTCTGATCCATATGGATGTTGAGAAGTCTAACTTCGGAATAGGAGAAAATACCGACTTCGGGACAAAGAAACAAGATGGTTTTTACAAACGATGATTATTGGAAACCTTATAAATCAGTCATTATATGAAAAAAGTGGAGGAATATTGAGTGAATAGAATATGGTTGAAATAAGAACGTGGATTGCGATTTTCAAAAAAAGATGGTGTTCTGGAAAGGAAGACGGAGTTGAAGTAGATGAGAACGAGAGCTGAGATCAAGGAGCTTGTGAGGAGGTACCTGAAATATCGTACCTCAGTACACAAACAATGATGGTAAATACTATGTTTTGAGTGGCCATCAAAAAAACCAGCAGACAACTATACCCATTCTGAGTGCAAATTCTACTCACCCGGCTGGGTTTTCCCTTTATCAACGCTTGAATCCTGTAAACGAGCTTTTTTACTGCTAGTTTCGGTAGAAGATGGCAAGGCAGCTCGTTTTCTGTTCGCTGGGAGTTGAGCTAAAAACTGTATTTCATGCTATGAACCTTCTCAATAAAGATCACCTATTGGAGTAGCATTGCTTGTGGAGAGGAGATTTGTAAGTCTTTGCTCCAATTGATCATCTGTTTGCTGGAACAATTGATATAATGAAAAGTGCTCTGATAAATTCAAACAACTCACAACATCAACTAAGGCGTCCTGATGAGTGTATGGTGGTTGTTGATAGCCGCAGAGAATGAAGTTTGCCTCGAGCCAGTTGTTTTCGAGCTGCTTTCGAATATCTTCTTTTTCCTTGATTATCTTGAGCCTATTGTTAAGTCTGATCACTCCATTCTCCCACTCTTCTTTACTTTCTTTCACAGCATTCTCCAATTGTGAAAATTCCATACAATAATTGCGCTTCCTTCTGATTAATTGATAGAGTTCTCCCAGCTCCTCCATGGCTTGATCCATTTGAGTGACGTCTATTGATTTGGGATCAAAATGTGCCCTAAAGGTTTCGTTAGCCGCTTCCAATTCTCCGTCGAATTCCGTCAATATCCCAACACCTTGGTCAATTCTTTTTTCTAACTGCACAACGACTTCAGCTTTGGTAATCCTATCGTCGATCATTCTCACTCTAGTCTCTCTGAGTTCCTCCTCCTCCGTCAAAGCTTTGCACATTTTAAAATTGAACTCGCTTGCTCCCATCAACTTGATCCAATTGTCGATGAGAGGAATCGCGAGTTGCTCTTTGTTGATGACCTCACACAACGCTGAAACTCCACTATTCTTTAAAAGCCCACATTAACTTTAAACTCACTGCTCAAACTTGCATCATCTTTCATCAGGTGCAACTCTTCATTTGGGCAATCTTGGAGGAGTGGCACATACGGAAGACCGACACCTTTTTCCTCCACATTTTTCAGAAATTCACGATGCTTCTTGGAGAACTAAAATGAAAATTTTGAAATGTACCAAACACATTGCAACCCAACCTGGACCCTCATGGGTTGCTCGATTAGTATGCCCAGCACCTCGTTCCGGAGTCGGCTTGCATTGCTCTCCACACTCTGGAAATGTAGTCTGTGTGAGATGGAAGAAGAAATAGAAATCAGCTAACCCCTTCACCACAAAAATTCTCGACTGGAGTGGAGAGAAGAGTGAGCATAATCCTCCAATTCTTGTTTAGTTTTTTATAATTGTGAATCTTAGCATTCAGTTGTTTCCTGAAATCCTCTAGCCTATCGAGACATTTCTTATCAAGCTCCTCGCCATCTTTTGCTTTCAAGTCCTTCAGAATCCGCTCCCCAATCTTTCCCCTATCATTCAGAACCTTTTTGATGTTTTGCAACTCCTTCAGATTCTGTCTCCGGAGCTGGGAATTTTCCCAAATCTTCTTGGTGGTGGCGAGGAAGTCATTGGAGGATGTTTCCTTACTTTTCATTTCAGTCAGCACTAAAAATTATTGTTAACTAGTATGTACAGGGTGGCTAATAAGTATTGAGACTTGATTTTGCCCCGATTTCTCGAGAACGGCGTGCCGCAAATTAAAGTCTGCTTCTTTTCTGGATAAAGGAGAGTTTTTGCAGTGCACAAGAACAAGGAAATGTTTGAATCCGGTCTCGTTCAAAACTAGGCCCCCTGAATCTGTTGCGAAAAAATAGCCAGATCGCCGCACCTGGTTTTTTAAAGTATCTTCGCACAGCACATGAACCGATAAAGGCTGGTACATCAAATTTTGATAATGATGAGAAAACGTCTTCTAGAAGACAGTTATAAACTTTCAAATAAAAATATCAATCCTACAGAAAGATATTGAACATTTCGTGATACTGGCCAAACGGGTCCGAAATTTCGAACATTTCTCGATTTTCTGGTTTGACCTATTCGACTTTATGATGGTTATTGGAACTGGTTCATTTACTTATTTTGCTTACATGAACAAAGTTAGGACCAATACATTAGAAATTACTTTGATTTCTCGCCAGTTATGACCCTACGAAAAACATGCATTTAGTACTGCGCGGCGAGCCCAAAGTCATGCATGCAATGGGGCTCGCCTGGCTAATGTTGCATATCCGAATTACCTCAAAAGTGCTCTATTCATTAACCGAGAGTTGTACTATACAGTGACGGTAGTGGGAACTAGCTCAGTATTGGAATTTTCGCACAGCGTACGGCTGAAAATGGTCATTTTTGCACTAAAATACATTTTTTGGAGGGAAGCATTCAATAAAACGGACGCTGTGTGGGATTTATTGGAGGTTGTCACCTCAAATCAATATATAATATTCAGAAGGATCCCAGCTATCGATTTTTAAGAAAATTATCTTCAGAAACTGCGTGGCCCTTTTCCCAGAACTGTCAGAAAAAAGTCTCAATACTTATTAGCCACCCTGTATAGATAGCAGAAGCCTACTTTGCGTCATCCCCTTGGCGGTCAAAAGCTGAAGAACGGTGGGACAGTACGATAAATCATTTGGTTGAGACAGAACAACGGGTTCTCGTGGAGTGACTGAAAGAATGTTATTTGTAATTAAATCAAGGAACTTTATTATCAAACTTACTTATTCTTGCCTCCTTGTCATTTGGTGTTGAGACCGGAACTGGAAGCGGTTGTGTTGGAGTTCCTGGAACGTTGATAAAATAAAATTTGAAAAATGTAACACATATTCTGACAACAGTTCGTGAAACCTAAGTGAATGACGAGGGTTCAGTTTCGAACCATTTTTTTTCAATCCAGTAAGAAACAAGGAAGAATTTTACTCTCAATTTCTAAGAAGGTTGAGTGTGTCTAGGTCGGGGCAGGTTTCAAAGACTCTAGAAAAACTTTCAAGTTACCAAAGACAAGATGAAAATGAAATAAAAAACGCATTCGTTTTACTGTACTGACACAAAATAAGATGAACAGACAAAATGATGTGCCAGTCTAACAAATGTTTGTTCTGATTAGGTACAGTAACCTAGACTGATAATCCGAAATTTACTGTAATCAACATTTCAGCAAAACTACAAATATTTGTCTTACTATGAGTGTGTGGTTCAGTTCCATTGACAAGCTCTCCCCTTCTTGCATTTTCAGTCGATGCACCTTGTCGATCTGGATCATGGCGGTCTCCAACTTAATGAAAAACTTTGTATAAGAAGCCGTATTCCGTTAGAAAATCTTACTGTCATGGGGAAGACGATGATCCATGTCGTCTTTGGAATTGTTTCGTAAATAAACTGTGAATTTGTGAGGGTCAACTGAAAAAATCGGATAGCGAGGCCCATTTTATATGAATTTTAATTTAATGGTCACTACAAAGCAGAACATCAAAATTGGTTCAAAAATGAGGACGGGAGAAAGGTGCGTAGATAGCACATACGCACCTGTTAAAAATTCCAAAAACACAGTGGGCAAACCGTCGAGAATGCAAACCTTCTAGGGGAGGAGGAAGAGAGCGCGCGGCATGTGTTCAAGAAATAGGAGGAGGAGAGGGGAAACGCGCGAAGCCGAGGCGGGAAGAGGGAGGGTCGTCGGTCAAGAGGGGTGGGTTTGATTCCGAGAGGAGGGAATTGTTTTTTGTGGTTAGTGAAATGAAGTCGCCTGGGTTTTTTGGGGTTGTCAAAAATGTTTTGTTTCGGTACGCAAAGTTACATACATGTGCCTTTTGTCTTCAACGCGCAGAGAAAATAGCTTGATTTTGTATTCTTCTACCGGAAATTTTGCTCCAAAGAACCTGAATAAAACGATGTGAAAATCAAAACATTACACAAATATAGAAGTGGTCAAGAAAAAATAGCCATGAGTTAGAAGTTTGGAAAGCCGAGTGAGTGGGTCTTTTCCAGGCGGCCCCTATAAAACGTAAACACTCTAATTATATGCTTACGGAGACTCAGCTATACGAAAATTCGTGATATGTGTTTATGGAAAGTTTTCAATGTTTTAGAGACTATGGGCAAAAGAAATATAAAGTGAGAAAAAGCAATGCGCGTAGTAAGCACACTAATTATAGGCTTATTTTTTGAATTCAACATCAACTATACGAAATCTTGTGATAACTCGTTGGCTGCCAAATTGGCATCATGTTTATTCTTGGACAAGGCAAAATATGATTGAGTAAAGCGATAATTAGGGACAGATGTCAATTTTAACTTTCTCGAAAAGTTGGATATTAGACTTAATTGGGAATTTCAAGCATGAAATGGAAAAATTATCGAAAATGACCAAATCTTTAGATTTCTCTCAAATAATATAGGTTGTGAAAATAGATCAAAATATTATGAGAGAAGGAGCCCCTCCACAAGAAACTTTTTCAAAGAATACATATACTGGAAACCCTAATTAGAGGGTTCCGAATCCGTGCACCGCGCGCGAGATAATCCCAGGGGAAAAGAAGGCGAGGGCTTATCTCTGCGGGGAGAGGTAGATAGGTGGAAATCATTGAGGAAAGAAGGGGGGGGGGGCTCATAGCAGTCATTATGCTCAATTTTGTTTACGACAAAGGTGTGCCTAAAACGTCAGGTGGATATGATATACTCTTGTGATTTTGAAAATTTTTGAAAACAGAAGGGTAGGGGGTGGATTGAAGGGGGGAGTACACTAATTCCAAAATTTTGGAGATAACCCCTAAAAAAAACCCCCCCCCTAAAATCTAATTAATATGATAACAATATGTGCATTCCTAATCAAAACAGTCTATCACCAAAATATGCTAAACCAACTAATTAATTTTTTGTAAATTCTCTGATTGTTTCTGAAAAACTAGAGTTTTTGAAAATCCCTAGCAGCTGTGGCTTCCAAAAACCAGAAAAATTAGTATGGACTGAAAATTTGGTGACTCATAACTTGGTTCATGTGACTGTTTTTCAGATTTTGAGTGCATAATCCAACTCTACATTAGGTGTTTCACCTTGAACAATTACTCTATAAGGTTCTTAACAAATGAAGATAAGATTATTACTCGTGCACCTTCAACACCCTTACTCCAAAATAATCGCACTTTTTTGTCACTCTTCAACAAAAAGAGGAAAAAGGACTATTTGTTGATGTGGTCTCTTTTCCCGACTGTGCTGGGGAGGTGGCCTCTCCCGAGGGGAGGAGCCCTCCAGAAAAAAAAACCCAGAGGAGAGAAAGCGAGGGCTTATAGCGGCGGGGAGGGTGACATTTGGCAACCCGTGAGGAAAAGGGGAGGGTTAATAGCAGTTAAAGTGCACAATTTTGTTTATGACAAAGGTGTGCCTAAAAGATCAGGTGGTTATGATATTTGAAAACAGAAGGAGAGGGAGTGGATTGAAGGGGAAGTACACTAATTCCAAAATTTTGGAAATTTTGATATCATTCGACGTAGAATTTCCAAGAGATCAACTATTTCTTTTGGACCCGGGTATGAAAATCGCTCTTTAAGAAAATTATTGGCCAAAAACAACCCAACAATTAGTACTGAGGGTGGGCAGATTCACAAGTTTTTTACATTCGATTTTGTAGAGTATGCAACATGAAAATCTGTACACTCACAATACTAAATTTTGACCTGTTTTTGGCCTATATCTTTTGAAGGAGCTATTTTCAAACTATGCTCCAAGAAAATTAACTGATCTCTCAGAAATTCTACGTCGAATGGTACAAAAATCTCACAAATTTGAATTAGTGAACTCCTCCTTTAAACTAGATTCTAATGGAGTAAAAGGTTTCGTTTGCAAACCGAGAAAATTTGGCTCTTCCCCAACAATGGGAAATAAAAACTACTCTCCACGGCTGTTGAGGGTTGCAGTAATGAATTATACTACTATCTATGCCTAAAATAGTTTCAACCTCATTATGGCACTTGGTGATCACCTGGCAAGTAACACAACGCAATTAGGTTGTCAAGATGCCTTCAAGATAAATGTGAAGATAAACAAGAAGGTGAAGAGACCAATTACACCTAGAGAAAGAAGAAGGATATGGACGGGTCAAACATACATAATCCTCCATTCCTCTGTCACAATGCAATCCATATGTCAATCTTTATGTCTCTTTTTTCCACCTACCCGTCAAATAGATAATGGATCACTTCCGTCTTGAAACTATTAGATTTTCCTTCCTGTGTCGATTTGGGTCAAAATATCACAAATTCTGAAAAGTTGATCTTCTTAAGAAACATAGATTCATTCTAGTACATGAATCTCTACAAGAAGGAAAAAAATTGGGAAAAAAATGGGCGGAAAATGTACCTACCTATTATACAAACAAACAAGGAAAATTATGTGAGTGGGCTATAAAGGGAAACATTTCTTACTTAAAAAATTTAATTAGAACAACTTGAGGCATCATAGAGAGTCGGAGTTTTAACTAACGTCCGATTCGGTTCACCAAGTGGGGGAAGGTGGCCGAGGTTGAGTTTTGAAGGGCAGGATAGGAAGAGATCCCAGACTGGTATTCTCTGGCTGCAAGTTGCATTTCAATGGCGTAGTCCTCAGCTAAATGAGTGGCAAAAATCCTCCGCATTCCTCGAGAGCCCCCTTCTTTATCATAGATGACATTCCCGTCGGGGAATTGAACCCAAGGCAGTTTCCGGCGAGGTGGATGCGGCCGTAAGAAATAAAAAATTGGGTCGAGCATTTTTATTGCCTTTAACGGTAATGTACCCCAAATGTCCTCCTGCAAATTACGAAGTATCATTTCGAGCTTACCAAGATGCGCATATTCCTTTTTTGTTATTTTATGAACGTGGTTGAGAAGATACAAGAAAGTTACAGTTGACAACTTGTTTTGTCTTTCAATTATCTACAAAATACAAAAAATTTCAAAGCTCTAGGATGATTTTCATTTTTCGATCTTTGGAGGGCTACCTTGAAATCGAGCTGCCGACTTCAAACGGTCATAACATTCTTCAAAGTGGTGGTAATTAAACGATCTAACATTTATTGATTAGCTGAAAGTGTCAGCATTGTTAGTATTATAAGCTCTCACAAAAACTCAGAATAGATTTTAGGTGAAATTTCGGGTTTTTCAAAAAATGTTAAAAATTTAACTTTTTTGATCAAAATTATTTTTCTTATTTGAAAGGTTACCCCTATAAATTAAACTGTTTTTTGACTAAACCAAACATGTTCTTTCATTTGAAGTTAAATTCAAAAAAGGATGTATCTCTGAAAATTTTTTATGGCTTTTTTGGTACTCGGGTACCTCTGGTTTTCCCAGAATAACTTTTTTCATAAGATAATTTTTATTTTGTTGTTTGTAGTTTCATGTTTATCAATGATTTACCTTCATTTTGTTTTTTAGTTTTCGAAATTCCATCAAGAATGAACAGAGTTATGCGCGCTGGAAGATGACATTTTCGGATTTCATAAAAATTTCGAAAAAAGTGGATTTTCTCGAACACCGTTAATATGCTACAAAAACGGTTTTAGTTTCTTAAATAACTTTTTATGCTTGTTCTTTTAAGCCTAAACTCAGGCCAAAAGCGAGAGGACATTTGGGGTACATTACCGTTTAGATACGTAAAGTTATGCGTAGAGTTCGAAAATTCAAATGAAAATGCTAAAAAGTAGCTCGAAAATCCTAAAAGTGCGCTCCGAAATGAGCAAAAATTCGCAGAATTTGCTTGTGGTTGCCACGGCCGAGTTTTTGACAGCCGTGGCCAAGTTTTCCGGATCGATCCGATGAGTAATTACAAACGCTATCGTTGGAAACGGTTGTTTGCAAATAACAATGACTGACTCCGTCCCATTTTCTGGGAAACGCGGCAACAGCCGCCACAGGCAGCTTTTCTCTTCGCTTATTTCGGAGCTTATTTTTAGCACTTTAGAGGGATTTTCGAGCATTTTTGCTATAATTTTCGGATTTTACAAACATTTTCACGTATTTTAAGATTACCTGAAAATCAACAATAGCTCTGAACTTGTAGGATCCATCTGGACGCTTCTGGTAGAGCAGGTTGTGGAGTGAGTAGTCACCATGGCAAAGAACTTCTTGAATACCTGAATGGATTAGTTTTTAAATTTTGGAATCAGTTAGTTTCTGCTACCTGAAATGCTACAATCATTGTTGAGTTGTTCGAATATCTCCGGTGTCAACATTCCATCCAGTTTTCCAACTGTTTCCTTAGCCGCACCAGATGTTAGCCAATCCGTAAGCTGTCCTTTCCAATGTCCGTTGAAAAGGTCCTTGTTCTGAAATTCATTGAAAATTGTTAAAACATTCTCTTTCCTTAGACTTACGGATTGAGTGAAAAGTTTTGTGAACCAATTCTTTACAAAATCCCTCGACACACTTTCCCCCTCTCCCTTTGTCAACTCCGCACCAAGTGAGTGAAACCTTGCCAAATTCTTCACTGCCTCCACAAGCTCATCAGGTTTTAGGTTATCAGTGCAGTACAGATGAGTGATGTCACTCATGTACTCCATAATGATATAACCTTTTTTGATGGGTTCCACCGTTGGATCCATTTTCTCAAGTTCGAAGACTTTTGGATGCAAGATGTTCTTTTCAGAGTGTTGTTGGAGGATGGTGTAGGCGGCGACTTCAGTGTTGTGGAGGATAGAAAAGGTGTTATCGTCGATCAACAAACGTTCTTTGGTGAAATCACAACCGGGTACCTAAAATATTCGAATGAGCTAACAGGGTGTCAAAAAAAGAGTTGCCCTAAAATATGTGAAAATGTTTTTTGATTCCAAATATCGCAATGAAAAGACCCAAAAAGCGCTCTAAAAACCCAAAAATTAGCTTTGAAAAAATGAGCAAAATACCGTTCTTGCAAGCAGTTTTCTTAGGCGGACGTGGCCGAACTTTGGAGTTTTCTCTCCCATCAGCCTTAGCTACTCCAGAGTGTGTTTTTTAAAATATTTGTTGCTAAAAATTAGTTGGAATAGTCAAAAAAGAAGATGGCCAAGGCTGATGGAAGCGAAAACTTTATAGTTACAGTGGCGAGCATAAGTGAGGGTACCTCCAAATTTTTGTTCATAACTTTACAGAGAAATGCCCGATCTTTTTGAAATTTTGCGGGCAAATTAATGAATGATCAACAAATAGCAACACTAGTTTTTCGAAAAGTGAACGCCCGTTGGAGCTTCAGAATCTTCTGAAATGTAGGCATCACTCAAAATTCAAAAAATAAACTTTTTCGTACATTTGTGAATTTTGTAGTTTTTGAGCAGGAACGATGAAAAACAACTAAGATATAACCTACAGAAAATTTGACGCGTTTTGGTTGGCTGGCTCCTGAGATATGGGCCACGGAGCACAAAATGGTATGTTTGGCTCATTGGTCAAAACTTGGCTGAGAATGCTTCAATCGAGTTCAAATTTTAGGAAGAGGTGTGTCTTTAGCTATTTGATCCATTTCTGCTTTAAAATTTCAGTTCTGAGCAAAAAAAATTATTCTCGATGTATTGGCCAAATTTTGCCTAAAAAACTTCAGTACATCGAGAAAATTTTTTTGCTCAAAACTGAAATTTTAAAGCAGAAACTGTTTGAATAGATAGAGACACACCTCTTCCTAGAATTTGAACTCAATTGAAGCATTTTCAGCCAAGTTATGGCCATTGAGCCAAACATACCATTTTGTGCTCCGTGGCCCATATCTCAGGAGCCAGCCAACCAAAACGCGTCAAATTTTTGTAGGTTATATCTTAGTTGTTTTTCATCGTTCCTGCTTAAAAACTACAAAGTTTACATATGTACGAAAAAGTTTATTATTTGAATTTTGAGTGACGCCTACATTTCAGAAGATTCTGAAGCTCCAACGGGTGTTCACTTTTCAAAAAACTTGTGTTGCTATTTGTTGATCATTCATAATGTTGCACGCAGAATTTTAAAAAGATCGGGCATTTCTCTGTAATGTTATGAACAAAAGTTTGGAGGTACCCTCACTTATGCTCGCCACTGTACACCACGATCGTCTTTTTTAGACTCCCGCCTCCGACAAAACTGGCTTTTTCAGAGCGATCTTTCGAAGGTCTAGAGCAATTTTTTTTAATGTTTTAACGCAACACAAGTTTTCATATGGACACCAATAGGAAGTTTTGAATGGATAAAAGTGGGTTTTGAAATTTACAGTTTGAAACCGAAACTTCATACTCAAAGGTGAATGCTGACCGCAAAAACGCTCACCTTCAAAATCACATTTCCACCAGACTGTTCCACATGAACCAGCTGAACACACGAAAGCATCCCCTTTCCGGATCCGATATCCTGTACCACCGTAAATTCGGCCATCATCTATCTGAAAACCAAATATTGTGGTTCTGATTGATAACGAAATATTAGAGTCTTCAAGGCAGTCTGTCAGGCTGAGATGTGTTTAGAAAGGCGGATCTAAGTCGAGAAAAAGTGAGGAGGGTATTAAGAGGCAATGTCCCAAAAAGCAGAACTCGCCGTGTACGACATCCCCCAAACTTATCCGATCGGGGTAATTTTTGGCACAGTAGGTACTTAGGATGATGTGAACAGAATACCATTTTGAAAATTAGGCTCCGCCCCTTTTTGATAATATTATGGCATCAAATAGGCCAAAAAATAATGTTTCTCAGTTTTGAAGATAGAGTTGAAATTCTTTTAGAAATGGATTTCTGACATGTTTTTGATCATTTTATGTGTTGACAACTTTTTTCTAGCTCGTTGACATCAACTCGAAAATCGAAGTTTTTTGTGTTATCTCACCTGTAAATTGAACAATTTTCATCATTTTGTCATTTTTCGGGTATTCGTACTATAGACTTTAAGCGAGATTTTACTGTTTTTGAATTATTCAGAATCTGCGCTTTCAGAAAACATATAAAACAGCCTGATAAACCGGTGGCGGGGCACTTTTTTGACAATTTTAATGTTCCAAAAAGGAAAAATCAACGTACCCCCCTCCATGGGCAAAATCGTCAAAATCATGGATTCGGATGAAAATTGGTCAAATTGATTGACTGATAGTACCTGACTCTCTCACAAAAAATTACGGTCATCGGAGATGATTGGGGCTCACGGGAGCACTTTGAAAATATTGAAGAAAAATTTTGGGTGCAAATTTGGATGTGGTGTAACTTTTTTCTACGTCAACCAATTTTGTTGAAATTTTTAGTATTTTGTTTTAATTGTGTTGCTTGTTTAAAATGTTAATTTGAAAACATTATCAAAGTTAGCAAAAAGTGGAACGAAGATTGCATTATAGCGCCGAAATTCTCGAAGTTGAAAATTTGCATATGTGCAAAATAAGAGTTTTAACGCAATTTGTTAGTATTTCAATCTTATTCCAACCACATCAAAAAAAATTTCAACAAAATTGGTTGACGTAGAAAAAAGTTACACCACATCCAAATTTGCACCCAAAATTTTTCTTCAATATTTTCAAAGTGCTCCCGTGAGCCCCAATCATCTCCGATGACCGTAATTTTTTGTGAGAGAGTAAGGTATTATCAGTCAATCAATTTGACCAATTTTCATCCGAATCCATGATTTTGACGATTTTGCCCATGGAGGGGGGTACGTTGATTTTTCCTTTTTGGAACATTAAAATTGTCAAAAAAGTGCCCCCGCCACCGGTTTATCAGGCTGTTTTATATGTTTTCTGAAAGCGCAGATTCTGAATAATTCAAAAACAGTAAAATCTCGCTTAAAGTCTATAGTACGAATACCCGAAAAATGACAAAATGATGAAAATTGTTCAATTTACAGGTGAGATAACACAAAAAACTTCGATTTTCGAGTTGATGTCAACGAGCTAGAAAAAAGTTGTCAACACATAAAATGATCAAAAACATGTCAAAAATCCATTTCTAAAAGAATTTCAACTCTATCTTCAAAACTGAGAAAAATTATTTTTTGGCCTATTTGAATTTTATCAGAAAGGGGCGGAGCCTAATTTTCAAAATGGTATTTTGTTAACATCATCCTATGTACCCACCGTGCCAAAAATGACCCCGATCGGATAAGTTTGGGGGATGTCGTACACGGCGAGTTCGGCTTTCTGGGACATTGCCTCTTAAATGCCCCACAACGGCTCATTCTGAATTGATTTTTCTCGAATTTTTTAAACGAAATTATTGACAGTCAAATTCAATAACGAACTCTCTGTTTTTGGAATGCGGATTCCTAATAAAAAAGGGAATAATGAGGTCATTTCTTTTTCTTCTCTCTTTTCTTCTCACTGCATTGATTTTACGTCTGTCACAACCTATTTTTGTAACTTTTTTGCTGCATCGACTTCGCAGGCTTCTTTATTTTTAATTTCAGGTGAATTTTCGGAACATTAAGGCAGGAAGCAGTAGAGAACAGGAGGAGTGATAGAACGAAATCGATTGGAAAGGAAGAAGAGGAAGTATTGGAGTCGGAGATGGCTGAACTAAACAAGGATTTGGATGAAATTTTTGGGACAAAACTAGTAGAAGATGAGATCGGTTTGGATCAATTCCGTGCTGCATCAAGTGTTAGATTCAGCTTGACACCAGGTTAGTTCATGTCGAGTAAAACTGATAAAACATTGTTGATATTTTTCATAAAATAGAGATATCATTTTGAAAAAAAAAAGTAGTTTTGAGCCAACTTTCTGATGAATTTATGAGAACCAGAACTATTTCGTTATCATTAACGTATGACATTTTAAAAATTCAACAACAGAATGCTTATCTACTGTCTCAAAATGTCAAGAATTTTTAGCAGACCAAGCAGGACCATCTGGAATTCACCCAAATCAATCAAACAGTTCTCAGCAAAGTATCGATGGAATGGCTTCTGATTCTGAACCAAAAGAGATGAAATTTCATCCATCGAGCAATTTGGTAGGAAAAAAGACGTTTCAGAGCAAACCGTGAGTTTTTCATAATTATTTCAAAGATACACTGACCCTCCAGGCCGAATTTTCTTGATCAAGGTGATTTTTAGTACGATGATTACTTAACATTCCCTATCGGCCGTAGTTTTCGGAGTGAAATTTTCGAGTTAAGGGGAAGTAAACTGGAGAGTTTCACACCGAGTGGTCAAATTTTCTTAATAGTTTCACGATGATCACTAAGATTTTCCCTGTAAAATTTCCATCACATTTTACCACTCTACGTTCATTTTTTTAACCTGTTTCATGAGGATACCTTGAAAACGAGAAATTTTCAGACTGTCCTCCAAGAAAATTTCAGAACCTAAACTAAATTAGGCATATAAAAATCTCCATATTTTGAAATTAGTACCGTCCTCCTTTGACATTTTTATCCGTTCGATCATATCTTTCGGAGTGAAATTTTTGAGTTAAGGGGGAGTGAAAAACTGGAGAGTTTTACATAAAAAACTCTTTTAGGCTGTAGTCTGAAAAAGAGATTTCTGAACCTGTTTTTTGAGGATATCTCCAGAGCGGAGAATTTTGAGACTACCCTCCAAGAGAGTTTCCGAGCCTAAAATAAATTTGGCATCGAATCATAAAAAAATTTCCATACTGTTGGAACTAGTACACACTTTTTTCAGGTGTCTCCGGAAAGGATGTGATTGCTCCAACTACGAATGTCTCAAGTTCGATGTCTCAGGTTCAAAAACCGAGTGTCCTCCAGATTGCCATGCGAAATGCAAAAATCAGATGTTTGCGAAGCAACACTTGCTTCCAAAAGTGGAGGCGCGCGACTCCGTCATCTCAGGAACAGGCCTCTACGCTAAGGAGGATATCAAGAAGTACGTTCTCATCATCTTCTACATTGGGGAAGTGATCTCTGATGCTCTGCGGGATGAACGTCGGAAAGGCTACGATAAACGGAAGTTGGTGAACTATTTCTTCCGAGTCGACGGGCATCTCACCATCGATCCAACAGATTACGGAAACGCGGCCAAATATGCCAACCATTCCTGTGATCCCAATATGGTTGCCATCCCTTGGACGTATCACGGAGCTCCAGAAGGCTTCAGAGCAATCGTCTTCAGAGCTGAGAAAAAAATAAAAGCAGGAGACGAGCTCACATTCAATTACGGAGATGAATATGCCGAGAATTTGGAGTGCCACTGTGGAAGTTACTGGTGCTCGGGTTTTATTGGAAAACCCTTTCCACTCGAAAAACGAAAAAAGCGAGAGGCTGCTCTGGAGAAGGAAGCACAGCAAATTTCAAAGAATGCTGGTGGTCGCCAAGCCGTTAACGACAAAAACGCAAATCGTCAAATGAGCAGACCAAGAAGGGCTCACCATGAAAATATCAAGAAATTGGGGTCTCCAATAATTGATTCAGACGATGACGACGACGAGGAATCAGACGCTACGACTGCTCCACCAGCAAAACCAAGGAAAAGCAGACAACTTCATCATCGCCCAGATGCTTCCGATGCTGATGATATGTTTGGCGGTGATGTTGATCTATCCCCAAAACAGCAGGATGGTGGCAACTCAAATGGCAAGAAGTCGAAAACTGGTGAGTTTGATTACTCAGTTTTTTAATTCGGTTACAAATGTCTTTGTTTCAGTCGCCCTACAAACATCGCTTCTTTTGCCAGTACCAGATTCAACTTCATCTGACATAGGTCCCCAAGCTCTCCAGTTACTAACCGCTAAGGAGATAGTGCAAAGTTGGTTTTGCAATCTTTAGAGACAAAAATATAAGCATTTTTAGAATTGAGCAAAATGAAAGATGAGGCCAAATCTCAACTTAACTTCGTGAATACCCTCATAAAACTGTGGGAAGATATTGACATCCAGAATGAAAATTGCAAAGATTTGGAGAAGGAGAAGGAACTCAGGGAGATTAGAGTAGAAATGATCGGCGCTCTGATTGAAATGGCTCCAAAGATTGAAGCAGAAAAAGAGACACTTGACAAGATCATTGAGATGTTGGAGGATCTCGAAAAAGATATCGCAAAAACAGAGGGAAACTACATGAAGCAAAATCTTTTGGTAGAATCTGTAGTATGGAAAGAAGGTTTGGAAAAAGATGAATTAGAGTGGAAGAGAATTGTGATCAAGCTGAACGATAATCTCAAGATGATCAAGGTAAAAGAACAACTTCGCAAGCAACTCGAGAATAATTGGCTCAACGCAAATAAGATCCTCTGTGGATATCAACAACCGTCATACACCCATCAGGATGCCTTAGTTGATGTGGTGAGTCATTTGAATTTTATTAGAGCACTTTTGAATATCTCAATTGTTTCAGCAGCCCGATGTTCGATTAATGCAAAGACTCACAAATCTTCTTTCCACAAGCAATGCTACCCCAACAGGTAAGATTTATTGACAAGGTTTACTGTGTGAAATATGATTTTTAGATCAATTCGCAGCAAACGGTGTCTCGACATCTTCAACAGAATCCAGAAGTGAGATAGCTCGTCAGGAGGATTTGAACGTTATTGGAGGGCAGAGTCAACCGGGTAAGAAGCATTTCCACTGAATTTAGGTGTTTCTTAAAAATTAGTTCAATAGTTTAGTGTGAATTCGTAACATTGGAACTTGCTAAAATGGGTACGTAGTACTTTCGGGTTGAGTTACGGCTCGTTTTTCAAAAAATAAGAAACGGTTTTTATTTTGGACCTAAAAATTCAAAATTGATGTTTCAGAGGTCTATGGTTCCGAGGTACTAATTTTAAGAAAGTACCAATACGGTTTTTGAAAGGAGCTTACATGTAAGGGGCACATTGTGGTCATCAACATTGTTCGCATAGTGAGATATAATTTTTCAGGTACCTCATCACAAGCTCCATGAAGTCAGCTTTCCTTCTCATTTTTTTTTTCCATTTTTCTTTTTCTGTTCCGAAAGTGTAAATTCAATTTATTACTTCAACTATACTTCAATCACTCCTTATTTCTTTACACCTTCTTACAAATTTCAGATTTAAAGTAAACCTTTATAATCTTTGTTCGTTGAATCACATGCTTGTTTTTCTTCCCAAATCGCTATTTTGTTATCCATTTTATGGTTTTATTGATACATCACTGAAATTTGGAGTTTTCGGCTTTCGCCCTATTTCCGGTTTTTGAAGCGTTCTTCAAAATGCCTCAAAATCTGACAAAGATAGACCGAAAAGCTCAGAGAACGATTAAGTAGTTGAATAAAGACTTTGAGCATGCAAAAATTGCACATTGGAAATTCACATAAACATGGTTTATGGGCAGTATAAAAAAAGCGAAAATTTGTCAAAATATGTTATTTGAGATACACTGTCAGACATTTCAACATTGAGCAAATTCCAAAAAATAACATAAATTATATTTAGAGATGAAGATTCGCCAACCCTGCCAACTCGAATGCGTTTTCCGGAATCTTTGAACCTCTCAGCTTCTCAAACCGGAGCCAGTAGTCATGAGTTACACCCACGATATAATCAAATCTTCCCGGAATCGCGTGCAAGTACCTCTTCTTTTCTTGTCCGTATACAACGTATGTGACATGACTATGAGCGGGGAAGAGAAAACTAATATCTCCTTCAAAGTGAACGTTTTCGCAGGCGATAATCTCGATGTTTTCCTGTGTCAAGGCGATCTGAAAGAAGAAATTTTCAGAACTGACGTCTTTAATACTAACACTTACATTCTTGAGACCAATCAACTGAGTAGAACTCATCTGAGTATGGGAAATGATGATATTTGTGAGATGCAAAAAGGCATCCCATGAGTTCGGTAAGATGCATCTTTTCACCAACACCTGTTTTGCTTGAAGCCATTGATCGGTAGTCATAATCTGATCCAAGTGGATTGCCCGCGGCTCGTGCTTGTCGACACCCTTGATTTTCAATTTTCTCAGAATCAACGGATCGACGCAAGTTAGCACTCCCATTATGGATTCTTGTTCCGATGCGCTAATGTATAATTTCTCCACTTTTATCTTCCTCTTTCTTTCAGAAAGCATAACAGCAAGTTTTGCAAACCAGTCTCTTCCTTCCTCAGTTTGACTTTTATCACCAAATCGCAACGTCTTTACTTTCATTGATTTTTCCAGAAGGTATTCCATATCCGAGAAAAATACATCTTTGAAATTCTCCGGCACATGTCGATGTCGAAATCCATTGCGTACTGTGCATCCATTGTGTCTGACGTAGTCCACAAAATTGATCTTTCCTCGAACGAATGACTGCATTCTAGTGGATATCGTCCCGGTCTTAAATTTGAAGTAGATTGATTCAAAAGTTGGAGCAATTCTGGCATCTTCAATCAATTGTCGTAAAGTTTTGCTCACTTTCTTCAATTGACAACTGAAAAAGGGGTATAGTGAAGTAGTTCATAATATTGGTTTGCAACTCACTATTTTTGATATTCAAAAAATTTGAGAAGATGACCGAGAACCTCCGGTGGAAGAGTGTCCAGTTTTGGTCTGTAAAACAGAAATTCATTAAAATTTGAATAGCTTTGAAATTGAATGGGAAGGAGTTTATCCTGAAGATTTGATTTTTTCATATAAACTGACACAGAATTCAAGAAACCCCCGAAAAATGTCACAGGGGTAAGTGTGAAAATGATTTTGAGCAACGAAAGTTCCAATTTTTCAAATGTTTAAAGGCGTATATCTCTAGAATAGGGATAATTCTCGAAATGTTGTTAACTAACAATTGTCAGAAATCTTATGATGAGTAGTTTCTCAATTAACCATTTTTTGATAGCTGTGTTCATTTGCGAGATATACAGGTTTAAAGTTAGTCTCCGGTTGAAAACGGGGAGTGACGCAGAGAAGAAGAGTCCTAACTTTAAAGGCGCATATCTCTAAAATAGGAAAAAATCTCAATGTATTTAAACAGTTACACAATGCACTTATAGATCACTTACGGTTGAGAAGGTGTCTGTCTAGAAATTGTGAGTTGTGGAGAGCTGCTTGGAAATCTGGTCAGTTTTGGCTCGATACCAGATGGTCCTGCTTGCGTCGTTAACGAATCTGGAGACTTTGAGCCAGTGAGTGAGCATTCTGTAAATTTTTTTTTAGTCTCCTATTCCAGTAAGAAGCAATATACTGATGATGGTAGAATATCGTATTCACTGTAATTAACGCACACGTGCCTCAATTTTTCAAACACTCAGTCGCGGTGTGCTTCTATTAGAAGTGCGCTTCAGTTACAGTCAATACGGTAGTTCTGCTTCTTAAGAATTCATTAGAAAGTTGGTTTAAAACCATGTCTTTTTTCATAATTTCATCTATATACTAACGGAAAATGATAAAAGATATTTTTACTGATATTTTTGCTTGCCATGAACTAACCTGGTGTCGAGTGGGATCTAATCCTTGACGCAGCACGGGCTTGATTCAAACCGATCTCATATTCTGCTAGTTTTGACCCAAAAATTTCATCCAAATCCTTGTTTAGTTCAGCCATCTCCACTTCGACTACTTCCACTTTTTTCTTTCCAATCAGTTTCGTTCTGCCACTCACGTTCTCCTTTGTTATTTTCCTTATTTTGTTGAAAATTCACCTGAAACTGAAAATAAAGAAGCCTGCAAATGCAGAACAGCAAAAAAACTACAAAAAAAAGTGACTGCCGAAAATCAATGCAATCGGTGAGAAGAGAAAAGAGAAGAAGAAAGAGACACCCTCAAAAAACTTATGCATACGCATTGTCTCTGCGTCTCTGTGTTTATCTCACTGTCTCTTCTTCATTGTTCTTCAGTCAAGGCAGCACAGACAGTAGAGACACTGTCTGAGAGAGGGGAGTGCATGTGTTAGAACACTGAGACGCAGAAAGTCATACGCAACTGAGTGGAGAGAAGAAGAGTAGTGAGTCAGTACGGCCACACACAACAAACGGTTAGTATGGGAAATTTTATTCGCAAAAAGGTATGAAAACTTTGAGTCTACTTGGGCTAAGTGGGTTGCAAATAAGATCCGTTTGCTTTGAGATATTGAGTTTTCAATGCTTTGTCACTCTGAGTTTGAATAAGGAATCCGACCAAACATTTTTATTGCTTTAATATACGTAAAAATATGTGTAGATTCCAACAATCATAATGAAAATGCTCTGAAATCGATTTAAAATTCCGAAAAATTGCTTCGAAATGAGCAAAAGTCGCAGAAGTTGTATCCGGTGGCCGCGGCCGAGTTTCCCGAAAAAAGGGCGGAGTCAGCCGATGAGCGTCTTTTCAGTCGTGCGGCAGGAAATTCGGCCACGGCCACCGGATACAACTTCTGCAATTTTTGCTCATTTTGGACCAATTTTTCGGGGTTTTGGAGCGATTTTTGAGCATTTTCATTATGATTTTCGCAATCTGCGTATATTTTCCCGTACTTTGAAAAAAAAAAATTATGGTCGGAGTTCTCCTTTAAGGAAATTTAGAAAATCAATTGGTTTCAGTATAGTCAAGATTGTTCAGTTTTCAAATTTGAAATGAAAAAGGGAGGAAAAGTTCTTTCAAGTGTCCACTTTTTACCATAACTTTTAACTGATCACATTTCTATTTCCCATTTATACCGTATATTTCTTCTGTTCTCCTATCTTTGTAACAAAGCTCCGTATTTCTGTGCTTGATCACCCATAAACATAACACATATCCCTTATGAAAATCGAGATTTGAAATGCTTATCAGTTAAAACATTGGGCTTCTAAATTCTATGTTACTATGTTACTGTTGATGGTGATTCTGTGAATCCACATTCGTTTGAAACAAGAGAATTGGGATTATAAATATATTTACAAAAAAAAGCGTTCAGAGTTTACAGAAAATTTATGAACCGAAAGAAGTAAGTATTTGCCACAGGATTGGCAAGAAAAAATGAAATTAAGTAAGCATAACTGGGGAATTAAGTAAAGAGGCAACAGGGCGGAACCGAAAAAGTAAATGAAAAAAATTAAGCAAATTATCATTGCAAATACAGAACCCCATTATTCTCGGAGAGTGTGAGGGCGGCTGATGGCTCGGTGTCGGTGGAGAACTCCTTGGTGGTATTCTTGAGGGCGGTGTAGTCGATAGATCCGGCTTCCCACATTTGCCCAATCGCCTTGAAGAAGCCAACAACTGGCAGGTTCTCCGTTTTGAGTTGCGATTCCGGATGACGGAGCTAAAAAGTTATAATTATGAATACCTGCGCCAAACATAAGAATTTTCTCACCAAGGCCACTTTCTTCTCCTTGACCTCTGGGGAGAATCCCATGAGACTTCTCGAATCATCGCGACAGTGGATATGGACAACGTAGGAGAGTTGAATGATATCGTCTATTGCCGTGTTCCTCTTCCCATCGATAGCGTCCGGGGTGGCATGTTCGAGCTTCGAGAAGTTGACATTTTCCGTGACATAGACATCGTCATCGTTCTCCTCCTCCGTGTTGTAGGCAAGACCAAAATCCGTGAGAAGGATTCGAACTCTCTTGTGGTTGTCTGGCATGGACAACAACATGTTTCCCAATTTGATATCGCGGTGGATGATATTCAGGGAGTGGATCTTTTCAAGTGCCTCAACGGCCTGGAAGGCAATTGCTTGAATGGTCGATGGGCGGAAAAGGAGATGTGCATTCGTGACTTGCCCACTGAACTTTTGCGGCCCTATCTGTCCATCCATCAGAAGCTGAAAGGTTTTGAGGGTGGCCCCGCGGAGGCTGTCGTAACCAAGCTCCATTCCTAGAAATAGAGACTCTTATATATTGGCAACAGTGAAATGATCTCACCCAAATAATCAAAGTTGTCATCGCTGCGCTTCCAGAACTTGAACTTTGGAATGCAATCCAATTTTCCGAGTCCCTCCAATATCTCCTTTTCGATCTCTGCAACACGGCTGGTCTCCGAAACTTTGACTGCTGCATAATCGAAATCTTGCATATTCCCTTTATAGACGGTGCCAAAGTCCCCAGTGCCCAATATCTTCTCGAGCCAATAGGTGTTGATGAATGTGTTCACGAGGGTGCTGTGGCGGGCTGAAATATTTATTATGTTACAAATTGGTTCTTGTATAGTGCAATTTTGCGCTAATTGGTTCTGGATTGTGTGATTTTATCAGAATATCTAAGATTAGAGGGCATAGTGTTGGTTTTTCTAAAATTTCAGATATCGGACCGACTTCCAACTTGATAAAGTGTAAAACTCGATAAAAACTGTATGTTTCTGAACATAGTTTCTGAACTCAATTGTACTAAAATTGCTACTCAAAAGAAGTTTTTAGGGTCCTTATGTTTTTTTTTTGGTTTTTCCCACTTCTTTTTGAATTCTAGATTCCGTGAGAGTTCCGAACCTTCTAGATTAAGAACACTTATGATTTCTGAACATAATTAGATCCAAAGTCTCATCAGGTCCTGATTTTTGAACACTGACTTCTGGATTCTCAATTTTCGCAATGATATCTATTCTTAATCAAAATCTACAGTTTTACACTGAATTGCAAACTTGATCCCACAGGAATTCTTACAATTTTCCCAAACCACATCACACTCACCTGACTCATTACCAGAAGTTTCATCATTCTTGATCTTGTTACCTGTCTTTGAATCAATGTGTGTGCCCTTGACGTCCTCCTTGATGGCTCTAGAGTTTTGTGGCTTCTGGAAGTTTTCATTTTTTTGTTAAAATTTTTCATGGGAGGAGTTCACCTTGTCCGCAGATTTGGCCACAACCGTAGAAGCTGAGACAGCCGATTCATTGGTTCCTTCTTCGTCGACCGAACCCGTCATATTGACCTTCTTCTTCTTGGATGGTGCCACTAAAATAACATACATATACTGCTTACTGGACCACTTTGAGTAATGAGTTGTTTTGGAATAAACAGAGATCAAAAACACATCCGACAACAAAAACTCCGATCTATGTCACATCTTCGATTACTTTTTGAAGCTTTAATTTGAATTCTCTGAACAGTAAGGGTCCCATTACCTGGAGAAACTGCCAACCAACCAACCACCGACCGGCCGCCGACCGACCGCCAACTTTTTTGATCTGCAATTCAAATTTTCAGTACAGTAAAGGAATTATACAGTTAAGAAACCTTGAACCAACCACCCGCCGATCAATTTTGAAAGTCATGACTTTCGATTTTTCTGTCACTGATTCTTAACCTAAGTGGGAGCATACTGTAGTTCAATTTTTGAATAACCATTCATCTCTAATTTGCCCATACGAAAATATGTTAAATTCCCCTCTTTATTCTGACTATAGCCCACTCACCGGATTCCTCGTCGTAGTTTCCATTGTTGTGCTCCTTGCTCACATTAGCCGGATTCTGATTTTGTCTAGGCTGCGAATCCATGTTTCGGTTCTTCTCGACGGCTTTTTGCTCCTGTGTCTTTTAAAAAAAATTCAATTCTTTATAAAATTCAATAGGAAAAATTCACCTGGAGAGCGATTCTTGCTGGAGACTGAAAAGCTGAGCCTCCGTTCTCTGACAATGTGGAAACTGGCTGCTTCTTTTTCGCCGGTGCCTCTGTAAAAAGCAATAAATTTTAGAAAATATTACCAAAAAAATATTGATAATTAGACTATAACTTACGACGTTTTGCATCCATTTGGAATGACACTGTTCGGTTTTGCTTTCTACTTTTTCCGTCACTCAATTTTGGCTGAAAAATACAGTAGTAAAACTATTATCGAAGGACGAAAAAAATATTTCGAAATTTCATTAAATTTTAGAAGGCTACTTGTTCGCATATCAAATATTATACATTACTGTAATTAGAAATTCGACGCTAAAAAATAGAAAATTTCGATCGAACAATAAACAAGCTATTTTAGGAAATTAGTCACTAAGGGAAACGAAGCAAATTAATAACCGGTAATAAAAATTAAGCGGATTAAGAAGAAGGCGCAGAAATTTGCGCGGGGGAATAATCAATGAAATGACACAGTCGGGGAGACCCTGTGAGGAGTGAGGGCGTGGGGCAGCTGGAGAGAAGCAGAGAAAAATGGCTATGCGTAGTGACTGTGGGATTTGAGGAGAAGCAGGCATTGTAATGTAAACAAATTGGAATATGGAGAGAAGAGAACAGCTGCGCGATGATGAGTAACGTGAAAGGGGATGGGGTGTTTCGACTTACTAAAAACATTCTGAAATAATAATTAAATTTCGAAATCGCTGGGTTTTTGTAAAAATAGCCTTTTTAGATTACAGTACCGGAGAAAAAGTTCTCTAGTTTTGGTTTTTCAAATCTAAAATTTTTTTGTGTATCAGAATGTGAGTGTTAGTATCAATGACGTCAGTTCTAAAAATGTCTTCTTTTTCAAAATTGTGAACACTATACTTTTCCGAGAGATTCTGATAGCGATGGAAAAGTTTTTATCAAAATTCGTCAATTTTTAGAGTCTGGAATCATGGATCAAAGTCATCCAATTTTTCAAAATATGAGTGTTCTTTGTTTGAAGAAGTACTCATCCAAAACAAAAGCCGTGTAGCTAGAAAAAGTAAAATAACATGGAATTTCAAATTTATTTTCAAAGACAAATTCCCAACAGTAAAACAGACAATCCATAGAAATAAGTTCCACAAATCACATCACACTCTCCAACAACTCTATAACCCAACTCGACGAGATCCTAGCTCTTCTCTCGTCCACCCACTCATAATTATGCTCCCTACAGTAGTCCAAGAACGCCAGTCGGTTGAAGAGCTCCGAATCCGCATGTGTTTCCTCCAAATCCTCCAAGAATACACGTGGCTTCCGAAGAGTGATAATGAAGTTGTCCCGTTGATGCTGATCACCGTGCCATTGCATACCTTCATCGAACACTCTTTTGTATCTCGGTTTTCCTTTCAAGTCCTCCTGATCCTTTTCCTGCTTCTGCATCAATTCCTGCCAAAGACATCCTCTGAACAAGGGAAGCGTCTCTACTTTCACCTCCTTGTTCTCTCCCTGCATCTCTCCAAAATCTAAGTACTTCTCAATAACCTTCCCTCTTCCCGTTTCATCCGATGACTTCATCCCAAGATCCATCATTTCCCTATACCACTTGATAAGTCTTGCCTTGCCTTGGTAATTCTGCTTTCCGGGGTGAATGTTGAAGATAAAGTCGTCGTTCTGAAGCGGGGGATTGGCCCAGAGGAATCCATTAATGTGGTTCATAGATGCCATGTGCTCATAGTAAGAGAGTATGGCTTCCTTGTAGACTTTCCCTCTGATATTTTTTGGATCAAAGAGCAGTTGAGCGGAATCAAGGTAATCGATATTGAAATAAGACTCCCCATTCTCCATGTTCTTATACTCATCAGCAAACATGACAAAGAACAAGATGTCATGTTTCTCGGAAGAAGGACCCCTTTGCCTCTGAAAGAGCAACAAGGTCCTAGTCCGATAACTGATAGTTTTCGAGTATCGATCTTCAAACTTTTTCTTATAAAGGATTGGCGCCAAATCCTTGGTGTTGACTGTCCTCGATTTTGAGAGCAAGACTCTCGCGGAGATCCGGGTGCCTCGATCAGTGTGAAGACAATTGAGCCTTGATTCGATCATATCGGAGAATTCCGTTCGGTATCTAGGATTGTTGCTCAGAAGTTTGAACAGTTTTGGATCCTTGAAAATTTTGGAATCCCTAGGGTTCCAGCATTTCGCGCAGACAAAATCGGTAGGGATTCCTCGATAAACGGTGCAACATCGGTGACTTTTCTCCTTGCATTTTCGGCATTCTAGAATGTCCTCCGAGTCTTCATTCTCGTTGGTCTTCTCCGAGTAAGCCTCTCGATTGGCGGTGACTTTCTCGAAGCAATCAATACAGTACTCCTGGTTTTCAGTGTTGTGCTGCATGTATTTGGATTTGGGGGCAATTCTGCACTCGGTGTTCACGGTTCCATTGCAGATTCGGTTCGAGACGTTGTAAGGGAGGACGAGGGGCAACTTACAGCAGACTAGACCATTGTCCTGAAAAAACAGAAATTGAGGAATCATAGGGTTCAGCAGGCTCGTTCGGAAAACAATTTTTGGAACATCGAATTTTCGAAATTTTTTCCTAAGAAATCCAAAATACGGGCCCCAAGCAAAAGTTGACGGGCCCAAAAAGAAATACTGCTTTGAGGTACTAATGATTGCTATCGTAGAGAATATATGATTTCATGTTATTCAAATATATCGCAATATCAGGCTTAGAAACGCCTTGTAGGTGAACTCCAGGCAAGATATATTATATCATCTTACAGCTTCCAAAGCCAAATTTTCAGACAAAAAAGGACGTTTGAACAGGGCAAGGTTTGGCTAAAACATGCTTTTCAAACTTTAAATTCAACGATTCAAAGGGCTATCCTACTTTAAAAAAACATAATATAACTAACTATGCTCAACGCAATAATTTTTAGCACCTCAAGGCACCATATTTGTTGGGGCCCGTCAACTTTTTGTTTTTTTTTTGGGGCCCGGTAAGTCGAATAGAGCCGAAATTTCTTTTCCGATCTTCCAGAAAAAAATGTTTCGATAATTTTCCGAAGGAGAAAAATTCCGATTTTCTTCAAAAATTTGCTGACTTTTTTCGAAACATTTTTTCGAAAAAGATCCCGAAAATAGAAGGAAATCAGACATAACAATTTCTGACGCGGCCCATTCGGCCCGGTTCAGAAAATGTTCACTTCTAAATGTGGACCTCTAAAAAACTTAACTGCAGAAACCAGGGCTAACGAAAATCTTGATTTTGTTTTTCGGGAAAACTTACATAAACAGCGGCATTCTTCTGCTTCTTTGCTGGATTTGAGTTGGATGGGCCTGGCTGACCAAGAGCTCTTTTATGTTTCTGAAAAATAGAAAATGTTATAAATCTGATGTCAACTTTTAGTGCTTATCCTTTCCTCCGCTCGTCTCATTCGAATATCGACTTCAGGCTCCATATCTGGACCACTTTCAGTAGAATTTGCTATTGCTTTCTCTTTCAACTTCGTGAAGTCCTGATTTGCGTGATATCCTTTCCAATGCTCTTTCATTCGAACACTCAGCGATCTGGAAAACATACATTCAGTCATTTGAACGAGTAAAAAGCAACTTACATAGTAGTGTATGTACAAAATGGGCAGGTGTATTTAATATTCAAGTGCAACTCATAATGATCTCGTAAACTGCTACTGTGGCTGAAACGTTTCTCGCATTGGTCGCAAGAGTACTTTGGCTCTTCTTTCTCCTTTTCTGAGTCTCGCTGGTCGATTTCCAGTGTCCTCTTTAACTCCGCATACACCTCGAGAGCCTTTTTCATGAGCTCTTCCACCATCTGATCACCATGAGTTCTAACATGTTTTTTGAAATCAGATTTGTGTCTGAAAATAAATCGCTCAGATAACAATAATTTTCGCTTCTCAAACTTACTGTGTTTCTCTGTCGCACTCTGGACACACATATTTCAGACCTAAATGTCCATTCTTATGTTCGTAAAAGGCGGAAGAGTGCTTAAAAGTTTTCGGACAGGCATCACATATAAATGTCGGGCCGTCATGGTGTTTCGCATGCTGCTCCAGATCTGGAAATGTTTGTTATTAATCTCTATAGTTAGATAGTAATTTTTACCTTTTGCTACTTGAAATGTTGAATCACAACGAGGGCAAGCAAAGTCACCGGCCATTGGAACGATATTGAGACAGATGTTCTGAAAATGAGATTTTAAGAAGGTAGAAAAACGGGAAGGAGCTATTCAAAGAGGAATCCGACCAAATTATTATTTCGAAATGTATATTAAAATATGTGCTGATTCCAAATATCAGTATGAAAGTGCCCTAAAATAACTCTAAGATCCCGAAAATCTGCATCCAAAAGGCCATTTTCTCCCAAAAATTCTCTCAGGCGGCCATGGCCGAATTGGAGTTTTCTATTCCATCAGACACGGTCACCTGGTTTTTTGGTAGCACCAGGCTTCTTTTTTGAGGTTCATCTTGTCAATTTTAGCAAGAAAAACTTCAAAAAGAGAAGACAGATTTTGGGGGGGGGGGGGGATCAGGGGGCAAAAACAAGGTACCCTACTATGAAAAAAACAAAAGTCGATGAAAAAGGAGACTATTTTCAGATGGGACTGAATGGTTCTGGACCCCTCTACACATCTCACAATCAATATGGGCCACGTGGCTCACTCTATTATCTAGAATGAGTCCTCTCTATGTCTCTCTTATTTGAGCACTCTCTCCTTGGAGTACATACTGACAGAAAAAAGGGCTCTATTGCAGTTTAGGGGCCCTTCAAACAATAGGGGTCCCCTAAGAAAATTAGGGTCCCATCAGGGCCCCCAATTTTTTAGGGGACCCCTATTGACTGAAGGGACCCCTAAACTGCAATAGCGCCTAAAAAAGGATTCCACGCAAGGAACAACAGGGCTTTAAATGGGCAGAGCGTTTCAATGAGAACGCTCAGAGAATCTGAAATCACGAAAATCCGCTTCCAAACAGCCGTTCCCTCTTAGAAGTTGTCTCAGGCGGGCTCTTTTTTTAGTTAATTTCAGCTATAAAATCTCGAAAAAAGGTTCTGGGATCGCCAAAAAGCGAGGTGGCCGAGTCTGAGGTAGAGAAAACTCCAGTTCGGCCACGGCCGTCAGAGGCAACTTCTGACCAAAGATGGCTTTTTGAAAACAGATTTTCGGGGGGGGGGGGGGGGGGGAAGGGGGTGGGGGATTAGAGGGCCAGAACAAAGTATGTACTCAGAAAGCCATACTATGAGAAGAACAAAAGTCGATGAAAAGTGAGACTATTTTCAGATGGGACTGAATGGTTCTGGACCCCTCTATACATTTCAGAATCAATATGGACCACGGTTTTGGGAACATGCGCGTTCCCATCTCTATGTCTCTCTTATTTGAGCACTCCCTCCTTGGAGTTCAAATTGAGAAAAAAAAGGGGTCCCACCCAAGAATCAATAGGTTGGTAGAGAAAGTGAAAAGAGCATAGACAACGATAGAGACGTACTATCTTCTATTGTGTATAGAAAACACTCCTGGCCTAAGATCCGACAGCTTGGGCATGGCGACACACGTGCCCATAACTGCCATCGTAATCTGAATGTTTCTGATTCTAGGTATCCAAACATTAAAGAAAAAATGTTTTAAATTAGGAAAATCGGGAAAATAGGCTTGATTACGGTACCAGGATCACGTGTGTGGCCTAGTTGTCGGATCTTAGGTCAGGTCTGCCCTCCTACCTAGAACACCACAATGTAATACATACACACTGTATAAAAAATGCATATTTTCCAAAATTCACTGTAGTATGGTAATATGGCCTATCAAAATGATCCCCGTTTTTTAAGCTATCCGATTATATAACTGCAAACGTTTTTGGTTAGGTGCTTCAATATAGAAACCGATAAGCCTCCTTCACTCTATCCGGCCTCTCCCCCTTAAACGACCCCCCCTCCTCTCTAATTAGCATGCACACCGTGAGGAGGACCCCCGTCCTTACCCGCCACACCCTTCTTCCTCTCTTTGGTTACCTGATCCATACAAACCATCTCAAAGAGTGTCCCAATTAACACGAGTCCTCCTGTAGAACACCTGGCACATCATCCCTCCTTGCATTATTTCAAGCCCCCCGTTCCCAGACCGTTGTTGAGGACCGCATAGTTACGTGTATTGATTTTCACTCATGCAACTTCAAGGGTCCTGTCCTCTTTTTCTGTTCTTCTTTTAGAGACAATCGATAAATTCTTTTCCCCGACTCTTATTGCCATCGCTTTCCACTGAAGATTTAGTCAATTTCCATTTTCAGAAACTCAGGATGCCTAGCAACTCAAAATCTTCGATTCCACCGCAAATCAAGGGTTACCAAGTTCTTGACCGTCTTGGAAAAGGTTCCTTTGGAACAGTAAGTTGTTCGAAAATCAATAGAAATTTGTATAAATTCGAATTATTTCAGGTGTTCCTAGCTATCAAAGACTCCGAAAAACAAGTTTGTGCTCTGAAACTTATCGACGCTCCACGTCAAGATATCGACAAGCAACTCATCGAAAATGAAATCTTCGTCATGCGAAATGTCAAGTCTCCATTTTTGTGCAACATGTACGACACTTTCAAACATGGAGAGCAAACTTGTATAGCCTTGGAACTAATCACTGGAGAAGACTTGTTCAATTTCCAGTATAAAATGAAACGGTTTGACCAGAATACCATCCGATTTTATCTTGCTGAGCTGGTCCTTGCTATCGAGTGTCTACACAACAACCACGTCATCCATCGAGATATCAAACCGGAGAATGTGATGCTGGATAGGAGGGGACACGTGAAACTTGTCGACTTTGGAGCAAGTAAGGTGAACATCAGGAAAGGACAATTGACGAGAACGTTCTGTGGAACATACCAATTCATGGCACCGGAAATCATCAAGAAACAATCGTATGGGCATTCAGTAGACGTGTGGTCTTTGGGATGCTTGGCTTTTGATTTACAACTTGGGAAATCTCCATTTTCCGCGGGCTCCGAGAAAAAAACCATAGAAAAAGTTTTGAACGGTAGCGTAAATTATCCCAGAAAAGTTTCAGCCATGTTCGAGTCCCTTGTTAGTAGCATGCTCAAGTATGACCCAGCAGAAAGAATAGATATTTCCGATTTGAAACAGGCAAAATATTTCAAATCCATTGACTGGGAAAAGTTGAAGAAGCAAAAAGTGAAAGCTCCATATGAGTTCAAACAAAACGACGACCGATTTCATAAGATCTTGAAGAACTCAGGAGTCAAAAAAGTGATGGATCCGTTTTCTGGGTTTGACTATCAGGTGAGAAACATAAAAACTTGAAATGTGAAAAATAGTAATTTTTTATTGTAGGAACCAACTACTAATGTGCTCAACAACACTAACTACAACACTGCCCAGAGAAAGAAAAGCGCGTGCAGCATAAGTAGCTTCTTAATTTTTATGCCATTTTTTGCTTTTCTGATTTTCTCAATTTCAGTGGCCTTTTTTAAGTTTTGAATTTCAATGTCTAATAAAATTTCGCTGTTGTGTCCAACCAAAGTTTACCAAAAAATGCTAATGAGGAGTTTCCTGGCCTTGTAAAAAATAGAGGAGAGTGGAATTACAGTATTAAAGAATTACTGTAATTCGAGAAATAGAGAGCTGTGAATTTCAGGGATTCAGAGTGATGGAGTACTGTAACTTACTGTACTTAGTGCAGCACACCTATGAGACATGTAGAGTTTAAGAAAGTTAGATAATAGAGGGATCATTGTAATGTAAAAGTTAGAGAGACGGAAAATTTGAATTTTCAAAACGAGAAAGTTCCGAGGGTTACTGTAATTCGAAACCCAGAATAAGAATTTCGGAGGTTTAGAGAGTTTTAGTATTTCAAACTTTCGTTATCATGAGTAACGAAGCGATAAAAATATTCTGGTTTCAGAGTTGGGAGACTGTGGGTGACTCTGATATGATCATAGCTCAAACTTGTTTTCTGGAGTCTTTGAGACCCAGGTATACTTGAAATAATTTGAATTAGTTCAAACTTTTCTCAAATTTCCAATAACTCACTAATCCAAAGGAACGTTTGCCTAGAAAGTAAAGGACTTGATAACCATTGATTTCCGGTGACACAGAACATGTGGGGATTCTAGACATGTGGAGTTTTTCGAGAATTTTAACTAACACTCCCACTTCTTCTGGAACAGATAGTTCTAATATTTAGCCGCCTGAATCGTGAGTTATCCTCTTAATATTCATTGATAACAAATTCAAAAATGTCATTAAGAACAATTATATAGCAAACCTAGTCAGTAACCAGAGGAAAAATAGTTAACAACAAGAAAAAACAAATAACGGGAAGAAGAGCAAAAATGTAGGGAAATTTCTGAGACGGTGAATTCGACGGACAGAATGACTTTGTTTGGCAACTGAACCCCGATCAAAAGATTCGTCATCCGAATCGTTTTTGAGGTGATGCTTCCTACCCATTATCGGTTTAACTGGAGAGTTGATGAGCGTGGTCGAATTGTAGTTTTCTTTAAAGATAAAAATTGAAATGGGTATTTGAATAAATAATAGAGTAACAGCAAGAAACAGCGATCAAAATGATTTTGAACAAAATCATATTTTTATTTGGACTCCACATTGCAAAAACAAGACTAAAAATAGAGCGAATTTCTTTTCAAATCTGACTTTCGTTAATTTTACCAAAAAAATTCCGAAAAAATCGAGTCAAAGTAAGTCGTTGGGGGGGCATTTTAATCAATATTTATGCCGACTAAAATGCAAAAGAAATGCGCGCCCTGATGTGAACTTTCGTTCGTTTTAACGAGGAGGCCACGGAAGATCGCGTGACCATACATACCAGTGTCCTCAATAAAGGTTAGACGCAGAGGACAGAAAAAGGTTATGAGAATGACACCGAATGTGTAGGAATTTAGTATTTGAAGGGAGACAATAGAGTTTTAAAACTTGTTGAGTTTTGCATATGGCTTAATAGAGATTTTGTTAAGGAACAAAAAATAGTCTTGGAGGAAGCTTCTAAAATCAGTCCAAAATGGACACAAATCAACAAATTTTTGAATTGTTCAGCGCCCCCCCCCCTCTTTAAATGGACAGAAGGAAATAATACGACATACTGGTCTATCAGAGTGAGTACGGTAGACATCAAGGACGATTGAAGGGGACTAAAAAGTTCCAAAACTTGATGATTTTTTGGTACAAATAGTTAGAGATGTTGGTTTAGAAAGATTAAATTTGGGTCTATCCAAACATTCTGCTCAAATTTTGTGATAATAAAATACATTAACTAAAATGAATTCTGAGAACAACTTGACCAATAGTTTTGATATCTCAACTTTCATTTTCTGGATAATATCTGACTTTTTGATCAAAAACTTGCTGATCTTGATCTCTTCTTCCATGCAGCTGCCCGAGCTGCTACGTATCCCCCTCCATCTCTCTGCTCTCTTCTCTCCGCAGGCTATTACTTTCAACCTTGTCAAGGACACTGGTATGATCACGTGATGTTTTGAGGTCTCTCCCCTAAAGTTGGTGAAAGTTCCCATCCCTTTTTCTCTGCGTCTCTTCTCTCTCCCTCATATCTTTTTTTCTCTGCGTCTCTTCTCTCTCCCTCATATCTCTTTTTCTCTGCGTCTCTACTCTTCTCTCTCTCTTTCTCTCATACCCCTTTTTCTCTGCTTTTCACTCATTTCTCTGAACAAAACGGGCGCGTTATCGGATTTTCAAATTTGGCATGGTCTAAACCTTCGTTTCACCGCTCTCAGTGGCTCATTTTTTACCGATTTTTCTTAAAATTTTTTTTAGAAATAACGACGATCAGATTTAATGACGAGTTCTTCATAATCATCCGGTTTTTGTGCTTTGAATTTTGCATATGTTCCCATAAAAACTACAATTTTTAGACCATGGTGGAAACCAGAAACCAACGCAAGAAGAATGGGACGGAGCTTGAAAATCCTGAAGGAATTGGAGGTAACAACAACCAGAGGAATAGTAATCGGAATCAGCCAAGTGTCGGTAAGTAAGAATTCAATTTGTGGGATGTTTTTTGCGGAACTAGCTTGAAGTAGTCAACCTCCGCTTGCCCGAAAAACAGGAAACATTTTCCGAATTTTTTGATTCAGGAAAAACGAAAAATTCCTTTTTCATCGAAATTCCTGTTTAAAAATCCGAAAATTCTATTCTATTTCACACATTGCCGTTCTATTTCACACATTGTTTACTGACTCGAATATTGAGGTGCGGTCACCTTTCAGGAAATATCCAATTTCGAGAAATATTTTGAGTTTTCTACAGTTTCGATAGTTATGAAAGTTGGTGCAATAAGAGTGGTAGGAGCCTGTTAATACTCGCAAAAAGTATTATGACTGGTACCTCACTGATTCTTGAGAAAAACAAACAAACATGTGGCCAACATTATGGAAAAATATCCTCACTTGGAAATATTCCTCAAAAATTTCCAACTAATTTTTCTAGTTGTCTCTAATGTTCTGATAGTTATTATTACTATGATTGATGAAGCCAAGGTACCAACAGAAAAGATGGTGCTAACGTCGGTCATCTCAGTTCATGTTTTTCTTTGCAACATCAGCAATATTGAATTTGACGGCTTTTGGCTTTGAGAGGCAGTAAATCAACTAGTTGGAAGAATAGTATTGAATTGTTGAGTAGAAATATCATACATTTTCTGTCAATGATAATGACAAAAAATCATACAAAACAGTTCACCTTCCGTTGAAATATCGAAAAAAAATGGACACGCACCTGAAATCAGTCCTTGACATAGAGTGTAATTCTAAGTTTTCCTAGAGTTGGAACAGCAATGGCACTTCGAAAATTTCAGTACAATACGAGACAAAGATTTACCTCATTGCTACAAAAATAAGGAACTCTCGCTGTTTTGTCAACTGAACAGAAGTGACTCCAAGTTGATTCTTGATAATGGACAGGAACTTATTGAACACCCTAATAATAGGGAAAAGTAGTGAGAGACTACTGTACTGGTACCATATTTGAGTGTTTTAAGTGAAAAACGGGCGATTTTTGATGTCTAGAAAAATGGTTTAGAGTAGTCGGATTGTCTTGAGAAATAGTAGGCATATAAAACAAAACTAGATATATATATTTTGGTAGTTGACAACTGTCTAGTACCTTAACACGTAACTTTTTGAGGAAAGAGAAAAAGTCAAATACAAAAATCAAAAATCAAGGCTTGATTCATGTACCCACAAATTTTCTAATGAATCAGACCACTCTGAACTTCTCGATCAGAAACCGAAATCTGGTCATTTTTCATAAAAACAATCAACCTTTTCGTTACTGTATACGGAAGACCGATACTGTATGAGAAAGACGCGTACAAAAAGAACTGTAGCCATATAGGAATTACTAAAGTTTCTGTAAGATATGGAATTATTCTCAAACCCCATATTCCGCTATGGACCATATATCATTAGCAGAAAAAATTGCAATTAAGTGACCTTTTTTAGATGTGACTGTCACAACAATCGGAAGAACTGCTCGGATAACACTTGCTCCAACAGGGTCATGAGATCAGAGTGCCCACGGGACTGCAAAGCGACTAACTGCCAGAATCAGTCCCTCTCCAGGAAGCTGTTTGCCAACACTAAAGTCGTCGAATCGAAGGGACGCAAAATGCTGCGAATCGAAGATGGCATCCCAGAAGGAAAATTGATTGTAGAACTGGTTGGAGATGTGCTCAGCAAGGTAGAAGCATTTGCAAGGAAGCAAGAGTATGAGAAGGAGAAGAAGGAGTATCAATTCCACAGAGCAGGAAACTGCTACATCGATACGACAAACTGTGGCAACGAGTCTCGCTTCATGAGAATCAGTTGCACCCCGAACACCGTACGCAGGGCTATTCTGGTTCCTGGCACTCCAGGAGATGTCCCACGAGTTGGTTACTACGCAAATGAGCCTATTGCTGCCATAGAAGATGTCACGACTTCCTGCAAATTTATGATGAAAGGATCAGCGGTTAGTGATTGTGCTTGTGGGAGATCCGATTGTCAGCAAAAAGAGATAGGAAAGGAAAAAACTGGAAAGAAAAGCGCTGCAATCATTACGGACCTCGAAGTGATTAACTCCAATGGCAAGGCAAGCGGTATACTGACTCAGCTTGCTGGTTTGGAGGGTCACGAGTTGACTGAAATGATTGGGAGACATCTCGCCAAGCTCGAGCTGTATTCAAACGGCAACGTCACAGAGGTCATTGCTCTGGCTGTTAGTTGGTGTTTACTTTCAAAAACAACATTTCAATTTTCAGACAAGGATGAACAACTTGGAGCAGCGGACTGGTCTCATCAAGGATATCTTCATCAATGAAGAGGACAAGGAGCTCAAGGAGAAATATGCCAATGAAGGAATGGGTGTTGTCTTTGGAGAATGGCTGAAGAACAAAGACACATCCATCCAGAACATCAATTTTGTTTGCACTCTTCTTGAAGCTCTCCAAGATCGTGCCTTCTATCACTCGCTCAAAAAAGTCCAAGGACTCAAGGAGAGTATTGGTCGTTGGAAGGATGTGGTTTCGCCGAAAGGAGACTCGCCAGATGTCTTTAAGATTCCGAAGAAAGCGCCAAAGCATGACAAGAAAGAAGGAGTCACAAAGACAGCAGCGGAAGCATTGAAGTCCAATACACCAACCAAGGCTGCAGACCGAAACTCTCATCCAAAGAGAGCTCATGGGGATTGCCGAAAAACCGATAATGAGTCTGCACGTCGTTCCAATGAAGCTAGCAGAAACGAGAACAGCCGCAGCCACAGAGACAACTACACCAGACGTGATGAGAGAATGAGAAGCCGATCAAGATCTCGTTCCCGCTCGCCAGCGACATCTTCGAAAGAAAGACACGGAAGAAGATACGGGGAAACATCTTCGGCAAGCTCATCTTATCCAAGACGTTCATCTCATCCAAATCCCAACCATGAGAATCGAGGAGGAAGATCTGAAGGCACCTCCCATAAGTACAACAGTTATCAGCCACGTTCATTGTTTGAGTTTTCAGATCATCCACAAGTTGGCCTAAGGCAACCTAAAGATCTTCAATTGTACTCCCTGGACAATTCCCACCACCAGTCCCTTCCACCGATGTTCTCACCTGTGCCTCCGCCTCCACCAATTTCTTTGGAAACTTTCAATGGAGGAAGCTCTGCGATCAAACCACCTGCTCCGAAACGTGTTGCTACATTGTTCGAGGGTCAATCCAAGGCATCACACACGCTGGGATCATCTATTGCTCATGCTATTCCTTCGGAAGTGAGCGTTTGCGATATCCCATTGCCGCCGCCTCCAATGATTCCGAACATGAATCCTCGTGTCGTTGCAAAAGTGCAAGATCTTGCCTCCAGAATTCCGCTGCCACCTCCCATGAACCCTCAATTCATAACACCCAAGGGTGTACCAACGACGCCACTGGGAGTGTTCAAAACTCCAAAGTCTCCTGGCGGACCACTCATGAAGCAAACTCCATCTGCTAAGCGCAAGCACCACGATGCCTTGGACGGAGCATTGTGGAGTCAAAACGGACAACACGTTGGCAATGGAAAATCATCGTTGAAAGACATCGTTCATCAGATGTTCTCTCCCGATTCGCCAATGGTCCAGTTGCTTCTCACTCAAATGGCGGCAGCCAAACCGAATGAAATAAGGTAGGTAGAATTTCCACTACAATTCACATATCAATATTTTCAGAGAAGTGTTGGAGGCGTTCAAAAAACCACGAGAGCCACTGAGTCGGAATTCCAAAAAATATTGGATGAGAAGATTCAGAAGCAAACGCCGACGTCATCGAATCCCGCCAAGACTCCCGCTTCGGGCAGAACACCATTCAGTTTGGCATACGGAACTCCATACTCAACACAGACGTCTGGACCATTCAAAACACCGATTTCATCCACTCTAGGGTCCCAAAAGATCGCCAAGGAATGTGCGCGGTTGGCTCAAGAAGTTTTGGAGACGATGACTATTCCGGACAGCACTACTCCTAAAATGTCGTGGTTGACTCGACTCCTTGCAAAACATGCCCACGAGAAAATGCTGAAGGGCAAGCCCATAATCACCAAGGACGACGAGAAGGACGTAAGCTTCTAGTTCATGATAAAGTTCTATATCACAATGTTATTATAGATTAGCAACTTCATTCGTCGGTATGTGGGAAGAAAAATCCGAGAAAACAAATTGTGGGAACATTACAGAGAGGTCCCTGGAAAATAATGTTATTATCTCTTTTTCTCTTCTAAGCTTGTTATTTTTATCTCTCTATGTTGTTTGTATCTTCCTTTTTTGTATGTCTTGGTGACAAAATTCTAAATTTTGTTACCATTGTTCTATCCCAATTTTGTTGTTCCCAGCATTTTCCTTCCTATAATCTTTTACTTAACTTTCCAATGTTTTTTGATTTCCCAATTGGTTTCCGATACGATTTTCTTTCCTTTTTCTCCTAATAGTCTTCTTTTTATGTTTCGATGCTTATATTCACCAGATCTGTTTCACTTTTTTCTCCGACTTTTTCACATCTCAAAAATTTTGTCTATGTCTTCCTCCGACAACGTTTCCAGCCAAGATTTTCCGACAGTTGCTTATTGATTGAATTTTTAATTGTTCGTTTCATAGGGTTTTCCTGTCCTTCTTGGTTGTTATCTGTTTCTTGAAATGTTGTTGTCTGTTCTTCTTTTGAATATTTTTGCGCTTTTTTGAATATTTTTCCGCTTTTTTTTCATCCGTTTTCATTTTTTGATGTTATCCTATGCCGTTATAAATTTGAAATTTTTGTGTTAAAATTATAATAGTTTGAGTTCTGTGGTCACCACCAGCTTTGGCTCTCTATTCATCCTCATGCAATCTGACGGGATACCCAGAAGTGTTCCACAACAGGTCTATGATTTTCAAATATAGTCCAAATTTGTGAAAATTTGTACTCCGGAACAGCGGAGTGTTGTACCAAAAAGACTCATGACGCGGCGACTGGATAATACCTCCTCTCACAACAATCCTTTTTTTCAGCTATGGACTACAATCAGGATCATGACCAGCAGCAGCATACCAACATCCAAAATCACCAACTTTCATAGCACCAGCAGCAGTTACAGTCTGCTTTGCCGCTCATGGGTGAGCACAGAATTTGGCAGGCAGTGAGTTCTCAGTTCCTCTACAAGTCGACCTATTGCAACGACAGGGATTCCATGATGATCTACAAATCCTTCACTACGCCGTGCCAGAAACTTCCATGAATGAACATTATGTTGGATATTCGGCTAGTTCCGCAACTTCCACGCAACTTAATTCCTCACAAGCTTCTAGATGCCGCTATGTGGTTCAGCTCACTATCTACGAAATGTCACCGAAAGGAGCTTTGGTGAAGGAGGCGGGCAAATTTGTGGACCCAAATACTCCATTCATTACGGTCACTATGTATATGGTGAGTTAAATCTGAGAAACCTCAAACATTAACTAAATTTCTCTGTTTTCAGAATGAGAATGGTATAGGTGTGGTTAAAAGGGAACTACAACCACCAAATGAGTGCGGATTTGAAGAAACAGGTCACATCTTCTGGAGCCTCGACTTCATCTCAACGTCCAGAGATGAACTTTGGAAGGCATTATGGAGTCACCGCTTCCAACGGGTCCTCGAATAACCATATTGGCGTGCCAATTGCTTCTCCCTGCCTCGAGGAAGAAGACAAATTTCCAGAAGATTAGGATCAAGAAGTCTCGGAAAACTTTGGCGATGACCTTGATGTGTCGGACATTTAACGATTCGTCCATAGTGATGATGACCATCATCAGTTCGAACACTTGATCGAATAGTTTCTTTTGTCTAATTTTGAATGTTTCCATTTTTTATGTCTCCTGTAGTCTTACTAAACTCAGGCTTATTTTTTGTCTATATTCCTATTATCCAAGACACCTTCAGAATAACACTGTATAACAAAAATCCAAAGCCAGAATCAAAAGACGGAAAACCATCTCGGTTTTCTTTGGGATGACGGCAGCTGATGACTGGGCTTCTAGTCTTTTATTGTTGTTAAAAAACTATTAGACAAGTATATCTTTCGCTTTTTCATTCCTCACATTAAACAAGAATCAAGAAAGCATTGAATGCCTAGTTCTAAAAAAATATAATAATAGCAACACATGGTTTTTCTAGTCACTCGAACTTGGTTCTTTTGGACGATGGACGACTGAAACTCAGTGATTGTGACAAACGGATTGTGAAAAAGGTCCTGTTAAAGAATTTCTATTCAATTTAGTTCGAAAAGTTTCCAGAAAACCATTCTTCCGATGAAAATCGGTATTTTCAAAAATTTCCTAAATGGATCATTATCTCACTTCGGAGTGCAGATAGGTAAAATTTGATACGATTTTTGGATTCAGCGCTGAATTTTGCTATAGAAAAGACCCCAAAAAAGGAAATTGGTGGAACATTGGCCATTATGGAATTCCTTCATATAAGGGAGATACAGAGGTTTAAAGTTTTGTACACTTATGGGCACCTAACTTGCCGAGTTTTTGAGAATCGAGGTTCAAATTTTATATACAAGTGAACGAATGAATGATAAGAATCATACAAAAAATGCAAGGTAAGTTTAGTGGAAAAATTTTCCAGGACGGCCCCAAAACCACTCATTTCAGGCCAATTATTGACTTTTAACAAGATTTTAAAAAAACTGACATAACACTCTTGTTTAATGAGATACAGTAAATGTAAAAGTATTGTTAAATTCAGCATAAAATTTTAAACTAGAAAACACTTTAATTCATGATCTAATCTCAAAGTTGAGCCGAATTATGAAGATTATCTGAAAAAATCAAAAATTTTCAAAAAATGGAAATTTTCGAAAAAATCAAATTTTCAACCGAAAAATCGAAAAATTTTCCAATGAACAAGTATTTTTCTAGTGTGCCAAATAATTTCATAAAACAAAAAATTTTTCAACCCAAAGCCATTTTTTTCAAAACACAAAATCCCAGCCGCCACAGCGACGCTGCTCCTCCGCCGTCATGTCTTATACGCCCTCCCACTCTCTGTCATTCATCCCCAGCCTGGTGTACCTGGGAACGCGCCTGGCTGGGGATCCAGCGACCCCGTCGCAGGGGTGGGTTCGAGCCCCACCCACCCCTGCTGAGCTTTGAGACCTTGTGGATAGCCCTGGAAGAAGCCGAAAATTACCCGCAATAAAGGAGAGGAGGGAGATCTTCCAGCAAGACGGAGCAAAAATAAAGGATGGACCGTGTGGAGGAGGAGCGTCTTCCAACAGGATAATGATCCAGAGGATGGCCCTGGGAGGGGCGAAAATCGACGAGACTTGCTCGCAAAAATGACGAAAGGAGGAGGAGGATCCTTTTGTCAACATACAAAATTTTGGCTCTATTGCTTCTTGGAGAAGAAAAGTTAGATGTTTGTGAATATTGAATCATCAACTCATTGGGAGTTATCAGTCGAAGAATTTCCCTAAACGGTAATGTATCCTGTTTGAGGTACGGCTTTTTGGACGGGCTCATGCTGAATAGAACAAGCATAAAAAGTTATGTAAGTGGTTAGAACCTTTTTTGTAGCTTATTAACGGCCTTCGAGAAAATCAACTTTTTGTCAAAATTTCACGAAATCTGAAATTTTCATCTTCAAAGGGCCATAACTTGGTTTGTTCTCGACGGATTTTTGCAAACCAAAGTGGGTCATGAAGATAAAACATTCAAAAATGTAATTCTGAAAACAATTATGTTTGATCTATTTGTGTAAAAAAGTTATCCGTCGAAAACCATGAGTGCCAAAGTACCAAGGATGGCCTAAAATTTTTTATGGAGTATAACATTTTCTGGATTTAGCTTAAAATGAAAGTCCGTGTTAGATTTAGTGTAAAAATATAATTTGTTATAGGGGTAACCGTCCAAATTTGAAAAATAATTTTGATTTAATAAAATTTTATTTTGACATTTTTTGGGAAATTTGAAATTTCTCACAATTTTTGCACTGAACTTTAAAAGATTGTTTTGAGACCAAAATGTTTAAGATTTGAGCTTTTCAATAAATTTTAGATTGCTTGATTAGCTTCAGTTTGAAGCATTTTATGACCGTTTGAAGTTGGAAGGCTGATTTTGAGGTGCCCTCTGAAAGTCGAAAAATGAAAATGATCCTAGAGCTTTGAAACTTTTTTCATTTTATAGATAATTCAAATACAAAACATATTGTCAACTGCAACTTTCTTCCATCTCTTCATCCTCGTTCGTAAAATTGCGAAGTATAATATCGAGCCCATCAGAATGGCGATTTTCTCCTTTCGCTATTTTACGAACGAGGATGAAGAGATGGAAGGAAGTTGCAGTTGACAATATGTTTTGTATTTGAATTATCTATAAAATGAAAAAAGTTTCAAAGCTCTAGGATCATTTTCATTTTTCGACTTTCAGAGGGCACCTCAAAATCAGCCTTCCAACTTCAAACGGTCATAAAATGCTTCAAACTGAAGCTAATCAACCAATCTAAAATTTATTGAAAAGCTCAAATCTTAAACATTTTGGTCTCAAAACAATCTTTTAAAGTTCAGTGCAAAAATTGTGAGAAATTTCAAATTTCCCAAAAAATGTCAAAATAAAATTTTATTAAATCAAAATTATTTTTCAAATTTGGACGGTTACCCCTATAACAAATTATATTTTTACACTAAATCTAACACGGACTTTCATTTTAAGCTAAATCCAGAAAATGTTATACTCCATAAAAAATTTTAGGCCATCCTTGGTACTTTGGCACTCATGGTTTTCGACGGATAACTTTTTTACACAAATAGATCAAACATAATTGTTTTCAGAATTACATTTTTGAATGTTTTATCTTCATGACCCACTTTGGTTTGCAAAAATCCGTCGAGAACAAACCAAGTTATGGCCCTTTGAAGATGAAAATTTCAGATTTCGTGAAATTTTGACAAAAAGTTGATTTTCTCGAAGGCCGTTAATAAGCTACAAAAAAGGTTCTAACCACTTACATAACTTTTTATGCTTGTTCTATTCAGTATGAGCCCGTCCAAAAAGCCGTACCTCAAACGGGATACATTACCGTTAAGTTTTCCTGCGACTTAAAGTCAAAAATTGACAAGATACATATGAGGTTGGCATACTGAAAACGAACGTAAATTTGGTCTATTTTATTTTGGACGATGGACGACTGGAACTTGATTGATTGAGGCAAACGGCCTGTGCATAAGGTCATGTTGAAAAATTCCATTCAGTTTAGTACGAAAATTTCCCAGGAAAACCATTTTGGGATGAAAATAGGTATTTTCAAATTTTTCAAAAATTTTCAAAAATTACCAAAAATCACACTTCTGACTGAAGATAGGTGAAATTTGATACGATTTTCGGATTCAGCGTCAAATTTTGCTATAGAAAACACCCCAAAAAAGGAAATTGGTGGAACATTGGCCATTATGGAATTCCTTCATATAAGGGAGATACAGAGGTTTAAAGTTTTGTACACTTATGGGCACCTAACTTGCCGAGTTTTTGAGAATCGAGGTTCAAATTTTATATACAAGTGAACGAATGAATGATAAGAATCATACAAAAAATGCAAGGTAAGTTTAGTGGAAAAATTTTCCAGGACGGCCCCAAAACCACTCATTTCAGGCCAATTATTGACTTTTAACAAGATTTTCAAAAAACTGACATAACACTCTTGTTTAATGAGATACAGTAAATGTGAAAGTATTGTTAAATTCAGCATAAAATTTTAAACTAGAAAACACTTTAATTCATGATCTAATCTCAAAGTTGAGCCGAATTATGAAGATTATCTGAAAAAATCAAAAATTTTCAAAAAATGGAAATTTTCGAAAAAATCAAATTTTCAACCGAAAAATCGAAAAATTTTCCAATGAACAAGTATTTTTCTAGTGTGCCAAATAATTTCATAAAACAAAAAATTTTTCAACCCAAAGCCATTTTTTTCAAAACACAAAATCCCAGCCGCCACAGCGACGCTGCTCCTCCGCCGTCATGTCTTATACGCCCTCCCACTCTCTGTCATTCATCCCCAGCCTGGTGTACCTGGGAACGCGCCTGGCTGGGGATCCAGCGACCTCGTCGCAGGGGTGGGTTCGAGCCCCACCCACCCCTGCTTGTGGATAGCCCTGGAAGAAGCCGAAAATTACCCGCAATAAAGGAGAGGATGGAGATCTTCCAGCAAGACGGAGCAAAAATAAAGGATGGACCGTGTGGAGGAGGAGCGTCTTCCAACAGGATAATGATCCAGAGGATGGCCCTGGGAGGGGACGAAAATCGACGAGACTTGCTCGCAAAAATGACGAAAGGAGGAGGAGGATCCTTTTGTCAACATACAAAATTTTGGCTCTATTGCTTCTTGGAGAAGAAAAGTTAGATGTTTGTGAATATTGAATCATCAACTCATTGGTAGTTATCAGTCGAAGAATTTCCCTAAGTTTCCCTGCGACTTAAAGTCAAAAATTGACTAAATACATATGAGGTTGGCATACTGAAAATGAACGTAAATTTGGTCTATTACTATTCCAGTTAGCTCAAGAAGCTCCAGACACAATTTTCACTTCTCTATCCTTTTATTTCATATTCCTTTAAACTCCCCTTTTTCTATATCCCCTACTATCATGTCATCTTACAGTATATCCTAGTTCTCCTTCTTTCTTTTGATGTTTTCCCACTTTTCTCTATCTACGAGTATTCATTTACTTTCCCTCACTCCTGAATATAGCCAATTTTTTTGATATGTCTTTATCCAAAAGATTTCATAAATCTTCTTTGTCTCATTTTTGGTTTAGATAACCTTCATAAATCGAAATGTGAAGGGGAAAAGAGATTGCGCTCTATTGAAGCCAAACCAGAAATTTCGGCTCGCTTTTTTTGGCACAATGCCAAGCTTGACTAAATTAGTAAACATATGCGATTCTAAAAAGTGTCAGAAGGGAAAATTGAATAGATTTATTTTAAGAATATAGATTTTTATTTAACATAAAAAATGACACGATTTGCAATAAATTACGGCTATTAGAGCGATCACAAGATGCTACTATATGAAATTTTTTAGAGGACGGGTTTGTTAGTCAAGTGGGGGGGAAGGACAGTAAAAATTTTTGAGGGTCTCAATTTAGGAAACTTTCAAAAATTTAAAACTGGTAGAAGGGATGTGGAGGTTCAAAAGGATTTTGGGATATTATGGGATGATGAGGTTATGCTAAGCACTCAACTTTGGTGGGTTGGTTCTGGGATGTTGTAGACAAGTAGGGGAACCGGGAAAAAGACTGTGCTGAATTACAGTCAGCGACATCATATATGGTCTTTGTAGTGGGTTACTGTAGTAGATTGCTGTATTTTATCAACATACCGTTATTTAGGAACCTTCTGGCCTTTCGGCGCATTCCACTCCCAGACTTGGTTACTGTTGCTAGGATGCCTTTCCGGTTCGGCTGGGAACACCCTCGACTTCTGAGGTTAGCTCCAAATGAGCTCAGGTTTTCATTCTTGATGATGGTTTTCTCCATTAATCCAAAACCCCACTGAACGTCTTATTCTGTCTCAATTGTTCTTTCATGGGGAAGAAGATGAAGAGTTAACGATGTTGATTTACTGGAGATGTCGATTAGGTAGATAGAGATAGAGGGACCCCTGAAAACAAAAACTCATTTTGAAAATTTTTTAAATCACTGTAACTCACCTAGAAATGAGGATAGATAGCCATTGTGTCCAATGATGTCTCATCGTTTCCCTTCTCATCCTTGTTGCGCATCTCCAATTCCTGCTGCATAACACTGAACAAGCCCAATGGATCCCCATATGGGACTGGGTCAAACTGTTCATCTTCTTTTCGTAGATTGTTGAAGTCGTCTCTAAAGAATGAAACTTATTGTACAAAAATCCAAGAAAAAAAACTCACCATCATGTACTTGACAGTATCTTGTACCACTTCCCTCGTCCATCCGGAGTCCTTGTCTTTGTTTCCAAAAACATCCAAGAGATGAGTTATTCTTATTGTGGAACCCTTGGTATACTTTGCTGATTGGTTCCTTGGCAGACGTCATCTTGAGGTTCTGGATAGTGATGGTGGCAATGTTGGTCTTCAGAAGTGCCAAAGGTGACCTGCTCTCCAGACCAGCTGACATCATGTTTTTTGTCTCTATCTTGATGTTGAAGTTCTCGAAATTCTCCTGGTTGTTGATGACTCTCAGGTTCTTATCCAGAATTTGACTGGCTCATTTGGTAGGCTGAAAATAAAGCATTTGAGCTCAACGTCAGTTGCTAAAAATGCTAGACAGGAAGAAAAAACTAACCTAAAAACTCAAAAAATTTGAACCCGAAAACCAGAAAGAAGAGAGAAAAACGAGTGAAAATATAGGAAATGTGAGTGAATGAGAAGATTTGTCTTGATTTGGAGTCGATGACCTCATATGGAGAAAAGTTTGCGCGGTAGATCAAAAATTTTTCTTCGAGAAAAAATTTCAACAATTTTTTGAGAATTGAGTCTAGGGCTTTTTGAGAGACAACTGGATTCACATTGAGTTTTGAAAATATAGACGTCTTGAAAGTGGATTGTTAGAAATAACTTCAGATTCGAAACAAATTTGAAGTTTTGGGTTTTCCTTAAACATGGCATTTTTGAATTTCCGCATATTCAGTTTCTCAAAACTCTATGAGAATTCAATCGTCTCTTGAAAAATCATGAATTCATTTTTCAAAAGAATTAGAAAAATAAAACATTTTCTCAAAAAAATTTCTTTGATCTACCGCGCTAACTCTTTTCTATTTGCGGTCATCAACCTGAAATCAAAACAAACTTTCTCATTCATTCATTCTTCCTTCATTTTCACTCGTTTTTTCTCTTCTTTCTTGTTTTCGGAATCTAATTTTTTGAGTTTTCTGGTTTTCGGGGGTCAATTTTGGAATTTTGAGTCGTTTTTTTTTGGTCGGATGTTCGAGTTATTTTCGTCCGAACTTTTACTGTTGTATGATCATTTTTTGTTCCTCACATCGGTTTTTGTCAATTTTCGGCATGTCGTCCTTCCTTGTTTCTCATCAAGTATTCTTGCGATTTTCCAATTGAATTGCTTTTATTTTCCAGGTAAAGTCCCACATGAGGAAACAAGAAATCACGTCAAAAAAGAGAATAGGGAAAGGAAAGGAAAGGAAAATCAACGATTACGATTTTCATGGTATGACCAACACCAATCTCAGATCCCCTGAATCTTCAAGAGATTCTGGATGAGTACCCGACATAACCAGAAAGATATCATGATCTTCGACAACGACATGGAAAACAAAAATGGATTCGGAGGACAAGCCACAATTAGCTCTTCAGAACATCTAGTTCAAAATTGTTGAAATCACGAATTCCACAATGACGTCATCTGGAATCAATAACACAATTATCAAAAGATACTTGAGATTCTACAATGGGAAGGACGTCATCTGGTCTGGAGATCAGCTCACAATTGGCACTTCAGAAGATCAACACAAGGAAGAAGGACTCGAGATGGATCAAGAACTTAGTGGGATTCAGTCAAGGTGAGTAGAGCCTTAGTGTGATCGTTCCATGTTGTTTCATATTTCCACAAATCTGTCTTTTCAGCAATCAAATATTTTGAGCCAAATTTCATACACCAAAACAAAATTATGATGGATTTCAAGGGGAAGGTACAATTGAGGAATGCCCAGTACAGATTAGGTGAGTTTTTTTGGGTCTAGCCCTTTCAATTACCTTTTTGAACTCAACATTTCCTACTTTCAGACTGCCACCCGACGTAAAGTTGGAGCATCTGCAAGAGATAGATGAACAAACAACTACTTGGATCTTCATAGGATGTTCCAGATGACGTCACTGACCGCCCACGAGAAGAAACTCCGAAACTCGACCCCTGCACCATTTTCCGACCCACTGAATCTTCAAGAGATTCTGGATAAAGACCTAATAGTCATCAGCAACCAGGAGAATCTTGTGCCCCTTCACTGTGAACTAAGAGATGCCATCAAAAAAGAGCAAAAACAACTATTAGGATCTTCATGGACTGTCCTCAGATGACGTCAAAAGTTTGCATCCGAAAATCAAGAAGAGCAAAACATTTGACTTCCAACCAAAATCACAGGTGAGCTTTTTTTCGAAAATACTCTGAGAAGTAATTGATTTCTTTTAGTTCAACTCTGCAGGCACTCCGGAACGCAATAATCAAGCAAAAAGTTGGCTCAAAATTCGAGAATTTTGAGCCGAATTTCATGAACCAAAACGAGATTTTGATGGATTTCAAGGGGAAGATGCGATTGAGGAATATGAACAAATTCGAACCATCAAATCTTGATCTCCCTCGCTTTCCTCATTTTCGCTTCGCTCTCTGATGTTCCTGTTCGTCTTGAAACATAAAAATCCCTGTTTGTTTTTCCCCTATTTTCATGCCAGTATCCTTTTTCCTATTCATACGATCACAAAAAAAAACTCAATTTATTGTTCTCTTTTTTCCGAATATCCTAATAAACTGTGATTCTACAAGAAATGTCTCTGTTTTTTCCATCTTCACAAATTGTTCAGAACAGAAGAGTGAAGTAATAAGCATTATAAATACCATGTAATTTGAGGGAAGAAGCTCATTTTTCATCCAAATTTGGGGACTTAGAGTTGAGTTGTGAGGAATTTTAGAAATTGTGAATCCGAGAAACCGGAATATTTGGAAAATTGAAAATAACATTTCAAAATTACGACTCTGGTTTTCCAATAGTCTCCTCTCTTCCACCATCCTCTCTTCACCAATCCATCGTACTCAATGAAGATGCACTTGCGATGAATGAGAGTTGTGACAGTTTCCTCCAACATCGAATCGGATTTCCAGACGTCATTTGCAATGTGGGAATTCTCACAAACCCCTACGACATTGCAACAGAAGCTGGAAGATAGAATAGAAAAATAATTAGGTTTTATCTATTTTATGCTGAAGGCGAGGCATGTGACGACAAAGATTCAAGGCCACATTCGTAAGATGGAAATCCATCTCGGTTTCCGTTGGGATGACGGCATCTGATGGCTAAGCTTCTAGTCTTTTTTGTTTGTTTGTAGATCATTTCACAAATATGTTTTCCGGATCTTCATTCTTCACATTCAGCAGGAATCAAAAAGGCATCGGATGCCTAGTCCTGAAAAGATATAAAACTTTCAACACGTGGTTATTCTAGTCACTCGAACATGGTTATTTTGGAAGATGGACGACTGAAACTTTGTGATTGAGGCGAACGGATTGTGAGAAAGGTCATGTTGAAGAATTCTATTCAATTTAGATCGAAAATTGAACAGGTAACCTTTTTTCAGCTGAAAATTGATATTTTCTAATATTTTCAAAATTTCAAAAAATTTCCGAAAATCTCACTTCTGACTGGAGATAGATGGAATTTGATAAAATTTTCGGATTCAGCGTTGAATTTTGATATAAAAAACATCACGAAATAGGGAAATTGTGGAACATTGGCAATTTTGGAATTCCTCCGTATAAGCGAGTTACAGAGGTAAATGTGAAAATTTTGTTGAATTCAGCATAAAATTTTGGACTAGAAAACACTTTAATTCATGATCTAATCTCAAAATTGAGCGGAATTATCAAGATTATTTGAAAAAATCGAAAATTTTCAAAAAATGGAAATTTTCGTAAAAATTGTTTTTTCAACGAAAAAATCGAAATATTTTCCAATGAACAAGTATTTTTCTGGTTGCCCAAATAATTTCATTGCACAAAAAATTTTTCGACCCAAACCCATTTTTCTTCAAAACACAAAATCGCAGCCGTCACTGTGACGCTGCTCCTCCACCGTCATGTCTTATACGCCCTCCCACTCTCTCTCACTCATCCCCAGCCTGGTGTACCTGGGAACGCGCCTGGCTGGGGATCCAGCGACCCCGTCGCAGGGGTGGGTTCGAGCCCCACCCACCCCTGCTGAGCTTGAATGGACAACGATTCAGTGGATGGCCCTGGAAGAGGCCGTAAATCGACTAGGCTCAGCTTGCCCGCAAGATTCATAAAAGCACCTGGAGGAGGAGGACCCCTTTTTAGAGGCATTCCACGTAATACTTGAGTAAAATTGTTATTTACTGGAGTGAAATCGTTTTTGTACCCTGTTAGTAGTTTTTGAGATAATCGACTTTCTCCAAATATTTACAATTAAAAATAAATAAAATTTCAAAAAGTCATAACTTTAATGGTTGTGCTCGGATTTCTACAAACTAAAATGCACCGTATAGATAAACTATTGTGAAATATATTTACCATTGTAAAAAATCTGTGAAGTCTTCACGTTGCAATCAGAAATTGGAAGATAGAATGATCATTAGGTTTTATATATTTCATCCCTACTGAAGACAATTTTATAATGGTCTGATTACCTAGAAAAGCTACTTGATACGCCATCAATCCTTTACGTACTCCGCGTTGCCATCTTGGCATAAATGTTATTTCATCGCTACTGAAGGCGAGGAGAGTCACAACGAATATACAAGGCCAAATTCGAAAGACGGAAAACTATCTCTGTTTTCGTTGGGATGACGGAAGCTGATGGCTGGGCTTCTATTCTCTTATTGTTGTTTAAAGACCATTTTACAAATATATCTTCCAGTTCTTCATTCTTCACATTCAGCAGGAATCAAGAAGGCATCGGATGCCTAGTTCTGAAAAGACATAGAAATTTCAACACGTGGTTGATCTAGTCACTCGAACTTGGTTATTTTGGGCGATGGACGACTGAAACTTGGTGATTGAGACAAACAGACTGTGAAAAAGATCCAGTTAGAGAATTCTAATCAGCTTAGTACGAAAATTTCCCAGGAAAACCATTCTTCCTATGAAAATAGGTATTTTCAAAATTTTCGAAAATTTTCAAAAATTACCAAAAATCTCACTACTGACTAAAGATAGGTGAAATTTGATACGATTTTCGGATTCACCGTCGAATTTTGATATAGAAAACACCCCAAAATAGGAAAATGGTGGAACATTGGCAATTTTGGAATTCCTCCATATAAGCGAGTTACAGAGGTTTAAAGTTTCATACACTCATGGGCACCTAACTTGCCAAGTTTTCAAGAATCAAGCCTCAAATTTTATATACAAACAAACGATTGCACGATGAAAATCATATAAAAAAAAGCAAAGAAAGTTTAATGGAAAAATTTTTCAGGACGACCCGAAAACTACTCATTCCAGGCCAATTATTGACTTTTAACAACATTTTCAAAAAACTGTCATAACAGTCTTGGTTGATAAGATACAGTGAATGTGAGAATTTTGTTGAATTTAGCATAAAATTGTGAACTAGAAAACACTTTAATTCATGATCTAACCTCAAAGTTGAGCCGAATTATGAAGATTATCTGAAAAAATCAAAAATTTTCAAAAAATGGAAATTTTCGAAAAATTGTTTTTTTAACCGAAAAATCGAAAAATTTTCCAATGAACAAGTATTTTTCGGGTGTGCCAAATAATTTCATAGCACAAAAAATTTTTCCACCAAAACCTATTTTTTTTCAAAACACAAAATCGCAGCCGCCACAGCGACGCTGCTCCTCCGCCGTCATGTCTTATACGCCATCCCACTCTCTGTCATTCATCCCCAGCCTGGTGTACCTGGGAACGCGCCTGGCTGGGGATCCGACGACCCCGTCGCAGGGGTGGGTTCGAGCCCCACCCACCCCTGCTGAGCTGGAATGGATGGAGAAACTTTGTGGATAGCCCTGGAAGAAGCCGAAAATTACCCGCAATAAAGATGGACGGATCTGGAGGAGAAGGACAATCTTCCAACAGGACAACGATCCAGGGGATGGCCCTGGAAGAGGCCGTAAATCGACGAGACTTGCTCGCAAAAATGACGAAAGGACCTTGTGGAGGAGGAGGATCCTTTTGTCCACATACCAAAATTTTGGCTCTATTGCTTCTTGGAGAAAAATGTTAATTTTTCACGAAAAATTTTGAAATGTCATGTTCTGAGTGCCGTACTGAAAAAACTTTCACTTTTTCTTTTGAGATGTTTGTGAATATTGAATCATCAACTAATTGGGAGTTATCAGTCAGAAAATTTCACAAAGTTGCGCTGTGACTTAAAGTCGAAAAATGAGAAAATGGCTAACTGAAAATGAACATAAATTCGCTCTCTAGATACAAATTTGGATGAAAAATGAGCTTCTTCCCTCAAATTACATAGTATTTATAATGCTTATTACTTTACTCTTCTGTTCTGAACAATTTGTAGAGATGGAAAAAAGAAACAGAGACATTTTTTGAAGAATCACAGTTTATTGGGATATTTGGAAAAAAAGAGAATAATATATTGAGTTTTTTTGTGATCGTATGGATAGGAAATCCATCAAGATCTCGTTTAGGTCCATGAAATTTGGCTCACATTTCTCGAATTTTGTGTCAATATTTGCTGAATTATCGCGTTCCAAAGTGCCTGCAGAGTTGAACTGAAAGAAATCTATTACTTTTCAGAGTATTTTTTGAAAAAAGCTCACCTTTGATTTTGGTTGGAAGTCAAATGTTTTGCTCTTCTTGGTCTACGGATGCAAACTTTTGAACCTACAGTAGTAGTCCAACGTCAATCTACAGCTTTATACCCTACAGTAGTCCAAGAAACGGCCTCAAGAGAAAACACCATCATCATGAAGATCAAATAAAATCAGTCAGAGCCAACTATCGAGAATCGAAGAAGCATCCACAACAGCCGACAACAGTAATCCAGGCCAAAACTGAAAAAAAGTTAGGAGATCAACCGGAAGTGGAAGCCACTCTGGATACAGTTAAAGGAATTGCTTTGTTGTCGTTTACTGTAATTAACCACTGACATACGGACCCATTTTTGATTTACATCCAATTATTCTCATTCATTCTTTTTACCGGTCTCCCTACGTGTTTACCACACCCCAGAACCAACCCAGTAAAGTTGAGTTTTTTAGCATAACCTCATCATCCCATATTATTCCAAAACTCTTTCTATTCTCCACCCCCCCCCCCCTTCTTCATTCCTTTTTAAAAATTTGCTATATTGAAACCCCTCAAAATTGTTCACTGTTTCCCCCCTTGACTAAGCCCCGTCCCCCTAAAGATTTTCATACAGACGCATTTTTTTGATATGATCTAATACTCATAATTTATTGCAAATCGTGTCATTTGTTTATGCTAAATAAAAATTAATATTCCTGAAATATATCTATCCCGTTTTCCAATCCGACTCTTCTTAGGGATGTTTTTTCCTTTGGTCAAGCCGGACATTGTGCCAAAAAAAGCCAGCTGTAATTTCTGGTTTGGCTTCCATAGAAAGTAATTTCTTTTCCACTTGAAATTTTGATTCCTGAAAGTCATATAAACCAAAAATGTGACAAAGAAGGTTCATGAAATGTTCTGGATGAAGACATACAGTCCCTCAATCCGGAATATGACAAAATCTTTTGGTACATACCAAAAGATTTTGTCATATTCCGGAGTGAGGGAAAGTGAATGAATACTTGTAGATCGAGGAAAGTGGGAAAAAAAAACAAAAGAAAAAAGGAGAACTTGTCCCCGTCCCCTTGACTAACAAACCCGTCCCCTCAAAAGTTCCATATAGTCGCATCTTGTGAATGCTCTTTATTGCAAATCGTGTCATTTGTCTATGCTAAATACAAATCAATATGAAAAAAAAACGGACAGGGAAATGAAAATGGAGGATTAGAGCTTCTAGAACTAACTGGAATAGTAATAGACCAAATTTATGTTCATTTTCAGATAGCCATTTTCTCACTTTTCGACTTTAAGTCACAGCGCAACTTTGTGAAATTTTCTGACTGATAACTCCCAATTAGTTGATGATTCAATATTCACAAACATCTCAAAAGAAAAAGTGAAAGTTTTTTCAGTACGGCACTCAGAACATGACATTTCAACATTTTTCGTGAAAAATTAACATTTTTCTCCAAGAAGCAATATAGCCAAAATTTTGGTATGTGGACAAAAGGATCCTCCTCCTCCACAAGGTCCTTTCGTCATTTTTGCGAGCAAGTCTCGTCGATTTACGGCCTCTTCCAGGGCTATCCTCTGTGGGGCGCCGTCCTGTTGGAAGATGGTCCATCCATTATCTTTGCTCCGTCTTGCTGGAAGATCTCCCTCCTTCATCCAGGTCCTTCCATCTTTATTGCGGGTAATTTTCGGCTTCTTCCAGGGCTATCCACAAGGTCTCTTCATCATTATCTCCATTGTCGTCCCATTTCCTCGTTCATCACCGGGTGGGAGTCGTTCAGCACCGGGTGGGAGTCGAACCCACCCCTGCGACGGGGTCGCTGGATCCCCAGCCAGGCGCGTTCCCAGGTACACCAGGCTGGGGATGAGTGAGAGAGGGTGGAACGGGGTATAAGACATGACGGCGGAGGAGCAGACTCGCTGTGGCGGCTGCGATTTTGTGTTTTGAAAAAAAATGGTTCTGGGTCGAAAAATTTTTTGTGTTATGAAATTATTTGGCACACCAGAAAAATACTTGTTCATTGGAAAATTTTTCGATTTTTCGGTTGAAAACTTGATTTTTCCGAATATTTCCGTTTTTTGAGATTTTTCGATGTTTTCATATAATCTTCATAATTCGGCTCAACTTTGAGATTTTATCAGCAATCAACGTGTTTTCTAGCATAAAATTTTACGCTGAATTCAACAATACTTTCACATTTACTGTATCTCAATAAACAAGACTGTTATGACAGTTTTTTGAAAATGTTGTTAAAAGTCAATAATTGGCCTGGAATGAGTAGTTTTGGGGTCGTCCTGAAAAATTTTTCCATTAAGCTTTCTTTGCTTTTTTCATATGATTTTTATCGTGCAATCGTTCGTTTGTATATAAAATTTGAGGCTCGATTCTTGAAAACTCGGCAAGTTAGGTGCCCATGAGTGTATGAAACTTTAAACCTCTGTAACTCGCTTATATGGAGGAATTCCATAATGGCCAATGTTCCACCAATTTCCTTTTTTGGGGTGCTTTCTATAGCAAAATTCAACGCTGAATCGAAAAATCTTATCAAACTTCACCTATCTGCACTCCGAAGTGAGATAATGATCCATTTAGGAAATTTTTGAAAATACCGATTTTCATCGGAAGAATGGTTTTCTGGGAACTTTTCGAACTAAATTGAATAGAAATTCTTTAACTGGACTTTTTTCACAATCCGTTTGTCACAATCACTGAGTTTCAGTCGTCCATTGTCCAAAAGAACCAAGTTCGAGTGACTAGAAAAACCATGTGTTGCTATTATTATATCTTTTTAGAACTATGCATCCAATGCTTTCTTGATTCTTGTTTAATGTGAGGAATGAAAAAGCGAAAGATATACTTATCTAATAGTTTTTCAACAACAATAAAAGACTAGAAGCCCAGTCATCAGCTGCCGTCATCCCAAAGAAAACCGAGATGGTTTTCCGTCATTCGATTCTGGCTTTGGATTTTTGTTATACAGTGTTATTCTGAAGGTGTATTGGATAATAGGCATATAGAAAAAAATAAGCCTGAGTTTAGTAAGACTACAGGAGACATAAAAAATGAAAACATTCAAAATTAGACAAAAGAAACTATTCGATCAAGTGTTCGAACTGATGATGGTCATCATCACTATGGACGAATCTATAAATGTCTGACACATCAAGGTCATCGCCAAAGTCTTCCGAGACTTCTTGATCCTAATCTCCTGGCAATTTGTCTTCTTCCTCGAGGCAGGGAGAAGCAATTGGCTCGCCAATATGCAACACATGGTTATTCTAGTCCCTCGAACTTGGTTCTTTTGGACAATGGACGACTGAAACTTAGTGATTGTGACAAACGGATTGTGAAAAAAGTCCAGTTAAAGAATTTCTATTCAATTTAGTTCGAAAAGTTTCCAGAAAACCATTCTTCCGATGAAAATCGGTATTTTCAAAAATTTCCTAAATGGATCATTATTTCGCTTCGGAGTGCAGATAGATGAAATTTGATAAGATTTTTGGATTCAGCGTTGAATTTTGGTACAGAGGACATCCCAAAATAGGAAAATGGTGGTACATTGGCAGATATGGAATTCCTCCATATAAGCGAGTTACAGAGGTTTAAAGTTCTGTACACTTCTGGGCGCCTAACTTGCCGAGTTTTCAAGAACCGAGCCTCAAATTTTATAGACTAATGAACGATTGAACAATAAAAATCATACAAAAAAAGCACGGCAAGTTTAGTGGAAAAATTTTTCAGGACGACCCGAAAACTACTCATTTCAGGCCAATTATTGACTTTTAACAAGATTTTCAAAAAACTGACATAAAAATCTTGGTTTATAAGATACAGTAAAAATGAAAACTTTGTTGAATTCAGCGTCAAATTTTGAATTAGAAAACATTTTAATTCATGAAAAAATCTCAAAGTTGAGCCGAATTATGAAGATAATCTGAAAAAATCAAATAATTTCAAAAAATGTAAATTTTCGAAAAAATCGTCTTATGTACCAAAAAATCGGAATATTTTCCAATGAGCAAGTATTTTTCTGGTTTTCCAAATAATTTCATAGCACAAAAAATTTTTCGACCCAAACCCATTTTTCTTCAAAACACAAAATCGCAGCCGCCACAGCGACGCTGCTCCTCCGCCGTCATGTTTTATACGCCGTTCCACCCTCTCTTACTCATCCCCAGCCTGGTGTACCTGGGAACGCGCCTGGCTGGGGATCCAGCGACCCCGTCGCAGGGGTGGGTTCGAACCCCACCCACCCCTGCTGAGCTGGAATATCAGTGTAAATGCATTCATGGAAGAGGAGCTGAACGACGATGAAGGAGAGACCTTGTGGATAGCCCTGGAAGAAGCCGAAAATTACCCGCAATAAAGATGGAAGGATCTGGAGGAGAAGGACAATCTTCCAACAGGACAACGATCCAGGGGATGGTCCTGGGAGGGGACGAAAGTCGACTAGGCTCAACGGTAATGTACTCCGTTTGAGGTACGGCTTTTTGGACGGGACTATGATGAATAGAACAAGCATAAAAAGTTATGTAAGGGGTTGAAACCGTTTTTGTAGCTTATTAACGGTTCTCGAGAAAATCGACTTTTTGTAAAAAATTCACGAAATTTCAAATTTGCATTTTCAATAAGGTATAACTTTGCTCATATTGGACGGTTCACCAAAAACTAAAAAACATCATGAAGATAATTTATTTGTCAATAAAATTTCATAATTATTTTTGCATTTACTGACTTTTGAAAAAAATTATTCACTGAAAACTGGAGGTACTCTAGTACCAAGAAGGACCTAAAAATTTTTTAGGGATGACACATTTTCTAAATTTGACAGATAATAAAAGAGCATGTTTAGTTTAGTAAAAAAACACTGTCCGTTATAGGGGTAACCGTCCATATTTTGAAAATAATTTTGATTAAAAAAAATTTTTTTTGAACTTTTTTTGGAAACACTCAAATTTCGGCATGACTTTGTTCTGGACAAGTATTATTTGTTCAAATATTTAATTTTTGCGTAGTTTCAGCTTCAAAATGCGCTATTGAGCTTTAAATAATGTTAAGTTTGAAGCTAGTTATGGCCTCTGGAAGTCAACAGGGCGAATTCAGTAGTGGTTGAGAAAATCGAAAAAATGAAAATCAAGTTAGAGACTCAAAATTTTTTGCATCATGTAGGGTTTTTGATTTAAAACAATGTTTTGAACTGCAACTTTTTCTCATCTCTTCATCTTCCTGTCATAAATCAAAATTTTACTACAACAACCAGACATAGAGAAGAATTACAGAATATCTCAATTTATGGCAGGAAGATGAAGAGATGAGAAAAAGTTGCAGTTGAAAACATTGTTTTAAATCAAAAACCCTACATGATGCAAAAAATTTTGAGTCTCTAACTTGATTTTCATTTTTTCGATTTTCTCAACCACTACTGAATTCGCCCTGTTGACTTCCAGAGGCCATAACTAGCTTCAAACTTAACATTATTTAAAGCTCAATAGCGCATTTTAAAGCTGAAACTACGCAAAAATTAAATATTTGAACAAATAATACTTGTCCAGAACAAAGTCATGCCGAAATTTGAGTGTTTCCAAAAAAAGTTCAAAAAAAATTTTTTTCAATCAAAATTATTTTCAAAATATGGACGGTTACCCCTATAACGGACAGTGTTTTTTACTAAACTAAACATGCTCTTTCATTATCTGTCAAATTTAGAAAATGTGTCATCCCTAAAAAATTTTTAGGTCCTTCTTGGTACTAGAGTACCTCCAGTTTTCAGTGAATAATTTTTTTCAAAAGTCAGTAAATGCCAAAATAATTATGAAATTTTATTGACAAATAAATTATCTTCATGATGTTTTTAAGTTTTTGGTGAACCGTCCAATATGAGCAAAGTTACACCTTCTTGAAAATGCAAATTCGAAATTTCGTGAATTTTTCACAAAAAGTCGATTTTCTCGAGAACCGTTAATAAGCTACAAAAACGGTTTCAACCCCTTACATAACTTTTTATGCTTGTTCTATTCATCATAGTCCCGTCCAAAAAGCCGTACCTCAAACGGGGTACATTACCGTTCAGCTTGCCCGCAAGATTCATAAAAGGACCTGGAGGAGGAAGACCCCTTTTTAGAGCAAAATTTTGAAAAATTTCCCCCCCCCCCCTTATGAAAAAATCAAACTTTGAAAAATTCCTCCCCCCCCCCTTATGAAAAAATCAAACTTTGAAAAACTCCTAAATTCGTTAAATGAAACATTCCGGGACTCCAGATTGTTAAAAACAACTATTTTTGATGTTCTAAACCTTTTAAAACTCAATTGAGAAAAATTGAAATTTTCGACCTGATCCGTAAATGATAGAAATTTGGTGTCAACTGTGAAAATTCATAAAAACATGTCAAAAACACAATTCTGAAAAGATTTTGACTCTATCATCAAAAATAAAAATTTAAATTTTTCAACTTTTATCGAATATTATATGGTTTAAAAGGGGCGGAGCCAATAAATTTTTATAGCATGGGAATACTATAGGCCTAGATACTTACTGTGCCGAAAATTAAAACTTTTGGACAAGTTTGAATTATGTGTGCCATGGCCTACAGGCCTATGCTCGAACGAGTCAGACATTGACTCTTAAGACACGTTCTCCGAGAGTTTCGAGCTTCGGTCTTTTGACCGCTGAACAAAAAAACTCAAACGCGATTTTTTTGATTGGTATTTTGCATGGTAGGTTTATAGACTATTCTAAGACATATGACACACATTTCAATAAGACCCCTCCCAAACCGACCTAAATGGGGCCCCTGGGGGTCTAAAAATTTTTATTTTTTGGTGAACGAGATAATGCCTGAATCTTAACGGTAATCATTAATATGCACTATTTTAAGATTTTTTTGTGTTGGAACGTTAGTTCTAACTATTCTCCTTCAAACACAAAAATGACATATTATCTCGAAAAAATTTCAATTTTGTGAAAATTTTGATTTTTCAAGAAAATTTTCAATTACTTCCAAAAAGTTAATAACGGATTCGAAATCCACGTAAAAAATTACTTCAGTAACAATCCCTATCAACAAAAAAAGTGGTGACCTTAAAAGGGTTTTAGGCCAAAATGTCTGATTTCACAACGTAGGGGGGTACGTGGTTTCAAAAAATCACCCAAAATCGACCATCTCAGATTTTGCCCAAAAATCATTCACACGTTGCCCCAACATGGCATGTTGTACTGGCAAAGTATCAGGATCCAATCTCGACGTCTTCCCCATTTTCCGTTCATCAATTTAGAAACGGAAAATCGGTAGAAAGGTGAACTGAACACCTTCATGTTAATGAAGGAAAAAAGAGGAAGACGTTGAGATTGAATCCTGATACTTTGCCAGTACAACATGCCATGTTGGGGCAACGTGTGGATGATTTTTGGACAAAATCTGAGATGGTCGATTTTGGGTGATTTTCTGGAGCCACGTACCCCCCTACGTTGTGAAATCAGACATTTTGGCCTAAAACCCTTTTAAGGTCACCACTTTTTTTGTTGATAGGGATTGTTACTGAAGTAATTTTTTACGTGGATTTCGAATCCGTTATTAACTTTTTGGAAGTAATATGTCATTTTTGTGTTCGAAGGAGAATAGTTAGAACTAACGTTCCAACACAAAAAATTCTTAAAATGGTGCATATTAATGATTACCGTTAAGATTTAGGCATTATCTCGTTCACCAAAAAATAAAAATTTTTAGACCCCCAGGGGCCCCATTTAGGTCGGTTTGGGAGGGGTCTTATTGAAATGTGTGTCATATGTCTTAGAATAGTCTATAAGCCTACTATGCAAAATACCAATCAAAATAATCGCGTTTGAGTTTTTTTGTTCAACACTGATATCGGGTTTGACAGAGAACGTGTCTTAAGTTTTCGATTTTTCATAAGGGGGGACCCCATGAAATTTTTCAAAATTTTGCAAACTTCAGCCAATAAAGGGTATTATATCCCCGAGTTAGAAAACCAGTTTACATGGGTCTTGTAGAAAATTTTGCGTAGAATCCGATTCTGAAATAAAAATCGATGTCTTGTCGGGTGCCCGAGCTGAAAAAATTGTTTTTTTGTAAAATAGTGAAAAAATTGGTATTTTTCAACATTTTTCAGAACTAAGTAGTGGAGTTAGAAACTTGACTTGAAAACATAAAATGCTCAGAAAAGTGCGAGAAACACATTTCTGAAAAGATCTCATTGATATCTCAATCAGGAAAAAATTTTCATTTTTTCAGATTTTTGACCATATCTTAGCACCCCGGGGACCGTTTGGGCTCAAAACACTATTTTTGTATTTCGGACATTTAGTACTATCAATGTACCAAATATCAGCCAATTTGAAGATCATGACCTTTTTTGATGTGTCGCCGGCCCGTTGACCAGTGGTCGACTCTCTCAGGCAATGCGTCTTAACACAGTTAAACAAGCGATGACTTCCGCATAGAAACTCCTTTTTCTAGGATTCAGAATTTTTCGAATTCCTCAAAACTCACCGCTTAAGTTCGCCAGTTTAGATGAATGAGCTTTTCTCGCAAGCTTTTCTCGAATCACAAGGTATTCATATTGCTTATTATTTCACTTTTCTGTTTTGAACAGCTTGTAGATGGAGAAAAACAGAGACATTTTTTGAAGTATCAGAGTTTATCTCGATATTCCAAAAACAGTCAAAACGATAACAGTCTAAATATAGGAGAGAATAGAAAAAATTCTGGGAAAAAAAATTCTGAAATTGCGGTTCAACTTCTAAGAATCCAGACACTAAGAGTTATTTTTTCTTATGAGGCTGTCAAAATTTTGAAAATCGAAAGGCGTGCGGAACTGCTAAGAATCCAGACACTTAAGAGTGTATGACTGATTGAAAATTATTTAAACTCTATAATCTTAGAGGCCCCATAACCTTCAAGTTTCGGGTTGCCAATCCTGAAGTAGTCTGTGGCTGACTTAGAAAATCCAATAAAAAGAGAACAACGCTTCATTTTTGAAGCAAAAAATCTGCATTGATCAATGGGCAGTTGACACATAGAGCTGGTTGTGAAACAGACAAAAATTTCCCAGCAGAATACGCTACTCTTTCTAAAATCGAAACACACCATTTGTCCCTTTTCCCCTATTAGGCCACGCCGCTCTCACTCTCTTTTTCAAAAACTCTTCACATTCAGCCCTTCCCCATGTTTTCACATCTTTATTTAATCGATTTTTGTTTATACCGGTATTTGCCCACTCCCGACTTCCAAAAACGATAGTGCCAGAAACCACGCAGGAACTAATAACAGCCAAAAACGATTTCAACTTCCAGAGACCATAACTAGCTTCAATCTCAATTTTATTTGAGGTTCAGTAGCTCATTTCGAAGCTTAAAACGAGAACAATAAATCGTGTATAATTATTTCTAAACACACAGTACAAATTCTATAGGAAAAATGACGATTTAGCGAAAAAACACAAAAAAAATTTTTTGATCAAATCTATTCTGCATATTTGGCCCGTTACCTTTATCACAATCGATTTACTCCAGTAAATAACAATTTTACTTGAGTATTACGTGGAATGCCTCTAAAAAGGGGTCCTCCTCCTCCAGGTCCTTTTATGAATCTTGCGGGCAAGCTGAGCCTAGTCGACTTTCGTCCCCTCCCAGGGCCATCCTCTTGGGCATTGTCTTGTTGGAATGTGTGGTCCTTTTCCTCCAGGTCCTTCCATCTTTATTGCGGGTAATTTTCGGCTTCTTCCAGGGCTATCCACAAGGTCTCTCCTTCATCGTTGCTCTGAAGCAATGGCATTTTTTAAAATGCCGTTGCTCTGGAGATATGACATTCTTTAAAATGCCGTTGCTCTGGAGATATGGCATTTTTTGAAATGCCGTTGCTCTGGAAATATGGCATTTTTTAAAATGCCGTTGCTCTGGAGATATGGCATTTTTTAAAATGCCGTTGCTCTGGAGATATGGCATTTTTTAAAATGCCGTTGCTCTGAAGCAATGGCATTTTTTAAAATGCCGTTGCTCTGGAGATATGGCATTTTTTGAAATGCCGTTGCTCTGGAGATATGGCATTTTTTAAAATGCCGTTGCTCTGAAGCAATGGCATTTTTTAAAATGCCGTTGCTCTGGAGATATGACATTTTTTTAAATACCGTTGCTCTGGAGATATGGCATTTTTTGAAATGCCGTTGCTCTGGAGATATGGCATTTTTTGAAATGCCGTTGCTCTGGAGATATGGCATTTTTTGAAATGCCGTTGCTCTGGAGATATGGCATTTTCTAAAATGCCGTTGCTCTGGAGATATGGCATTTTTTGAAATGCCGTTGCTCTGGAGATATGACATTTTTTTAAATACCGTTGCTCTGGAGATATGGCATTTTTTAAAATGCCGTTGCTCTGAAGCAATGGCATTTTTTAAAATGCCGTTGCTCTGGAGATATGACATTTTTTTAAATACCGTTGCTCTGGAGATATGGCATTTTTTGAAATGCCGTTGCTCTGGAGATATGGCATTTTTTGAAATGCCGTTGCTCTGGAGATATGGCATTTTTTGAAATGCCGTTGCTCTGGAGATATGGCATTTTTTGAAATGCCGTTGCTCTGGAGATATGGCATTTTTTAAAATGCCGTTGCTCTGAAGCAATGGCATTTTTTAAAATGCCGTTGCTCTGGAGATATGACATTTTTTTAAATACCGTTGCTCTGGAGATATGGCATTTTTTGAAATGCCGTTGCTCTGAAGCAATGGCATTTTTTGAAATGCCGTTGCTCTGGAGATATGGCATTTTTTAAAATGCCGTTGCTCTGAAGCAATGGCATTTTTTAAAATGCCGTTGCTCTGGAGATATGACATTTTTTAAAATACCGTTGCTCTGGAGATATGGCATTTTTTGAAATGCCGTTGCTCTGGAGATATGGCATTTTTTGAAATGCCGTTGCTCTGGAGATATGGCATTTTTTAAAATGCCGTTGCTCTGAAGCAATGGCATTTTTTAAAATGCCGTTGCTCTGAAGCAATGGCATTTTTTAAAATGCCGTTGCTCTGGAGATATGGCATTTTTTGAAATGCCGTTGCTCTGGAGATATGGCATTTTTTGAAATGCCGTTGCTCTGGAGATATGGCATTTTTTGAAATGCCGTTGCTCTGGAGATATGGCATTTTTTAAAATGCCGTTGCTCTGAAGCAATGGCATTTTTTAAAATGCCGTTGCTCTGGAGATATGACATTTTTTTAAATACCGTTGCTCTGGAGATATGGCATTTTTTGAAATGCCGTTGCTCTGGAGATATGGCATTTTTTGAAATGCCGTTGCTCTGGAGATATGGCATTTTTTGAAATGCCGTTGCTCTGGAGATATGGCATTTTCTAAAATGCCGTTGCTCTGGAGATATGGCATTTTTTGAAATGCCGTTGCTCTGGAGATATGACATTTTTTTAAATACCGTTGCTCTGGAGATATGGCATTTTTTAAAATGCCGTTGCTCTGAAGCAATGGCATTTTTTAAAATGCCGTTGCTCTGGAGATATGACATTTTTTTAAATACCGTTGCTCTGGAGATATGGCATTTTTTGAAATGCCGTTGCTCTGAAGCAATGGCATTTTTTGAAATGCCGTTGCTCTGGAGATATGGCATTTTTTAAAATGCCGTTGCTCTGAAGCAATGGCATTTTTTAAAATGCCGTTGCTCTGGAGATATGGCATTTTTTAAAATGCCGTTGCTCTGAAGCAATGGCATTTTTTGAAATGCCGTTGCTCTGGAGATATGGCATTTTTTGAAATGCCGTTGCTCTGGAGATATGGCATTTTTTAAAATGCCGTTGCTCTGAAGCAATGGCATTTTTTAAAATGCCGTTGCTCTGAAGCAATGGCATTTTTTAAAATGCCGTTGCTCTGGAGATATGGCATTTTTTGAAATGCCGTTGCTCTGGAGATATGGCATTTTTTGAAATGCCGTTGCTCTGGAGATATGGCATTTTTTGAAATGCCGTTGCTCTGGAGATATGGCATTTTCTAAAATGCCGTTGCTCCGGAGATATGGCATTTTTTAAAATGCCGTTGCTCTGAAGCAATGGCATTTTTTAAAATGCCGTTGCTATGGAGATCTGGCATTTTTTGAAATGCCGTTGCTCTGGAGATATGGCATTTTTTAAAATGCCGTTGCTCTGGAGATATGGCATTTTTTGAAATGCCGTTGCTCTGGAGATATGGCATTTTTTAAAATGCCGTTGCTCTGGAGATATGGCATTTTTTAAAATGCCGTTGCTCTGAAGCAATGGCATTTTTTAAAATGCCGTTGCTCTGGAGATATGGCATTTTTTAAAATGCCGTTGCTCTGGAGATATGGCATTTTTTGAAATGCCGTTGCTCTGGAGATATGGCATTTTTTAAAATGCCGTTGCTCTGAAGCAATGGCATTTTTTAAAATGCCGTTGCTCTGAAGCAATGGCATTTTTTAAAATGCCGTTACTCTGGAGATATGGCATTTTTTTAAATACCGTTGCTCTGGAGATATGGCATTTTTTGAAATGCCGTTGCTCTGGAGATATGGCATTTTTTAAAATGCCGTTGCTCTGAAGCAATGGCATTTTTCAAAATGCCGTTGCTCTGGAGATATGGCATTTTTTAAAATGCCGTTGCTCTGGAGATATGACATTTTTTAAAATGCCGTTGCTCTGAAGCAATGGCATTTTTTAAAATGCCGTTGCTCTGGAGATATGGCATTTTTTAAAATGCCGTTGCTCTGGAGAAATGGCATTTTTTAAAATGCCGTTGCTCTGAAGCAATGGCATTTTTTAAAATGCCGTTGCTCTGGAGATATGACATTTTTTTAAATACCGTTGCTCTGGAGATATGGCATTTTTTAAAATGCCGTTGCTCTGGAGATATGGCATTTTTTGAAATGCCGTTGCTCTGGAGATATGGCATTTTTTGAAATGCCGTTGCTCTGGAGATATGGCATTTTTTGAAATGCCGTTGCTCTGGAGATATGGCATTTTTTGAAATGCCGTTGCTCTGGAGATATGGCATTTTTTAAAATGCCGTTGCTCTGAAGCAATGGCATTTTTTAAAATGCCGTTGCTCTGGAGATATGACATTTTTTTAAATACCGTTGCTCTGGAGATATGGCATTTTTTGAAATGCCGTTGCTCTGGAGATATGGCATTTTTTGAAATGCCGTTGCTCTGGAGATATGGCATTTTTTGAAATGCCGTTGCTCTGGAGATATGGCATTTTCTAAAATGCCGTTGCTCTGGAGATATGGCATTTTTTGAAATGCCGTTGCTCTGGAGATATGGCATTTTTTGAAATGCCGTTGCTCTGGAGATATGGCATTTTTTGAAATGCCGTTGCTCTGGAGATATGGCATTTTTTGAAATGCCGTTGCTCTGGAGATATGGCATTTTTTGAAATGCCGTTGCTCTGGAGATATGGCATTTTTTAAAATGCCGTTGCTCTGAAGCAATGGCATTTTTTAAAATGCCGTTGCTCTGGAGATATGACATTTTTTTAAATACCGTTGCTCTGGAGATATGGCATTTTTTGAAATGCCGTTGCTCTGAAGCAATGGCATTTTTTGAAATGCCGTTGCTCTGGAGATATGGCATTTTTTAAAATGCCGTTGCTCTGAAGCAATGGCATTTTTTAAAATGCCGTTGCTCTGGAGATATGACATTTTTTAAAATACCGTTGCTCTGGAGATATGGCATTTTTTGAAATGCCGTTGCTCTGGAGATATGGCATTTTTTGAAATGCCGTTGCTCTGGAGATATGGCATTTTTTAAAATGCCGTTGCTCTGAAGCAATGGCATTTTTTAAAATGCCGTTGCTCTGAAGCAATGGCATTTTTTAAAATGCCGTTGCTCTGGAGATATGGCATTTTTTGAAATGCCGTTGCTCTGGAGATATGGCATTTTTTGAAATGCCGTTGCTCTGGAGATATGGCATTTTTTGAAATGCCGTTGCTCTGGAGATATGGCATTTTCTAAAATGCCGTTGCTCCGGAGATATGGCATTTTTTAAAATGCCGTTGCTCTGAAGCAATGGCATTTTTTAAAATGCCGTTGCTATGGAGATCTGGCATTTTTTGAAATGCCGTTGCTCTGGAGATATGGCATTTTTTAAAATGCCGTTGCTCTGGAGATATGGCATTTTTTTAAATGCCGTTGCTCTGGAGATATGGCATTTTTTAAAATGCCGTTGCTCTGGAGATATGGCATTTTTTAAAATGCCGTTGCTCTGAAGCAATGGCATTTTTTAAAATGCCGTTGCTCTGGAGATATGGCATTTTTTGAAATGCCGTTGCTCTGGAGATATGGCATTTTTTAAAATGCCGTTGCTCTGAAGCAATGGCATTTTTTAAAATGCCGTTGCTCTGAAGCAATGGCATTTTTTAAAATGCCGTTACTCTGGAGATATGGCATTTTTTTAAATACCGTTGCTCTGGAGATATGGCATTTTTTGAAATGCCGTTGCTCTGGAGATATGGCATTTTTTAAAATGCCGTTGCTCTGAAGCAATGGCATTTTTCAAAATGCCGTTGCTCTGGAGATATGGCATTTTTTAAAATGCCGTTGCTCTGGAGATATGACATTTTTTAAAATGCCGTTGCTCTGAAGCAATGGCATTTTTTAAAATGCCGTTGCTCTGGAGATATGGCATTTTTTAAAATGCCGTTGCTCTGGAGAAATGGCATTTTTTAAAATGCCGTTGCTCTGAAGCAATGGCATTTTTTAAAATGCCGTTGCTCTGGAGATATGACATTTTTTAAAATGCCGTTACTCTGGAGATATGGCATTTTTTTAAATACCGTTGCTCTGGAGATATGGCATTTTTTGAAATGCCGTTGCTCTGGAGATATGGCATTTTTTGAAATGCCGTTGCTCTGGAGATATGGCATTTTTTGGAATGCCGTTGCTCTGGAGATATGGCATTTTTTGAAATGCCGTTGCTCTGGAGATATGGCATTTTCTAAAATGCCGTTGCTCTGGAGATATGACATTTTTTGAAATGCCGTTGCTCTGGAGATATGGCATTTTTTGAAATGCCGTTGCTCTGGAGATATGGCATTTTCTAAAATGCCGTTGCTCTGGAGATATGACATTTTTTGAAATGCCGTTGCTCTGGAGATATGACATTTTTTGAAATGCCGTTGCTCTGAAGCAATGGCATTTTTTAAAATGCCGTTACTCTGGAGATATGGCATTTTTTTAAATACCGTTGCTCTGGAGATATGGCATTTTTTAAAATGCCGTTACTCTGGAGATATGGCATTTTTTTAAATACCGTTGCTCTGGAGATATGGCATTTTTTAAAATGCCGTTGCTCTGGAGATATGGCATTTTTTGAAATGCCGTTGCTCTGGAGATATGGCATTTTTTGAAATGCCGTTGCTCTGGAGATATGGCATTTTTTGAAATGCCGTTGCTCTGGAGATATGGCATTTTTTGAAATGCCGTTGCTCTGGAGATATGGCATTTTTTAAAATGCCGTTGCTCTGAAGCAATGGCATTTTTTAAAATGCCGTTGCTCTGGAGATATGACATTTTTTGAAATGCCGTTGCTCTGGAGATATGGCATTTTTTGAAATGCCGTTGCTCTGGAGATATGGCATTTTTTGAAATGCCGTTGCTCTGGAGATATGGCATTTTTTAAAATGCCGTTGCTCTGGAGATATGGCATTTTTTGAAATGCCGTTGCTCTGGAGATATGGCATTTTTTAAAATGCCGTTGCTCTGAAGCAATGGCATTTTTTAAAATGCCGTTGCTCTGGAGATATGACATTTTTTAAAATGCCGTTGCTCTGAAGCAATGGCATTTTTTAAAATGCCGTTGCTCTGGAGATATGACATTTTTTTAAATACCGTTGCTCTGGAGATATGGCATTTTTTAAAATGCCGTTGCTCTGGAGATATGGCATTTTTTGAAATGCCGTTGCTCTGGAGATATGACATTTTTTAAAATGCCGTTGCTCTGAAGCAATGGCATTTTTTAAAATGCCGTTGCTCTGGAGATATGGCATTTTTTAAAATGCCGTTGCTCTGGAGAAATGACATTTTTTAAAATGCCGTTGCTCTGAAGCAATGGCATTTTTTAAAATGCCGTTGCTCTGGAGATATGACATTTTTTTAAATACCGTTGCTCTGGAGATATGGCATTTTTTGAAATGCCGTTGCTCTGGAGATATGGCATTTTTTGAAATGCCGTTGCTCTGGAGATATGGCATTTTTTAAAATGCCGTTGCTCTGAAGCAATGGCATTTTTTAAAATGCCGTTGCTCTGGAGATATGACATTTTTTTAAATACCGTTGCTCTGGAGATATGGCATTTTTTGAAATGCCGTTGCTCTGGAGATATGGCATTTTTTGAAATGCCGTTGCTCTGGAGATATGGCATTTTTTGAAATGCCGTTGCTCTGGAGATATGACATTTTTTTAAATACCGTTGCTCTGGAGATATGGCATTTTTTGAAATGCCGTTGCTCTGGAGATATGGCATTTTTTGAAATGCCGTTGCTCTGGAGATATGGCATTTTCTAAAATGCCGTTGCTCTGGAGATATGGCATTTTTTGAAATGCCGTTGCTCTGGAGATATGACATTTTTTTAAATACCGTTGCTCTGGAGATATGGCATTTTTTAAAATGCCGTTGCTCTGGAGATATGGCATTTTTTGAAATGCCGTTGCTCTGGAGATATGGCATTTTTTGAAATGCCGTTGCTCTGGAGATATGGCATTTTTTGAAATGCCGTTGCTCTGGAGATATGGCATTTTTTGAAATGCCGTTGCTCTGGAGATATGGCATTTTTTAAAATGCCGTTGCTCTGAAGCAATGGCATTTTTTAAAATGCCGTTGCTCTGGAGATATGACATTTTTTTAAATACCGTTGCTCTGGAGATATGGCATTTTTTGAAATGCCGTTGCTCTGAAGCAATGGCATTTTTTGAAATGCCGTTGCTCTGGACATATGGCATTTTTTAAAATGCCGTTGCTCTGAAGCAATGGCATTTTTTAAAATGCCGTTGCTCTGGAGATATGACATTTTTTAAAATACCGTTGCTCTGGAGATATGGCATTTTTTGAAATGCCGTTGCTCTGGAGATATGGCATTTTTTGAAATGCCGTTGCTCTGGAGATATGGCATTTTTTAAAATGCCGTTGCTCTGAAGCAATGGCATTTTTTAAAATGCCGTTGCTCTGAAGCAATGGCATTTTTTAAAATGCCGTTGCTCTGGAGATATGGCATTTTTTGAAATGCCGTTGCTCTGGAGATATGGCATTTTTTGAAATGCCGTTGCTCTGGAGATATGGCATTTTTTGAAATGCCGTTGCTCTGGAGATATGGCATTTTCTAAAATGCCGTTGCTCCGGAGATATGGCATTTTTTAAAATGCCGTCGCTCTGAAGCAATGGCATTTTTTAAAATGCCGTTGCTCTGGAGATATGGCATTTTTTGAAATGCCGTTGCTCTGGAGATATGGCATTTTTTAAAATGCCGTTGCTCTGGAGATATGGCATTTTTTGAAATGCCGTTGCTCTGGAGATATGGCATTTTTTAAAATGCCGTTGCTCTGGAGATATGGCATTTTTTAAAATGCCGTTGCTCTGGAGATATGGCATTTTTTAAAATGCCGTTGCTCTGAAGCAATGGCATTTTTTAAAATGCCGTTGCTCTGGAGATATGACATTTTTTAAAATGCCGTTGCTCTGGAGATATGGCATTTTTTGAAATGCCGTTGCTCTGGAGATATGGCATTTTTTAAAATGCCGTTGCTCTGAAGCAATGGCATTTTTTAAAATGCCGTTGCTCTGAAGCAATGGCATTTTTTGAAATGCCGTTGCTCTGGAGATATGGCATTTTTTGAAATGCCGTTGCTCTGGAGATATGGCATTTTTTGAAATGCCGTTCCTCTGGAGATATGGCATTTTTTAAAATGCCGTTGCTCTGAAGCAATGGCATTTTTTAAAATGCCGTTGCTCTGGAGATATGGCATTTTTTAAAATGCCGTTGCTCTGGAGATATGACATTTTTTAAAATGCCGTTGCTCTGAAGCAATGGCATTTTTTAAAATGCCGTTGCTCTGGAGATATGGCATTTTTTAAAATGCCGTTGCTCTGGAGAAATGGCATTTTTTAAAATGCCGTTGCTCTGAAGCAATGGCATTTTTTAAAATGCCGTTGCTCTGGAGATATGACATTTTTTTAAATACCGTTGCTCTGGAGATATGGCATTTTTTGAAATGCCGTTGCTCTGGAGATATGGCATTTTTTGAAATGCCGTTGCTCTGGAGATATGGCATTTTTTGAAATGCCGTTGCTCTGGAGATATGGCATTTTTTGAAATGCCGTTGCTCTGGAGATATGGCATTTTTTGAAATGCCGTTGCTCTGGAGATATGGCATTTTCTAAAATGCCGTTGCTCTGGAGATATGGCATTTTTTGAAATGCCGTTGCTCTGGAGATATGACATTTTTTTAAATACCGTTGCTCTGGAGATATGGCATTTTTTAAAATGCCGTTGCTCTGGAGATATGGCATTTTTTGAAATGCCGTTGCTCTGGAGATATGGCATTTTTTGAAATGCCGTTGCTCTGGAGATATGGCATTTTTTGAAATGCCGTTGCTCTGGAGATATGGCATTTTTTGAAATGCCGTTGCTCTGGAGATATGGCATTTTTTAAAATGCCGTTGCTCTGAAGCAATGGCATTTTTTAAAATGCCGTTGCTCTGGAGATATGACATTTTTTAAAATGCCGTTGCTCTGGAGATATGACATTTTTTAAAATACCGTTGCTCTGGAGATATGACATTTTTTTAAATACCGTTGCTCTGGAGATATGGCATTTTTTGAAATGCCGTTGCTCTGGAGATATGGCATTTTTTGAAATGCCGTTGCTCTGGAGATATGGCATTTTTTAAAATGCCGTTGCTCTGAAGCAATGGCATTTTTTAAAATGCCGTTGCTCTGGAGATATGACATTTTTTAAAATACCGTTGCTCTGGAGATATGACATTTTTTGAAATGCCGTTGCTCTGGAGATATGGCATTTTTTGAAATGCCGTTGCTCTGGAGATATGGCATTTTTTAAAATGCCGTTGCTCTGAAGCAATGGCATTTTTTAAAATGCCGTTGCTCTGGAGATATGACATTTTTTAAAATACCGTTGCTCTGGAGATATGACATTTTTTTAAATACCGTTGCTCTGGAGATATGACATTTTTTTAAATACCGTTGCTCTGGAGATATGGCATTTTTTGAAATGCCGTTGCTCTGAAGCAATGGCATTTTTTGAAATGCCGTTGCTCTGGAGATATGGCATTTTTTAAAATGCCGTTGCTCTGAAGCAATGGCATTTTTTAAAATGCCGTTGCTCTGGAGATATGACATTTTTTAAAATACCGTTGCTCTGGAGATATGGCATTTTTTGAAATGCCGTTGCTCTGGAGATATGGCATTTTTTGAAATGCCGTTGCTCTGGAGATATGGCATTTTTTAAAATGCCGTTGCTCTGAAGCAATGGCATTTTTTAAAATGCCGTTGCTCTGAAGCAATGGCATTTTTTAAAATGCCGTTGCTCTGGAGATATGGCATTTTTTGAAATGCCGTTGCTCTGGAGATATGGCATTTTTTGAAATGCCGTTGCTCTGGAGATATGGCATTTTTGAAATGCCGTTGCTCTGGAGATATGGCATTTTCTAAAATGCCGTTGCTCCGGAGATATGGCATTTTTTAAAATGCCGTTGCTCTGAAGCAATGGCATTTTTTAAAATGCCGTTGCTCTGGAGATATGACATTTTTTAAAATACCGTTGCTCTGGAGATATGGCATTTTTTGAAATGCCGTTGCTCTGGAGATATGGCATTTTTTGAAATGCCGTTGCTCTGGAGATATGGCATTTTCTAAAATGCCGTTGCTCCGGAGATATGGCATTTTTTAAAATGCCGTTGCTCTGAAGCAATGGCATTTTTTAAAATGCCGTTGCTCTGGAGATATGGCATTTTTTGAAATGCCGTTGCTCTGGAGATATGGCATTTTTTGAAATGCCGTTGCTCTGGAGATATGGCATTTTTTGAAATGCCGTTGCTCTGGAGATATGGCATTTTCTAAAACGCCGTTGCTCCGGAGATATGGCATTTTTTAAAATGCCGTTGCTCTGAAGCAATGGCATTTTTTAAAATGCCGTTGCTCTGGAGATATGGCATTTTTTGAAATGCCGTTGCTCTGGAGATATGGCATTTTTTAAAATGCCGTTGCTCTGGAGATATGGCATTTTTTGAAATGCCGTTGCTCTGGAGATATGGCATTTTTTAAAATGCCGTTGCTCTGGAGATATGGCATTTTTTAAAATGCCGTTGCTCTGAAGCAATGGCATTTTTTAAAATGCCGTTGCTCTGGAGATATGGCATTTTTTGAAATGCCGTTGCTCTGGAGATATGGCATTTTTTGAAATGCCGTTGCTCTGGAGATATGGCATTTTTTGAAATGCCGTTGCTCTGGAGATATGGCATTTTTTAAAATGCCGTTGCTCTGAAGCAATGGCATTTTTTAAAATGCCGTTGCTCTGGAGATATGGCATTTTTTAAAATGCCGTTGCTCTGGAGATATGACATTTTTTAAAATGCCGTTGCTCTGGAGATATGGCATTTTTTGAAATGCCGTTGCTCTGGAGATATGGCATTTTTTAAAATGCCGTTGCTCTGGAGAAATGGCATTTTTTAAAATGCCGTTGCTCTGGAGATATGGCATTTTTTAAAATGCCGTTGCTCTGAAGCAATGGCATTTTTTAAAATGCCGTTGCTCTGGAGATATGGCATTTTTTGAAATGCCGTTGCTCTGGAGATATGGCATTTTTTGAAATGCCGTTGCTTTGGAGATATGGCATTTTTTGAAATGCCGTTGCTCTGGAGATATGGCATTTTTTAAAATGCCGTTGCTCTGAAGCAATGGCATTTTTTAAAATGCCGTTGCTCTGGAGATATGACATTTTTTTAAATACCGTTGCTCTGGAGATATGGCATTTTTTGAATTGCCGTTGCTCTGGAGATATGGCATTTTTTGAAATGCCGTTGCTCTGGAGATATGGCATTTTTTGAAATGCCGTTGCTCTGAAGCAATGGCATTTTTTAAAATGCCGTTGCTCTGGAGATATGGCATTTTTTAAAATGCCGTTGCTCTGAAGCAATGGCATTTTTTAAAATGCCGTTGCTCTGGAGATATGGCATTTTTTAAAATGCCGTTGCTCTGAAGCAATGGCATTTTTTAAAATGCCGTTGCTCTGGAGATATGGCATTTTTTAAAATGCCGTTGCTCTGAAGCAATGGCATTTTTTAAAATGCCGTTGCTCTGAAGCAATGGCATTTTTTAAAATGCCGTTGCTCTGAAGCAATGGCATTTTTTGAAATGCCGTTGCTCTGGAGATATGGCATTTTTTGAAATGCCGTTGCTTTGGAGATATGGCATTTTTTAAAATGCCGTTGCTCTGAAGCAATGGCATTTTTTGAAATGCCGTTGCTCTGGAGATATGGCATTTTTTGAAATGCCGTTGCTTTGGAGATATGGCATTTTTTGAAATGCCGTTGCTCTGGAGATATGGCATTTTTTAAAATGCCGTTGCTCTGAAGCAATGGCATTTTTTAAAATGCCGTTGCTCTGGAGATATGACATTTTTTTAAATACCGTTGCTCTGGAGATATGGCATTTTTTGAAATGCCGTTGCTCTGGAGATATGGCATTTTTTGAAATGCCGTTGCTCTGGAGATATGGCATTTTTTGAAATGCCGTTGCTCTGGAGATATGGCATTTTTTAAAATGCCGTTGCTCTGAAGCAATGGCATTTTTTAAAATGCCGTTGCTCTGGAGATATGACATTTTTTGAAATGCCGTTGCTCTGGAGATATGGCATTTTTTGAAATGCCGTTGCTCTGGAGATATGGCATTTTTTGAAATGCCGTTGCTCTGGAGATATGGCATTTTTTAAAATGCCGTTGCTCTGGAGATATGGCATTTTTTGAAATGCCGTTGCTCTGGAGATATGGCATTTTTTAAAATGCCGTTGCTCTGAAGCAATGGCATTTTTTAAAATGCCGTTGCTCTGGAGATATGACATTTTTTAAAATGCCGTTGCTCTGAAGCAATGGCATTTTTTAAAATGCCGTTGCTCTGGAGATATGACATTTTTTTAAATACCGTTGCTCTGGAGATATGGCATTTTTTAAAATGCCGTTGCTCTGGAGATATGGCATTTTTTGAAATGCCGTTGCTCTGGAGATATGACATTTTTTAAAATGCCGTTGCTCTGAAGCAATGGCATTTTTTAAAATGCCGTTGCTCTGAGATATGGCATTTTTTAAAATGCTGTTGCTCTGGAGAAATGACATTTTTTAAAATGCCGTTGCTCTGGAGATATGACATTTTTTTAAATACCGTTGCTCTGGAGATATGGCATTTTTTAAAATGCCGTTGCTCTGAAGCAATGGCATTTTTTAAAATGCCGTTGCTCTGGAGATATGACATTTTTTAAAATGCCGTTGCTCTGAAGCAATGGCATTTTTTAAAATGCCGTTGCTCTGGAGATATGACATTTTTTTAAATACCGTTGCTCTGGAGATATGGCATTTTTTAAAATGCCGTTGCTCTGAAGCAATGGCATTTTTTAAAATGCCGTTGCTCTGAAGCAATGGCATTTTTTAAAATGCCGTTGCTCTGGAGATATGGCATTTTTTGAAATGCCGTTGCTCTGGAGATATGGCATTTTTTGAAATGCCGTTGCTCTGGAGATATGGCATTTTTTGAAATGCCGTTGCTCTGGAGATATGGCATTTTCTAAAATGCCGTTGCTCCGGAGATATGGCATTTTTTAAAATGCCGTTGCTCTGAAGCAATGGCATTTTTTAAAATGCCGTTGCTCTGGAGATATGGCATTTTTTGAAATGCCGTTGCTCTGGAGATATGGCATTTTTTAAAATGCCGTTGCTCTGGAGATATGGCATTTTTTGAAATGCCGTTGCTCTGGAGATATGGCATTTTTTAAAATGCCGTTGCTCTGGAGATATGGCATTTTTTAAAATGCCGTTGCTCTGAAGCAATGGCATTTTTTAAAATGCCGTTGCTCTGGAGATATGGCATTTTTTGAAATGCCGTTGCTCTGGAGATATGGCATTTTTTGAAATGCCGTTGCTCTGGAGATATGGCATTTTTTGAAATGCCGTTGCTCTGGAGATATGGCATTTTTTGAAATGCCGTTGCTCTGGAGATATGGCATTTTTTAAAATGCCGTTGCTCTGAAGCAATGGCATTTTTTAAAATGCCGTTGCTCTGGAGATATGGCATTTTTTAAAATGCCGTTGCTCTGGAGATATGACATTTTTTAAAATGCCGTTGCTCTGGAGATATGGCATTTTTTGAAATGCCGTTGCTCTGGAGATATGGCATTTTTTAAAATGCCGTTGCTCTGGAGAAATGGCATTTTTTGAAATGCCGTTGCTTTGGAGATATGGCATTTTTTGAAATGCCGTTGCTCTGGAGAAATGGCATTTTTTGAAATGCCGTTGCTCTGGAGATATGGCATTTTTTAAAATGCCGTTGCTCTGGAGATATGGCATTTTTTAAAATGCCGTTGCTCTGGAGATATGGCATTTTTTAAAATGCCGTTGCTCTGAAGCAATGGCATTTTTTAAAATGCCGTTGCTCTGGAGATATGGCATTTTTTGAAATGCCGTTGCTCTGGAGATATGGCATTTTTTGAAATGCCGTTGCTTTGGAGATATGGCATTTTTTGAAATGCCGTTGCTCTGGAGATATGGCATTTTTTGAAATGCCGTTGCTCTGAAGCAATGGCATTTTTTAAAATGCCGTTGCTCTGGAGATATGGCATTTCTTAAAATGCCGTTGCTCTGGAGATATGGCATTTTCTAAAATGCCGTTGCTCTGAAGCAATGGCATTTTTTAAAATGCCGTTGCTCTGGAGATATGACATTTTTTAAAATGCCGTTGCTCTGGAGATATGGCATTTTTTGAAATGCCGTTGCTCTGGAGATATGGCATTTTTTAAAATGCCGTTGCTCTGGAGATATGGCATTTTTTAAAATGCCGTTGCTCTGAAGCAATGGCATTTTTTAAAATGCCGTTGCTCTGGAGATATGACATTTTTTTAAATACCGTTGCTCTGGAGATATGGCATTTTTTGAATTGCCGTTGCTCTGGAGATATGGCATTTTTTGAAATGCCGTTGCTCTGGAGATATGGCATTTTTTGAAATGCCGTTGCTCTGAAGCAATGGCATTTTTTAAAATGCCGTTGCTCTGGAGATATGGCATTTTTTAAAATGCCGTTGCTCTGAAGCAATGGCATTTTTTAAAATGCCGTTGCTCTGGAGATATGGCATTTTTTAAAATGCCGTTGCTCTGAAGCAATGGCATTTTTTAAAATGCCGTTGCTCTGGAGATATGGCATTTTTTAAAATGCCGTTGCTCTGAAGCAATGGCATTTTTTAAAATGCCGTTGCTCTGAAGCAATGGCATTTTTTGAAATGCCGTTGCTCTGGAGATATGGCATTTTTTGAAATGCCGTTGCTTTGGAGATATGGCATTTTTTAAAATGCCGTTGCTCTGAAGCAATGGCATTTTTTGAAATGCCGTTGCTCTGGAGATATGGCATTTTTTGAAATGCCGTTGCTTTGGAGATATGGCATTTTTTGAAATGCCGTTGCTCTGGAGATATGGCATTTTTTAAAATGCCGTTGCTCTGAAGCAATGGCATTTTTTAAAATGCCGTTGCTCTGGAGATATGACATTTTTTTAAATACCGTTGCTCTGGAGATATGGCATTTTTTGAAATGCCGTTGCTCTGGAGATATGGCATTTTTTGAAATGCCGTTGCTCTGGAGATATGGCATTTTTTAAAATGCCGTTGCTCTGAAGCAATGGCATTTTTTAAAATGCCGTTGCTCTGGAGATATGGCATTTTTTGAAATGCCGTTGCTCTGGAGATATGGCATTTTTTGAAATGCCGTTGCTTTGGAGATATGGCATTTTTTGAAATGCCGTTGCTCTGGAGATATGGCATTTTTTAAAATGCCGTTGCTCTGGAGAAATGGCATTTTTTAAAATGCCGTTGCTCTGGAGATATGGCATTTTTTAAAATGCCGTTGCTCTGAAGCAATGGCATTTTTTAAAATGCCGTTGCTCTGGAGATATGGCATTTTTTGAAATGCCGTTGCTCTGGAGATATGGCATTTTTTGAAATGCCGTTGCTTTGGAGATATGGCATTTTTTGAAATGCCGTTGCTCTGGAGATATGGCATTTTTTAAAATGCCGTTGCTCTGAAGCAATGGCATTTTTTAAAATGCCGTTGCTCTGGAGATATGACATTTTTTTAAATACCGTTGCTCTGGAGATATGGCATTTTTTGAAATGCCGTTGCTCTGGAGATATGGCATTTTTTGAAATGCCGTTGCTCTGGAGATATGGCATTTTTTGAAATGCCGTTGCTCTGAAGCAATGGAATTTTTTAAAATGCCGTTGCTCTGGAGATATGGCATTTCTTAAAATGCCGTTGCTCTGGAGATATGGCATTTTCTAAAATGCCGTTGCTCTGAAGCAATGGCATTTTTTAAAATGCCGTTGCTCTGGAGATATGACATTTTTTAAAATGCCGTTGCTCTGGAGATATGGCATTTCTTAAAATGCCGTTGCTCTGGAGATATGGCATTTTCTAAAATGCCGTTGCTCCGGAGATATGGCATTTCTTAAAATGCCGTTGCTCTGGAGATATGGCATTTTCTAAAATGCCGTTGCTCCGGAGATATGGCATTTCTTAAAATGCCGTTGCTCTGGAGATATGGCATTTTCTAAAATGCCGTTGCTCCGGAGATATGGCATTTCTTAAAATGCCGTTGCTCTGGAGATATGGCATTTCTTAAAATGCCGTTGCTCTGGAGATATGGCATTTCTTAAAATGCCGTTGCTCTGGAGATATGGCATTTCTTAAAATGCCGTTGCTCTGGAGATATGGCATTTCTTAAAATGCCGTTGCTCTGGAGATATGGCATTTCTTAAAATGCCGTTGCTCTGGAGATATGGCATTTCTTAAAATGCCGTTGCTCTGGAGATATGGCATTTCTTAAAATGCCGTTGCTCTGGAGATATGGCATTTTCTAAAATGCCGTTGCTCTGGAGATATGGCATTTCTTAAAATGCCGTTGCTCTGGAGATATGGCATTCTCTAAAATGCCGTTGCTCTGGAGATATGGCATTTCTTAAAATGCCGTTGCTCTGGAGATATGGCATTCTCTAAAATGCCGTTGCTCTGGAGATATGGCATTTTCTAAAATGCCGTTGCTCCGGAGATATGGCATTTCTTAAAATGCCGTTGCTCTGAAGCAATGGCATTTTCTAAAATGCCGTTGCTCTGGAGATATGGCATTTCTTAAAATGCCGTTGCTCTGGAGATATGGCATTTTCTAAAATGCCGTTGCTCTGGAGATATGGCATTTCTTAAAATGCCGTTGCTCTGAAGATATGGCATTCTCTAAAATGCCGTTGCTCTGGAGATATGGCATTTCTTAAAATGCCGTTGCTCTGGAGATATGGCATTCTCTAAAATGCCGTTGCTCTGGAGATATGGCATTTTCTAAAATGCCGTTGCTCCGGAGATATGGCATTTCTTAAAATGCCGTTGCTCTGAAGCAATGGCATTTTCTAAAATGCCGTTGCTCTGGAGATATGGCATTTCTTAAAATGCCGTTGCTCTGGAGATATGGCATTTCTTAAAATGCCGTTGCTCTGGAGATATGGCATTTTTTAAAATGCCGTTGCTCCGGAGATATGGCATTTCTTAAAATGCCGTTGCTCTGGAGATATGGCATTCTCTAAAATGCCGTTGCTCCGGAGATATGGCATTTCTTAAAATGCCGTTGCTCTGGAGATATGGCATTTCTTAAAATGCCGTTGCTCTGGAGATATGGCATTTCTTAAAATGCCGTTGCTCTGGAGATATGGCATTTCTTGAAATGCCGTTGCTCTGGAGATATGGCATTTCTTAAAATGCCGTTGCTCTGGAGATATGGCATTTCTTAAAATGCCGTTGCTCTGGAGATATGGCATTTCTTAAAATGCCGTTGCTCTGGAGATATGGCATTTTCTAAAATGCCGTTGCTCTGGAGATATGGCATTTCTTAAAATGCCGTTGCTCTGGAGATATGGCATTTCTTAAAATGCCGTTGCTCTGGAGATATGGCATTTTCTAAAATGCCGTTGCTCTGGAGATATGGCATTTCTTAAAATGCCGTTGCTCTGGAGATATGGCATTTCTTAAAATGCCGTTGCTCTGGAGATATGGCATTTCTTAAAATGCCGTTGCTCTGGAGATATGGCATTTCTTAAAATGCCGTTGCTCTGGAGATATGGCATTTCTTAAAATGCCGTTGCTCTGGAGATATGGCATTTTCTAAAATGCCGTTGCTCTGGAGATATGGCATTTCTTAAAATGCCGTTGCTCTGGAGATATGGCATTTCTTAAAATGCCGTTGCTCTGGAGATATGGCATTTCTTAAAATGCCGTTGCTCTGGAGATATGGCATTTTCTAAAATGCCGTTGCTCTGGAGATATGGCATTTCTTAAAATGCCGTTGCTCTGGAGATATGGCATTTTTTAAAATGCCGTTGCTCTGAAGCAATGGCATTTTTTAAAATGCCGTTTCTCTGGAGATATGGCATTTTTTGAAATGCCGTTGCTCTGGAGATATGGCATTTCTTAAAATGCCGTTGCTCTGGAGATATGGCATTTTTCATAATGCCGTTGCTCTGGAGATATGGCATTTTCTAAAATGCCGTTGCTCTGGAGATATGGCATTTTCTAAAATGCCGTTGCTCTGGAGATATGGCATTTTTTGAAATGCCGTTGCTCTGGAGATATGGCATTTTCTAAAATGCCGTTGCTCTGAAGCAATGGCATTTCTTAAAATGCCGTTGCTCTGGAGATATGGCATTTTCTAAAATGCCGTTGCTCTGGAGATATGGCATTTCTTAAAATGCCGTTGCTCTGGAGATATGGCATTTCTTAAAATGCTGTTGCTCTGGAGACATGGCATTTTCTAAAATGCCGTTGCTCTGGAGATATGGCATTTTTTGAAATGCCGTTGCTCTGGAGATATGGCATTTCTTAAAATGCCGTTGCTCTGGAGATATGGCATTTCTTAAAATGCCGTTGCTCTGAAGCAATGGCATTTTCTAAAATGCCGTTGCTCTGGAGATATGGCATTTTTTGAAATGCCGTTGCTCTGGAGATATGGCATTTCTTAAAATGCCGTTGCTCTGGAGATATGGCATTTCTTAAAATGCTGTTGCTCTGGAGACATGGCATTTTCTAAAATGCCGTTGCTCTGGAGATATGGCATTTCTTAAAATGCCGTTGCTCTGGAGATATGGCATTTTCTAAAATGCCGTTGCTCTGGAGATATGGCATTTCTTAAAATGCCGTTGCTCTGGAGATATGGCATTTCTTAAAATGCCGTTGCTCTGGAGACATGGCATTTTCTAAAATGCCGTTGCTCTGGAGATATGGCATTTTTTGAAATGCCGTTGCTCTGGAGATATGGCATTTTCTAAAATGCCGTTGCTCTGGAGATATGGCATTTTCTAAAATGCCGTTGCTCTGGAGATATGGCATTTCTTAAAATGCCGTTGCTCTGGAGATATGGCATTTCTTAAAATGCCGTTGCTCTGGAGATATGGCATTTCTTAAAATGCCGTTGCTCTGGAGACATGGCATTTTCTAAAATGCCGTTGCTCTGGAGATATGGCATTTTCTAAAATGCCGTTGCTCTGGAGATATGGCATTTCTTAAAATGCCGTTGCTCTGAAGCAATGGCATTTCTTAAAATGCCGTTGCTCTGGAGATATGGCATTTTTTAAAATGCCGTTGCTCTGAAGCAATGGCATTTTCTAAAATGCCGTTGCTCTGGAGATATGGCATTTTCTAAAATGCCGTTGCTCTGGAGATATGGCATTTCTTAAAATGCCGTTGCTCTGGAGATATGGCATTTTTTAAAATGCCGTTGCTCTGAAGCAATGGCATTTTTTAAAATGCCGTTGCTCTGGAGACATGGCATTTTCTAAAATGCCGTTGCTCTGGAGATATGGCATTTTTTTAAATGCCGTTGCTCTGGAGATATGGCATTTTTTAAAATGCCGTTGCTCTGAAGCAATGGCATTTTTTAAAATGCCGTTGCTCTGGAGATATGGCATTTCTTAAAATGCCGTTGCTCTGGAGACATGGCATTTTTCATAATGCCGTTGCTCTGGAGATATGGCATTTTCTAAAATGCCGTTGCTCTGGAGATATGGCATTTCTTAAAATGCCGTTGCTCTGGAGATATGGCATTTCTTAAAATGCCGTTGCTCTGGAGATATGGCATTTTTTAAAATGCCGTTGCTCTGAAGCAATGGCATTTTCTAAAATGCCGTTGCTCTGGAGATATGGCATTTTCTAAAATGCCGTTGCTCTGGAGATATGGCATTTCTTAAAATGCCGTTGCTCTGGAGATATGGCATTTTTTAAAATGCCGTTGCTCTGGAGATATGGCATTTTCTAAAATGCCGTTGCTCTGGAGATATGGCATTTCTTAGAATGCCGTTGCTCTGGAGATATGGCATTTTTTAAAATGCCGTTGCTCTGAAGCAATGGCATTTTTTAAAATGCCGTTGCTCTGGAGATATGGCATTTTTTTAAATGCCGTTGCTCTGGAGATATGGCATTTTTTGAAATGCCGTTGCTCTGGAGATATGGCATTTTTTGAAATGCCGTTGCTCTGGAGATATGGCATTTTTTGAAATGCCGTTGCTCTGGAGATATGGCATTTTTTGAAATGCCGTTGCTCTGGAGATATGGCATTTTTTAAAATGCCGTTGCTCTGAAGCAATGGCATTTTTTAAAATGCCGTTGCTCTGGAGATATGGCATTTTTTTAAATGCCGTTGCTCTGAAGCAATGGCATTTTTTAAAATGCCGTTGCTCTGGAGATATGACATTTTTTAAAATGCCGTTGCTCTGGAGATATGGCATTTCTTAAAATGCCGTTGCTCTGGAGATATGGCATTTTTTATAATACCGTTGCTCTGGAGATATGGCATTTTTTGAAATGCCGTTGCTCTGGAGATATAGCATTTTTTGAAATGCCGTTGCTCTGGAGATATGGCATTTTTTGAAATGCCGTTGCTCTGAAGCAATGGCATTTTTTAAAATGCCGTTGCTCTGGAGATATGACATTTTTTTAAATACCGTTGCTCTGGAGATATGGCATTTTTTGAAATGCCGTTGCTCTGGAGATATGGCATTTTTTAAAATGCCGTTGCTCTGGAGATATGGCATTTTTTGAAATGCCGTTGCTCTGGAGATATGGCATTTTTTGAAATGCCGTTGCTCTGGAGATATGGCATTTTTTGAAATGCCGTTGCTCTGGAGATATGGCATTTTTTAAAATGCCGTTGCTCTGAAGCAATGGCATTTTTTAAAATGCCGTTGCTCTGGAGATATGGCATTTTTTTAAATGCCGTTGCTCTGAAGCAATGGCATTTTTTAAAATGCCGTTGCTCTGGAGATATGACATTTTTAAAAATGCCGTTGCTCTGGAGATATGGCATTTCTTAAAATGCCGTTGCTCTGGAGATATGGCATTTTTTATAATACCGTTGCTCTGGAGATATGGCATTTTCTAAAATGCCGTTGCTCTGGAGATATGACATTTTTTTAAATACCGTTGCTCTGAAGCAATGGCCTTTTTTTTAATACCGTTGCTCTGGAGATATGGCATTTTTTAAAATGCCGTTGCTCTGAAGCAATGGCATTTTTTAAAATGCCGTTGCTCTGAAGCAATGGCATTTTTTAAAATGCCGTTGCTCCGGAGATATGGCATTTTCTAAAATGCCGTTGCTCTGGAGATATGGCATTTTTTGAAATGCCGTTGCTCTGGAGATATGGCATTTTTTGAAATGCCGTTGCTCTGGAGATATGGCATTTTTTAAAATGCCGTTGCTCTGAAGCAATGGCATTTTTTAAAATGCCGTTGCTCTGGAGATATGGCATTTTCTAAAATGCCGTTGCTCTGGAGATATGGCATTCTCTAAAATGCCGTTGCTCCGGAGATATGGCATTTCTTAAAATGCCGTTGCTCTGGAGATATGGAATTTTTTAAAATGCCGTTGCTCTGAAGCAATGGCATTTTTTAAAATGCCGTTGCTCTGAAGCAATGGCATTTTTTAAAATGCCGTTGCTCTGAAGCAATGGCATTTTTTAAAATGCCGTTGCTCTGGAGATATGGCATTTTCTAAAATGCCGTTGCTCTGGAGATATGGCATTTTTTAAAATGCCGTTGCTCTGGAGATATGGCATTTTCTAAAATGCCGTTGCTCTGGAGATATGGCATTTTTTAAAATGCCGTTGCTCCGGAGATATGGCATTTCTTAAAATGCCGTTGCTCTGGAGATATGGCATTTTCTAAAATGCCGTTGCTCTGGAGATATGGCATTTTTTGAAATGCCGTTGCTCTGGAGATATGGCATTTTCTAAAATGCCGTTGCTCTGGAGATATGGCATTTTTTGAAATGCCGTTGCTCTGGAGATATGGCATTTTTTGAAATGCCGTTGCTCTGGAGATATGGCATTTTTTAAAATGCCGTTGCTCTGAAGCAATGGCATTTTTTAAAATGCCGTTGCTCTGGAGATATGGCATTTTCTAAAATGCCGTTGCTCTGGAGATATGGCATTCTCTAAAATGCCGTTGCTCCGGAGATATGGCATTTCTTAAAATGCCGTTGCTCTGGAGATATGGCATTTTTTAAAATGCCGTTGCTCTGGAGATATGGCATTTTCTAAAATGCCGTTGCTCTGGAGATATGGCATTTCTTAAAATGCCGTTGCTCTGGAGATATGGCATTTTCTAAAATGCCGTTGCTCTGGAGATATGGCATTTTTTAAAATGCCGTTGCTCCGGAGATATGGCATTTCTTAAAATGCCGTTGCTCTGGAGATATAGCATTTTCTAAAATGCCGTTGCTCTGGAGATATGGCATTTTTTAAAATGCCGTTGCTCTGGAGATATGGCATTTTCTAAAATGCCGTTGCTCTGGAGATATGGCATTTTTTGAAATGCCGTTGCTCTGGAGATATGGCATTTTTTGAAATGCCGTTGCTCTGGAGATATGGCATTTTTTAAAATGCCGTTGCTCTGAAGCAATGGCATTTTTTAAAATGCCGTTGCTCTGGAGATATGGCATTTTCTAAAAAGCCGTTGCTCTGGAGATATGGCATTCTCTAAAATGCCGTTGCTCCGGAGATATGGCATTTCTTAAAATGCCGTTGCTCTGGAGATATGGCATTTTTTAAAATGCCGTTGCTCTGAAGCAATGGCATTTTTTAAAATGCCGTTGCTCTGAAGCAATGGCATTTTTTAAAATGCCGTTGCTCTGAAGCAATGGCATTTTTTAAAATGCCGTTGCTCTGGAGATATGGCATTTTCTAAAATGCCGTTGCTCTGGAGATATGGCATTTTTTAAAATGCCGTTGCTCTGGAGATATGGCATTTTCTAAAATGCCGTTGCTCTGGAGATATGGCATTTTTTAAAATGCCGTTGCTCCGGAGATATGGCATTTCTTAAAATGCCGTTGCTCTGGAGATATGGCATTTTCTAAAATGCCGTTGCTCTGGAGATATGGCATTTTCTAAAATGCCGTTGCTCCGGAGATATGGCATTTTTTAAAATGCCGTTGCTCTGAAGCAATGGCATTTTCTAAAATGCCGTTGCTCTGGAGATATGGCATTTTCTAAAATGCCGTTGCTCTGGAGATATGGCATTTTCTAAAATGCCGTTGCTCTGGAGATATGGCATTTCTTAAAATGCCGTTGTTCTGGAGATATGGCATTTCTTAAAATGCCGTTGCTCTGGAGATATGGCATTTCTTAAAATGCCGTTGCTCTGGAGATATGGCATTTCTTAAAATGCCGTTGCTCTGGAGATATGGCATTTTTTAAAATGCCGTTGCTCTGAAGCAATGGCATTTTTTAAAATGCCGTTGCTCCGGAGATATGGCATTTTCTAAAATGCCGTTGCTCTGGAGATATGGCATTTTCTAAAATGCCGTTGCTCTGGAGATATGGCATTTTCTAAAATGCCGTTGCTCTGGAGATATGGCATTTCTTAAAATGCCGTTGCTCTGGAGATATGGCATTTCTTAAAATGCCGTTGCTCTGGAGATATGGCATTTTTTAAAATGCCGTTGCTCCGGAGATATGGCATTTTTTAAAATGCCGTTGCTCTGAAGCAATGGCATTTTTTAAAATGCCGTTGCTCTGAAGCAATGGCATTTTTTAAAATGCCGTTGCTCCGGAGATATGGCATTTCTTAAAATGCCGTTGCTCTGAAGCAATGGCATTTTTTAAAATGCCGTTGCTCTGGAGACATGGCATTTTCTAAAATGCCGTTGCTCTGGAGATATGGCATTTTTTTAAATGCCGTTGCTCTGGAGATATGGCATTTTTTAAAATGCCGTTGCTCTGAAGCAATGGCATTTTTTAAAATGCCGTTGCTCTGGAGATATGGCATTTTTTTAAATGCCGTTGCTCTGGAGATATGGCATTTTTTGAAATGCCGTTGCTCTGGAGATATGGCATTTTTTGAAATGCCGTTGCTCTGGAGATATGGCATTTTTTGAAATGCCGTTGCTCTGGAGATATGGCATTTTTTGAAATGCCGTTGCTCTGGAGATATGGCATTTTTTAAAATGCCGTTGCTCTGGAGATATGGCATTTTTTGAAATGCCGTTGCTCTGGAGATATGGCATTTTTTGAAATGCCGTTGCTCTGGAGATATGGCATTTTTTGAAATGCCGTTGCTCTGGAGATATGGCATTTTTTAAAATGCCGTTGCTCTGAAGCAATGGCATTTTTTAAAATGCCGTTGCTCTGGAGATATGGCATTTTTTTAAATGCCGTTGCTCTGAAGCAATGGCATTTTTTAAAATGCCGTTGCTCTGGAGATATGACATTTTTTAAAATGCCGTTGCTCTGGAGATATGGCATTTCTTAAAATGCCGTTGCTCTGGAGATATGGCATTTTTTATAATACCGTTGCTCTGGAGATATGGCATTTTTTTAAATACCGTTGCTCTGAAGCAATGGCATTTTTTTAAATACCGTTGCTCTGGAGATATGGCATTTTTTAAAATGCCGTTGCTCTGAAGCAATGGCATTTTTTAAAATGCCGTTGCTCTGAAGCAATGGCATTTTTTAAAATGCCGTTGCTCCGGAGATATGGCATTTCTTAAAATGCCGTTGCTCTGGAGATATGGCATTTTTCGAAATGCCGTTGCTCTGGAGATATGGCATTTTTTAAAATGCCGTTGCTCTGAAGCAATGGCATTTTTTTAAATACCGTTGCTCTGGAGATATGGCATTTCTTAAAATGCCGTTGCTCTGGAGATATGGCATTTTTTAAAATGCCGTTGCTCCGGAGATATGGCATTTCTTAAAATGCCGTTGCTCTGAAGCAATGGCATTTTTTAAAATGCCGTTGCTCTGAAGCAATGGCATTTTTTAAAATGCCGTTGCTCTGAAGCAATGTCATTTTTTAAAATGCCGTTGCTCTGAAGCAATGGCATTTTTTGAAATGCCGTTGCTCTGGAGATATGGCATTTTTTAAAATGCCGTTGCTCTGAAGCAATGGCATTTTTTAAAATGCCGTTGCTCTGGAGATATGGCATTTTCTAAAATGCCGTTGCTCTGGAGATATGGCATTTTCTAAAATGCCGTTGCTCTGGAGATATGGCATTTCTTAAAATGCCGTTGCTCTGGAGATATGGCATTTCTTAAAATGCCGTTGCTCTGGAGATATGGCATTCTCTAAAATGCCGTTGCTCCGGAGATATGGCATTTCTTAAAATGCCGTTGCTCTGGAGATATGGCATTTTTTAAAATGCCGTTGCTCTGGAGATATGGCATTTCTTAAAATGCCGTTGCTCTGGAGATATGGCATTTCTTAAAATGCCGTTGCTCTGGAGATATGGCATTCTCTAAAATGCCGTTGCTCCGGAGATATGGCATTTCTTAAAATGCCGTTGCTCTGGAGATATGGCATTTTTTAAAATGCCGTTGCTCTGGAGATATGGCATTCTCTAAAATGCCGTTGCTCCGGAGATATGGCATTTCTTAAAATGCCGTTGCTCTGGAGATATGGCATTTTTTAAAATGCCGTTGCTCTGGAGATATGGCATTTTTTGAAATGCCGTTGCTCTGGAGATATGGCATTTTCTAAAATGCCGTTGCTCTGAAGCAATGGCATTTTTTTAAATACCGTTGCTCTGGAGATATGGCATTTTTTGAAATGCCGTTGCTCTGGAGATATGGCATTTTTTAAAATGCCGTTGCTCTGAAGCAATGGCATTTTTTAAAATGCCGTTGCTCTGAAGCAATGGCATTTTTTAAAATGCCGTTGCTCTGAAGCAATGGCATTCTCTAAAATGCCGTTGCTCCGGAGATATGGCATTTCTTAAAATGCCGTTGCTCTGGAGATATGGCATTTTTTAAAATGCCGTTGCTCTGGAGATATGGCATTCTCTAAAATGCCGTTGCTCCGGAGATATGGCATTTCTTAAAATGCCGTTGCTCTGGAGATATGGCATTTTTTAAAATGCCGTTGCTCTGGAGATATGGCATTTTTTGAAATGCCGTTGCTCTGGAGATATGGCATTTTCTAAAATGCCGTTGCTCTGAAGCAATGGCATTTTTTTAAATACCGTTGCTCTGGAGATATGGCATTTTTTGAAATGCCGTTGCTCTGGAGATATGGCATTTTTTAAAATGCCGTTGCTCTGGAGATATGGCATTTTTTTAAATACCGTTGCTCTGGAGATATGGCATTTTTTAAAATGCCGTTGCTCTGAAGCAATGGCATTCTCTAAAATGCCGTTGCTCCGGAGATATGGCATTTCTTAAAATGCCGTTGCTCTGGAGATATGGCATTTTTTAAAATGCCGTTGCTCTGAAGCAATGGCATTTTTTAAAATGCCGTTGCTCTGAAGCAATGGCATTTTTTAAAATGCCGTTGCTCTGAAGCAATGGCATTTTTTGAAATGCCGTTGCTCTGGAGATATGGCATTTCTTAAAATGCCGTTGCTCTGGAGATATGGCATTTTCTAAAATGCCGTTGCTCTGGAGATATGGCATTTTTTAAAATGCCGTTGCTCTGGAGATATGGCATTTTCTAAAATGCCGTTGCTCTGGAGATATGGCATTTTTTAAAATGCCGTTGCTCCGGAGATATGGCATTTCTTAAAATGCCGTTGCTCTGGAGATATGGCATTTTCTAAAATGCCGTTGCTCTGGAGATATGGCATTTTCTAAAATGCCGTTGCTCCGGAGATATGGCATTTTTTAAAATGCCGTTGCTCTGAAGCAATGGCATTTTCTAAAATGCCGTTGCTCTGGAGATATGGCATTTTCTAAAATGCCGTTGCTCTGGAGATATGGCATTTTTTAAAATGCCGTTGCTCCGGAGATATGGCATTTCTTAAAATGGCCGTTGCTCTGGAGATATGGCATTTTCTAAAATGCCGTTGCTCTGGAGATATGGCATTTTTTAAAATGCCGTTGCTCCGGAGATATGGCATTTCTTAAAATGCCGTTGCTCTGGAGATATGGCATTTTTTAAAATGCCGTTGCTCCGGAGATATGGCATTTCTTAAAATGCCGTTGCTCTGAAGCAATGGCATTTTTTAAAATGCCGTTGCTCTGAAGCAATGGCATTTTTTAAAATGCCGTTGCTCTGAAGCAATGTCATTTTTTAAAATGCCGTTGCTCTGAAGCAATGGCATTTTTTAAAATGCCGTTGCTCTGAAGCAATGGCATTTTTTAAAATGCCGTTGCTCTGGAGATATGGCATTTTCTAAAATGCCGTTGCTCTGGAGATATGGCATTTTTTAAAATGCCGTTGCTCCGGAGATATGGCATTTCTTAAAATGCCGTTGCTCCGGAGATATGGCATTTCTTAAAATGCCGTTGCTCTGGAGATATGGCATTTTCTAAAATGCCGTTGCTCCGGAGATATGGCATTTTTTAAAATGCCGTTGCTCTGAAGCAATGGCATTTTCTAAAATGCCGTTGCTCTGGAGATATGGCATTTTCTAAAATGCCGTTGCTCTGGAGATATGGCATTTTCTAAAATGCCGTTGCTCTGGAGATATGGCATTTCTTAAAATGCCGTTGCTCTGGAGATATGGCATTTCTTAAAATGCCGTTGCTCTGGAGATATGGCATTTCTTAAAATGCCGTTGCTCTGGAGATATGGCATTTCTTAAAATGCCGTTGCTCTGGAGATATGGCAATTTCTAAAATGCCGTTGCTCCGGAGATATGGCATTTTTTAAAATGCCGTTGCTCTGAAGCAATGGCATTTTTCAAAATGCCGTTGCTCTGAAGCAATGGCATTTTTTAAAATGCCGTTGCTCCGGCGATATGGCATTTCTTAAAATGCCGTTGCTCTGGAGATATGGCATTTCTTAAAATGCCGTTGCTCTGGAGATATGGCATTTCTTAAAATGCCGTTGCTCTGGAGATATGGCATTTTCTAAAATGCCGTTGCTCCGGAGATATGGCATTTTTTAAAATGCCGTTGCTCTGAAGCAATGGCATTTTTTAAAATGCCGTTGCTCTGAAGCAATGGCATTTTCTAAAATGCCGTTGCTCTGAAGCAATGGCATTTCTTAAAATGCCGTTGCTCTGGAGATATGGCATTTCTTAAAATGCCGTTGCTCTGGAGATATGGCATTTCTTAAAATGCCGTTGCTCTGGAGATATGGCATTTCTTAAAATGCCGTTGCTCTGGAGATATGGCATTTCTTAAAATGCCGTTGCTCTGGAGATATGGCATTTTTCAAAATGCCGTTGCTCTGGAGATATGGCATTTCTTAAAATGCCGTTGCTCTGGAGATATGGCATTTTTCAAAATGCCGTTGCTCTGGAGATATGGCATTTCTTAAAATGCCGTTGCTCTGGAGATATGGCATTTCTTAAAATGCCGTTGCTCTGGAGATATGGCATTCTCTAAAATGCCGTTGCTCCGGAGATATGGCATTTTTTAAAATGCCGTTGCTCTGAAGCAATGGCATTTTTTAAAATGCCGTTGCTCCGGAGATATGGCATTTCTTAAAATGCCGTTGCTCTGGAGATATGGCATTTTCTAAAATGCCGTTGCTCTGGAGATATGGCATTTTTTAAAATGCCGTTGCTCTGGAGATATGGCATTTTTTTAAATGCCGTTGCTCTGAAGCAATGGCATTTTTTAAAATGCCGTTGCTCTGGAGATATGACATTTTTTAAAATGCCGTTGCTCTGGAGATATGGCATTTCTTAAAATGCCGTTGCTCTGGAGATATGGCATTTTTTATAATACCGTTGCTCTGGAGATATGGCATTTTTTGAAATGCCGTTGCTCTGGAGATATAGCATTTTTTGAAATGCCGTTGCTCTGGAGATATGGCATTTTTTGAAATGCCGTTGCTCTGGAGATATGGCATTTTTTAAAATGCCGTTGCTCTGGAGATATGGCATTCTCTAAAATGCCGTTGCTCCGGAGATATGGCATTTTTTAAAATGCCGTTGCTCTGAAGCAATGGCATTTCTTAAAATGCCGTTGCTCTGGAGATATGGCATTCTCTAAAATGCCGTTGCTCCGGAGATATGGCATTTTTTAAAATGCCGTTGCTCTGAAGCAATGGCATTTTTTAAAATGCCGTTGCTCTGAAGCAATGGCATTTTTTAAAATGCCGTTGCTCCGGAGATATGGCATTTCTTAAAATGCCGTTGCTCTGGAGATATGGCATTTTCTAAAATGCCGTTGCTCTGGAGATATGGCATTTTTTAAAATGCCGTTGCTCTGGAGATATGGCATTTTTTTAAATGCCGTTGCTCTGAAGCAATGGCATTTTTTAAAATGCCGTTGCTCCGGAGATATGGCATTTCTTAAAATGCCGTTGCTCTGGAGATATGGCATTTTCTAAAATGCCGTTGCTCTGGAGATATGGCATTTTTTAAAATGCCGTTGCTCTGGAGATATGGCATTTTTTTAAATGCCGTTGCTCTGAAGCAATGGCATTTTTTAAAATGCCGTTGCTCTGAAGCAATGGCATTTTTTAAAATGCCGTTGCTCCGGAGATATGGCATTTTTTAAAATGCCGTTGCTCTGGAGATATGGCATTCTCTAAAATGCCGTTGCTCCGGAGATATGGCATTTCTTAAAATGCCGTTGCTCTGGAGATATGGCATTTTTTAAAATGCCGTTGCTCTGGAGATATGGCATTTTTTGAAATGCCGTTGCTCTGGAGATATGGCATTTTCTAAAATGCCGTTGCTCTGAAGCAATGGCATTTTTTTAAATACCGTTGCTCTGGAGATATGGCATTTTTTGAAATGCCGTTGCTCTGGAGATATGGCATTTTTTAAAATGCCGTTGCTCTGAAGCAATGGCATTTTTTAAAATGCCGTTGCTCTGAAGCAATGGCATTTTTTAAAATGCCGTTGCTCTGAAGCAATGGCATTCTCTAAAATGCCGTTGCTCCGGAGATATGGCATTTCTTAAAATGCCGTTGCTCTGGAGATATGGCATTTTTTAAAATGCCGTTGCTCTGGAGATATGGCATTCTCTAAAATGCCGTTGCTCCGGAGATATGGCATTTCTTAAAATGCCGTTGCTCTGGAGATATGGCATTTTTTAAAATGCCGTTGCTCTGGAGATATGGCATTTTTTGAAATGCCGTTGCTCTGGAGATATGGCATTTTCTAAAATGCCGTTGCTCTGAAGCAATGGCATTTTTTTAAATACCGTTGCTCTGGAGATATGGCATTTTTTGAAATGCCGTTGCTCTGGAGATATGGCATTTTTTAAAATGCCGTTGCTCTGGAGATATGGCATTTTTTTAAATACCGTTGCTCTGGAGATATGGCATTTTTTAAAATGCCGTTGCTCTGAAGCAATGGCATTCTCTAAAATGCCGTTGCTCCGGAGATATGGCATTTCTTAAAATGCCGTTGCTCTGGAGATATGGCATTTTTTAAAATGCCGTTGCTCTGAAGCAATGGCATTTTTTAAAATGCCGTTGCTCTGAAGCAATGGCATTTTTTAAAATGCCGTTGCTCTGAAGCAATGGCATTTTTTGAAATGCCGTTGCTCTGGAGATATGGCATTTCTTAAAATGCCGTTGCTCTGGAGATATGGCATTTTCTAAAATGCCGTTGCTCTGGAGATATGGCATTTTTTAAAATGCCGTTGCTCTGGAGATATGGCATTTTCTAAAATGCCGTTGCTCTGGAGATATGGCATTTTTTAAAATGCCGTTGCTCCGGAGATATGGCATTTCTTAAAATGCCGTTGCTCTGGAGATATGGCATTTTCTAAAATGCCGTTGCTCTGGAGATATGGCATTTTCTAAAATGCCGTTGCTCCGGAGATATGGCATTTTTTAAAATGCCGTTGCTCTGAAGCAATGGCATTTTCTAAAATGCCGTTGCTCTGGAGATATGGCATTTTCTAAAATGCCGTTGCTCTGGAGATATGGCATTTTTTAAAATGCCGTTGCTCCGGAGATATGGCATTTCTTAAAATGGCCGTTGCTCTGGAGATATGGCATTTTCTAAAATGCCGTTGCTCTGGAGATATGGCATTTTTTAAAATGCCGTTGCTCCGGAGATATGGCATTTCTTAAAATGCCGTTGCTCTGGAGATATGGCATTTTTTAAAATGCCGTTGCTCCGGAGATATGGCATTTCTTAAAATGCCGTTGCTCTGAAGCAATGGCATTTTTTAAAATGCCGTTGCTCTGAAGCAATGGCATTTTTTAAAATGCCGTTGCTCTGAAGCAATGTCATTTTTTAAAATGCCGTTGCTCTGAAGCAATGGCATTTTTTAAAATGCCGTTGCTCTGAAGCAATGGCATTTTTTAAAATGCCGTTGCTCTGGAGATATGGCATTTTCTAAAATGCCGTTGCTCTGGAGATATGGCATTTTTTAAAATGCCGTTGCTCCGGAGATATGGCATTTCTTAAAATGCCGTTGCTCCGGAGATATGGCATTTCTTAAAATGCCGTTGCTCTGGAGATATGGCATTTTCTAAAATGCCGTTGCTCCGGAGATATGGCATTTTTTAAAATGCCGTTGCTCTGAAGCAATGGCATTTTCTAAAATGCCGTTGCTCTGGAGATATGGCATTTTCTAAAATGCCGTTGCTCTGGAGATATGGCATTTTCTAAAATGCCGTTGCTCTGGAGATATGGCATTTCTTAAAATGCCGTTGCTCTGGAGATATGGCATTTCTTAAAATGCCGTTGCTCTGGAGATATGGCATTTCTTAAAATGCCGTTGCTCTGGAGATATGGCATTTCTTAAAATGCCGTTGCTCTGGAGATATGGCAATTTCTAAAATGCCGTTGCTCCGGAGATATGGCATTTTTTAAAATGCCGTTGCTCTGAAGCAATGGCATTTTTCAAAATGCCGTTGCTCTGAAGCAATGGCATTTTTTAAAATGCCGTTGCTCCGGCGATATGGCATTTCTTAAAATGCCGTTGCTCTGGAGATATGGCATTTCTTAAAATGCCGTTGCTCTGGAGATATGGCATTTCTTAAAATGCCGTTGCTCTGGAGATATGGCATTTTCTAAAATGCCGTTGCTCCGGAGATATGGCATTTTTTAAAATGCCGTTGCTCTGAAGCAATGGCATTTTTTAAAATGCCGTTGCTCTGAAGCAATGGCATTTTCTAAAATGCCGTTGCTCTGAAGCAATGGCATTTCTTAAAATGCCGTTGCTCTGGAGATATGGCATTTCTTAAAATGCCGTTGCTCTGGAGATATGGCATTTCTTAAAATGCCGTTGCTCTGGAGATATGGCATTTCTTAAAATGCCGTTGCTCTGGAGATATGGCATTTCTTAAAATGCCGTTGCTCTGGAGATATGGCATTTTTCAAAATGCCGTTGCTCTGGAGATATGGCATTTCTTAAAATGCCGTTGCTCTGGAGATATGGCATTTTTCAAAATGCCGTTGCTCTGGAGATATGGCATTTCTTAAAATGCCGTTGCTCTGGAGATATGGCATTTCTTAAAATGCCGTTGCTCTGGAGATATGGCATTTCTTAAAATGCCGTTGCTCTGGAGATATGGCATTCTCTAAAATGCCGTTGCTCCGGAGATATGGCATTTTTTAAAATGCCGTTGCTCTGAAGCAATGGCATTTTTTAAAATGCCGTTGCTCCGGAGATATGGCATTTCTTAAAATGCCGTTGCTCTGGAGATATGGCATTTTCTAAAATGCCGTTGCTCTGGAGATATGGCATTTTTTAAAATGCCGTTGCTCTGGAGATATGGCATTTTTTTAAATGCCGTTGCTCTGAAGCAATGGCATTTTTTAAAATGCCGTTGCTCCGGAGATATGGCATTTCTTAAAATGCCGTTGCTCTGGAGATATGGCATTTTCTAAAATGCCGTTGCTCTGGAGATATGGCATTTTTTAAAATGCCGTTGCTCTGGAGATATGGCATTTTTTTAAATGCCGTTGCTCTGAAGCAATGGCATTTTTTAAAATGCCGTTGCTCTGAAGCAATGGCATTTTTTAAAATGCCGTTGCTCCGGAGATATGGCATTTCTTAAAATGCCGTTGCTCTGGAGATATGGCATTCTCTAAAATGCCGTTGCTCCGGAGATATGGCATTTTTTAAAATGCCGTTGCTCTGAAGCAATGGCATTTTTTAAAATGCCGTTGCTCCGGAGATATGGCATTTCTTAAAATGCCGTTGCTCTGGAGATATGGCATTCTCTAAAATGCCGTTGCTCCGGAGATATGGCATTTTTTAAAATGCCGTTGCTCTGAAGCAATGGCATTTTTTAAAATGCCGTTGCTCCGGAGATATGGCATTTCTTAAAATGCCGTTGCTCTGGAGATATGGCATTTTCTAAAATGCCGTTGCTCTGGAGATATGGCATTTTCTAAAATGCCGTTGCTCTGGAGATATGACATTTTTTAAAATGCCGTTGCTCTGGAGATATGGCATTTCTTAAAATGCCGTTGCTCTGGAGATATGGCATTTTTTATAATACCGTTGCTCTGGAGATATGGCATTTTTTGAAATGCCGTTGCTCTGGAGATATAGCATTTTTTGAAATGCCGTTGCTCTGGAGATATAGCATTTTTTGAAATGCCGTTGCTCTGGAGATATGGCATTTTTTAAAATGCCGTTGCTCTGAAGCAATGGCATTTTTTAAAATGCCGTTGCTCTGGAGATATGACATTTTTTGAAATGCCGTTGCTCTGGAGATATGGCATTTTTTTAAATGCCGTTGCTCTGGAGATATGGCATTTTTTAAAATGCCGTTGCTCTGGAGATATGGCATTTTTTGAAATGCCGTTGCTCTGGAGATATGGCATTTTTTGAAATGCCGTTGCTCTGGAGATATGGCATTTTTTGAAATGCCGTTGCTCTGGAGATATGGCATTTTTTGAAATGCCGTTGCTCTGGAGATATGGCATTTTTTAAAATGCCGTTGCTCTGAAGCAATGGCATTTTTTAAAATGCCGTTGCTCTGGAGATATGGCATTTTTTGAAATGCCGTTGCTCTGGAGATATGGCATTTTTTGAAATGCCGTTGCTCTGGAGATATGGCATTTTTTGAAATGCCGTTGCTCTGGAGATATGGCATTTTTTGAAATGCCGTTGCTCTGGAGATATGGCATTTTTTTAAATGCCGTTGCTCTGAAGCAATGGCATTTTTTAAAATGCCGTTGCTCTGGAGATATGACATTTTTTAAAATGCCGTTGCTCTGGAGATATGGCATTTCTTAAAAAGCCGTTGCTCTGGAGATATGGCATTTTTTATAATACCGTTGCTCTGGAGATATGGCATTTTCTAAAATGCCGTTGCTCTGGAGATATGACATTTTTTTAAATACCGTTGCTCTGAAGCAATGGCATTTTCTAAAATGCCGTTGCTCTGGAGATATGGCATTTCTTAAAATGCCGTTGCTCTGGAGATATGGCATTTCTTAAAATGCCGTTGCTCTGGAGATATGGCATTTCTTAAAATGCCGTTGCTCTGGAGATATGGCATTTCTTAAAATGCCGTTGCTCTGGAGATATGGCATTTCTTAAAATGCCGTTGCTCTGGAGATATGGCATTCTCTAAAATGCCGTTGCTCCGGAGATATGGCATTTTTTAAAATGCCGTTGCTCTGAAGCAATGGCATTTTTTAAAATGCCGTTGCTCTGAAGCAATGGCATTTTCTAAAATGCCGTTGCTCTAGAGATATGGCATTTCTTAAAATGCCGTTGCTCTGGAGATATGGCATTTCTTAAAATGCCGTTGCTCTGGAGATATGGCATTTCTTAAAATGCCGTTGCTCTGGAGATATGGCATTTCTTAAAATGCCGTTGCTCTGGAGATATGGCATTTCTTAAAATGCCGTTGCTCTGAAGCAATGGCATTTTCTAAAATGCCGTTGCTCTAGAGATATGGCATTTCTTAAAATGCCGTTGCTCTGGAGATATGGCATTTCTTAAAATGCCGTTGCTCTGGAGATATGGCATTTCTTAAAATGCCGTTGCTCTGGAGATATGGCATTTCTTAAAATGCCGTTGCTCTGGAGATATGGCATTTCTTAAAATGCCGTTGCTCTGAAGCAATGGCATTTTCTAAAATGCCGTTGCTCTAGAGATATGGCATTTCTTAAAATGCCGTTGCTCTGGAGATATGGCATTCTCTAAAATGCCGTTGCTCCGGAGATATGGCATTTTTTAAAATGCCGTTGCTCTGAAGCAATGGCATTTTTTAAAATGCCGTTGCTCTGAAGCAATGGCATTTTCTAAAATGCCGTTGCTCTAGAGATATGGCATTTCTTAAAATGCCGTTGCTCTAGAGATATGGCATTTCTTAAAATGCCGTTGCTCTGGAGATATGGCATTTCTCAAAATGCCGTTGCTCTGGAGATATGGCATTTCTTAAAATGCCGTTGCTCTGGAGATATGGCATTTCTTAAAATGCCGTTGCTCTGAAGCAATGGCATTTTCTAAAATGCCGTTGCTCTAGAGATATGGCATTTCTTAAAATGCCGTTGCTCTGGAGATATGGCATTTCTTAAAATGCCGTTGCTCTGGAGATATGGCATTTCTTAAAATGCCGTTGCTCTGGAGATATGGCATTTCTTAAAATGCCGTTGCTCTGGAGATATGGCATTCTCTAAAATGCCGTTGCTCTGGAGATATGGCGTTTCTTAAAATGCCGTTGCTCTGAAGCAATGGCATTTTTTAAAATGCCGTTGCTCTGAAGCAATGGCATTTTTTAAAATGCCGTTGCTCCGGAGATATGGCATTTCTTAAAATGCCGTTGCTCTGGAGATATGGCATTTCTTAAAATGCCGTTGCTCTGGAGATACGGCATTTCTGAAATTGCCGTTGCTCTGGAGATATGGCATTTTTTAAAATGCCGTTGCTCTGGAGATATGGCACTTCTTTAAATGCCGTTGCTCTGGAGATATGGCATTTCTTAAAATGCCGTTGCTCTGGAGATATGGCATTTCTCAAAATGCCGTTGCTCTGGAGATATGGCATTTTTTAAAATGCCGTTGCTCTGGAGATATGGCATTTCTTAAAATGCCGTTGCTCTGGAGATATGGCATTTCTTAAAATGCCGTTGCTCTGGAGATATGGCATTTCTTAAAACGCCGTTGCTCTGGAGATATGGCATTTCTTAAAATGCCGTTGCTCTGGAGATATGGCATTTTCTAAAATGCTGTTGCTCTGAAGATATGGCATTTTTTAAAATGCCGTTGCTCTGGAGATATGGCATTTCTTAAAATGCCGTTGCTCTGGAGATATGGCATTTCTTAAAATGCCGTTGCTTTGGAGATATGGCATTTCTTAAAATGCCGTTGCTCTGGAGATATGGCATTTCTTAAAATGCCGTTGCTCTGGAGATATGAGATACAATAGAGCCAATTTCATTTTTGCGAGCAAGTCTCGTCGATTCACGGCCTCTTCCAGGGCCATCTCCTGGGTCATTAGCCTATTGGAAGATGTCCTCCATCGTCTCCTCTTCCATGATGCACTTGAATTGATACTCCAGCTCAGCAGGGTGATATTCCAGTTCAGCAGGGGTGGGTGGGGCTCGAACCCACCGCTGCGGCGGACTCCGCCAAACCCCAGCCTGGCGCGTTCCCAGGTGCACCAGGCTGGGGATGAGTGAGAGAGGGTGGGAGGGCGTATAAGACATGACGGCGGAGGAGCAGCGTCGCTGTGGCGGCTGCGATTTTGTGTTTTGAAAAAAATAGGTTTTGGTCGAAAAATTTTTTGTGCTATGAAATTACTTGGCAAATCAGAAAAATACTTGTTCATTGGGAAATTTTTCGATTTTTCGGTTAAAAATAGGATTTTTTCGAAAATTTCCATCTTTTGAAAATTTTTGATTTTTTCAGATAACCTTCATAATTCAGCTCAACTTTGAGATTAGATCATGAATTAAAGTGTTTTCTAGTTCAAAATTTCATGATAAATGCAACCAAATTCTTACATTTATTGTATCTTATCAAACAAGAATGCTATGACAGTTTTTTGAAAATCTTGTTAAAAGTCAATAATTGGCCTGCAATGAGTGGTTTTGGGGCCGTCCTGGAAAATTTTTCGGCTCTGTTCCAGTTCCTTGGACCCATCGATGGGTCCTGGAGCCATGGTCTAGGGGACGGGACCCATGCTTGGGTCCCGGGACCCATAACAAGATATGAGGAAGAATATGAATTAGAAGTCTTTTATAGGAGGATTGAATGATCAAATATTCCTTTTTTTGATTTCAAACAAAAAACGAACGATGAGAAGACATTTATGAAGACGAAAAGAATCGTGTTCCTCGAATGAGACTAATAATAAACTCAGAAGCTGTTCGGCTTCTGATGTCTGACTTTTGTAAAAATAATGGTTTCTTCTCTTTTGCTAATTAATAGCTCCAACCCGGGCTCGACTGAAAAATAGTTCTTATAGCTGTTTCAAAGTAATTCAACGCATTGGAACCATATTATCAAACAACAAACAATTTCTCTGCTTCATTCTTTTCTCACATTTTCTCATGGGTCCTGGGACCCAAGCTTGGGTCCCGCGGTTCAGACCATGGGTCCCAGGACCCATCGATGGGTCCCATCACCCACCCCATGGGTCCCGGGACCCATCGATGGGTCCAAGGAACTGGAACAGAGCCAAATTTTCCACTAAACTTACCTTGCATTTTTTGTATGATTCTTATCATTCATTCGTTCACTTGTATATGAAATTTGAACCTCGATTCTCAAAAACTCGGCAAGTTAGGTGCCCATAAATGTACAAAACTTTAAACCTCTGTAACTCCTTTATATGAAGGAATTCCATAATGGCCAATGTTCCACCAATTTCCTTTTTTGGGGTGTTTTCTACATCTTCAGTCAGAAGTGAGATCTTCAGTCAGAAGTGAGATTTTTGGTGATTTTTGAAAATTTTCGATATTTTTGGAATTATTGAAAATTTTTGAAAATACATATGGCTTCTGGCACTATTGTTTTTGGTAGTCGGGAGTGTTCAAATACCGGTATAAACAAAAATCGGTAAAATAAGCAATGTGAAAACAGGGGGAAGGGCTGAATGTGAAGAGTTTTTGACAAAGAGAGTGAGAGCGGCGTGGCCTAATAGCGACAACGGACAAATGGCGTGTATCGATTTTAGAAAAAATGCAGGAAGCGTATTCTCCTCGGAAATTTTTGTCTGTTTTACAACCAGCTCTTTGTGTCAACTGCCTATCGATCAATGCATATTTTTTGCTTCAAAAAAGCCGCAACCCCCTTTTTTTCCCGTCAACTATGCTATTCCCTTGTTCTCTAATCAATACAATCCTTCCAACTTTACCATCCCCAAATTTGTCATCATACCACCTCATTGTTTAGTTTTGCATTCGCCCAGTTTGGTGACTTTTTCTTCTCCTCTCTTTTTCCGTTTTTCCCCTTTTATTGGATTTTCTATATATTTTATATTTTTGTTCTTGTAGGAAGCGATGCGGCTAGAAGCCAAGCGCAAGCAACCACAAGCAGCCAAAGACGATTTCAGGATTGGGAAGCCGAAACTTGACGGTACTAGGGCCTCTTAGATTATTGAGTTTAAATAATTTCCAATCAGTCATACACCCTTAAATGACGGGATTCTCAGAAGCTCAGCACGCTTTAAGATTTTCAATGTTTTGAGGACAGCCTCATATGAAACAGTAACTCTTAGTGTTTGGATTCTTAGAAGTTGAACCGCAATTTCAGACATTTTTTTCCCCAGAATTTTTTCTATTCTCTTCTAAATTTAGACTGTTATCGTTTTGACTGTTTTTGGAATATCGAAATAATGTAAACTCTGGTACTTCAAAAAAAGTCTTTGTTTTTTTTCCATCTCTACAACTTGTTCAGAACAGCAAAGTAAAGTTTCGAGTAATTAAAAACTTTGTGGTTCGAAAGAAGTAGCTCATTTATTATCTACATTCGTAAGCTTAGAGCCAAATTGTGAGAAATTTCAGAAATTCTGAATCCTAGAAGCCGGAATATTTGAAAAAATTGAAAATAACGTTTCAAACCTAACACTCTCGCTTTCCAATTGTCTCCTCTCTTCCACCACCATCTATTCACCAATCCGTCGTAAATGAAAATGCACTTGCGATGAATAAGAGTTGTGACAGTTTCCTCCCACATCGATACGGATTTCCAGATATACTTTGCTGGGTAAAAATTTTCTGAGCCCCCGAGGCCGTAAATCGACAAGACTGAGTTCGCCCGCAAGAATGATGGATGGAGATGGAGAAGGAGGACAATCTTCCAACAGGACAACGATCCAGGGGATGGCCCTGGAAGAGGCCAAAAATCGACGAGACTTGCTCGCAAAAATGACGAAAGGACCTTGTGGAGGAGGAGGATCCTTTTGTCCACATACCAAAATTTTGGCTCTATTGCTTCTTGGAGAAAAATGTTAATTTTTCACGAAAAATTTTGAAATGTCATGTTCTGAGTGCCGTACTGAAAAAACTTTCACTTTTTCTTTTGAGATGTTTGTGAATATTGAATCATCAACTAATTGGGAGTTATCAGTCAGAATATTTCACAAGGTTGCGCTGTGACTTAAAGTCGAAAAATGAGAAAATGGTTAACTGAAAATGAACATAAATTTGGTCTATTACTTATCCAGTTAGTTCTTGAAGCTCTAATCCTCCATTTTAATTTCCGTATCCGTTTTTTTTTCATATTGATTTGTATTTAGCATAGACAAATGACACGATTTGCAATAAAGAGCATTCACAAGATGCGACTATATGGAACTTTTGAGGGGACGGGTTTGTTAGTCAAGGGGACGGGGACAAGTTCTCCTTTTTTCTTTTGTTTTTTTTTCCCACTTTCCTCGATCTACAAGTATTCATTCACTTTCCCTCACTCCGGAATATGACAAAATCTTTTGGTATGTTTTCATCCAGAACATTTCATGAACCTTCTTTGTCACATTTTTGGTTTATATGACTTTCAGGAATCAAAATTTCAAGTAGAAAAGAAATTACTTTCTATGGAAGCCAAACCAGAAATTACAGCTGGCTTTTTTTGGCACAATGTCCGGCTTGACCAAAAGAAAAAACATCCCTAAGAAGAGTCGGATTGGAAAACGGGATAGATATATTTTAGGAATATTAATTTTTATTTAGCATAAACAAATGACACGATTTGCAATAAATTATGAGTATTAGATCATATCAAAAAAATGCGTCTGTATGAAAATCTTTAGGGGGACGGGGCTTAGTCAAGGGGGGAAACAGTGAACAATTTTGAGGGGTTTCAATATAGCAAATTTTTAAAAAGGAATGAAGAAGGGGGGGGGGGTGGAGAATAGAAAGAGTTTTGGAATAATATGGGATGATGAGGTTATGCTAAAAAACTCAACTTTACTGGGTTGGTTCTGGGGTGTGGTAAACACGTAGGGAGACCGGTAAAAAGAATGAATGAGAATAATTGGATGTAAATCAAAAATGGGTCCGTATGTCAGTGGTTAATTACAGTAAACGACAACAAAGCAATTCCTTTAACTGTATCCAGAGTGGCTTCCACTTCCGGTTGATCTCCAAACTTTTTTGAGTTTTGGCCTGGATTACTGTTTTCGAAATCCGAATGGCTGTTGTGGATGCTTCTTCGATTCTCGATAGTTGGCTCTGACTGATTTTATTTGATCTTCATGATGATGGTGTATTCTCTTGAGGCCGTTTCTTGGACTACTGTAGGGTATAAAGCTGTAGATTGACGTTGGACTACTACTGTAGGTTGTCGATTACTGTAGGTTGGACTATTGCACTCTTCCTTCAGACTGATTGAATCTTCCTCCAGTCTTTTGTTGTAGTTCTAGCGTATCCAAAATCCCATTAAATGTCCTATCGTGTCCCAATTGTTGTTTTGGCTTTATCTCACAGTGTCCCAAGAAGTCCACTTGATGGAGAAAAGAAGGAAGAGTTGAGGTTGTTGTTGTCGAAAATGTTCAATAGGTAGATGGAGATAGAGGCGCTCTGAAAACAATAATTCATTTTGAACAACCAATAAAGTACTGTAACTCACCTAGAGCTGATGATGGATATCCATTGTTTCCAATCCCATCGTTTTCTTTAACACCCTCGTTGTTATTCTCCAGATCCTGCTCCATAAAACTGAACAAGCCCAATGGATCCCCATATGGGACTGGGTACAAACTGTTCATCTTCTTTTCGTAGATAGTTGGGATCGTCTCTAAAAAATAAAACTTATCGTACGAAAATCTAAGAGAAAATAACTCACCATCATGTACTTGACAGTATCTAGTACTACTTCCCTCGTCCATCCGGACTCCTTGAGATTCTGGATAGTGATGGTTGTGTTCGGTACCTAGATCTTGATGTTGAAGTTCTTGAGCCAGGAGAATCTTGCGCCCCCCCCCCCTTCGTTGCTATTAGGATCTTTATGGGCTGTCCTCAGATGACGTCAAAAGTTTGCATCCGAAGACCAAGAAGAGCAAAACATTTGACTTCCAACCAAAATCAAAGGTGAGCTTTTTTTCAAAAAATACTCTGAAAAGTAATAGATTTCTTTCAGCTCAACTCTGCAGGCACTTTGGAACGCGATAATTCAGCAAATATTGACACAAAATTCAAAAAATGTGAGCCAAATTTCATGGACCTAAACGAGATCTTGATGGATTTCCTATCCATACGATCACAAAAAAACTCAATATATTATTCTCTTTTTTTCCAAATATCCCAATAAACTGTGATTCTTCAAAAAATGTCTCTGTTTCTTTTTTCCATCTCTACAAATTGTTCAGAACAGAAGAGTAAAGTAATAAGCATTATAAATACTATGTAATTTGAGGGAAGAAGCTCATTTTTCATCCAAATTTGTAGACTTAGAGTTGAGTTGTGAGGAATCTTAGAAATTGTGAATCCGAGAAAGCGGAATATTTGGAAAAATTGAAAATAACGTTTCAAACCTAACACTCTGGCTTTCCAATTATCTCTTTTCATCCCATCCCCTCTCCACCAATCCGTCGTACTCAATGCCGATGCACTTGCGATGAATGGAGTTGTGACAGTTTCCTCCCAACGAATCAGATTACTAGATATCCTTTTCTGGGTGAGAATTCTCTTTCTAGATATCCTTCGCTGAGTGGGAACCCCCACGACCTTGCAACAAAAGCTGGAAGATAGGATGATCATCAGGTTTTTTCTGTTTCATCCCTACTGAAGGCGAGACGAGTCACGACAAAGATCCAAGGCCAGATTCTAAAGACGGAAATCCATCTCGGTTTTCGTTGAGATGACGGCAACTGATGGCTGGGCTTCTAGTCTCTTATCGTTGTTTGAAGACAATTTTCCAAGAATATTTTCCGCTTTTTCAATCTTCACATTCAGCAGAAATCAAAAAGGCATTGGGTGCCTAGTTCCGAAAAGATAAAATAATAGCAACACATGGTTTTTCTAGTCACTCGAACTTGGTTCTTTTGGACAATGGACGACTGAAACTTGGTGATTGAGACAAACAGACTGTGAAAAAAATCCAGTTAGAGAATTCTAATCAGTTTAGTACGAAAATTTCCCAGGAAAACCATTCTTCCGATGAAAATAGGTATTTTCAAAATTTTCGAAAATTTTCAAAAATTACCAAAAATCTCATTACTGACTAAAGATAGGTGAAATTTGATACGATTTTCGGATTCATCGTCGAATTTTGATATAGAAAACACCCCAAAATAGGAAAATGGTGGAACATTGGCAATTTTGGAATTCCTCCATATAAGCGAGTTACAGAGGTTTAAAGTTTCATACACTCATGGGCACCTAACTTGCCAAGTTTTCAAGAATCAAGCCTCAAATTTTATATACAAACAAACGATTGCACGATGAAAATCATATAAAAAAAAGCAAAGAAAGTTTAATGGAAAAATTTTTCAGGACGACCCGAAAACTACTCATTCCAGGCCAATTATTGACTTTTAACAACATTTTCAAAAAACTGTCATAACAGTCTTGGTTGATAAGACACAGTGAATGTGAGAATTTTGTTGAATTTAGCATAAAATTGTGAACTAGAAAACACTTTAATTCATGATCTAACCTCAAAGTTGAGCCGAATTATGAAGATTATCTGAAAAAATCAAAAATTTTCAAAAAATGGAAATTTTCGAAAAATTGTTTTTTTAACCGAAAAATCGAAAAATTTCCCAATGAACAAGTATTTTTCGGGTGTGCCAAATAATTTCACAGCACAAAAAATTTTTCGACCAAAACCCATTTTTTTTCAAAACACAAAATCGCAGCCGCCACAGCGACGCTGCTCCTCCGCCGTCATGTCTTATACGCCATCCCACTCTCTGTCATTCATCCCCAGCCTGGTGTACCTGGGAACGCGCCTGGCTGGGGATCCGACGTCCCCGTCGCAGGGGTGGGTTCGAGCCCCACCCACCACTGCTGAGCTGGAGTATCAGTTCAAGTGCATCATGGAAAAGGAGATTGAACGACAATTGAGACGATGAAGGAAGGAGATCTTCCAGCAAGACGGAGCAAAAATAATGGATGGAGAAACCTTGTGGATAGCCCTGGAAGAAGCCGAAAATTACCCGCAATAAAGATGGACGGATCTGGAGGAGAAGGACAATCTTCCAACAGGACAACGATCCAGGGGATGGCCCTGGAAGAGGCCGTAAATCGACGAGACTTGCTCGCAAAAATGACGCAAGGACCTTGTGGAGGAGGAGGAGGAGGATCCTTTTGTCCACATACCAAAATTTTGGATCTATGTATTGCTTCTTGGAGAAAAAAGATGATTTTTCACGAAAATTTCTGAAGTTTCATGTTTTGAGTGCCGTACTGAAAAAATTTCCACATTTTCCTTTGAGATGTTTGTGACTATCGAACCCCCTCTCTATCCCTTCATTTTACATGCTCCTTTGAACTTCCTTTTTCTCTAGATCCCCTACTATCCTGACATCTTACAGTATATCCTAGTCCCCTTCTTTATTTTGAAGTTTTCCAACTTTTCTCGATCTACAAGTGTGCATTTACTCTCCCTCACTCCTGTAAATGGCTAAACATTTTGTATGTCATCCAGAACATTTCTAAATCTTTTTCGTCTTACTTTTGTTTTATATGACTTTCAGGAATCGAAATTTCAAGTGGAAAAGCAATCGCGCTCTATTGAAGCCAATGCAGAAACAGTGAAAATTTTTGAATGGTCTCAATTTGGGAAACCTCTAAAAATTAGAGCCCTAACTTTGATGGGTTGGTTCTGGAGCGTGGTAAACACGTAGGGGGACCGGGAAAAAAATCAATAGAACCGGTTCTAAGGATTCAATAGAACCGGTTCTGAAACCTCCGGCAGAACCGGTTCTAAGATTCCAGCAGAAACGGTTCCAAAAAATTAATAGAACCGGTTCTAAGACCTCGGCAGAACCGGTTCGAAAAAATCAATAGAACCGGTTCTAAGGTCTGGCATTGTGCCAAAAAAGGAATCTGAATTTTTTGGGTTGGCTTCAATAGAGCGCAATTTCTTTTCCACTTTAACTTTCGATTCCTGAATGAGAAAAAAAACCGAAAATAAGAAGTAAAGATTTATGAAATGTTCTGGATGAAGACATACCGAGAGATTTGGCGAGAAAGTGAGAGAAAGCATACTTGTAGATCGAGAAAAGTGGAAAAACTTCATGGAAAAAAGGAGAACTAGGATCTACTGTACGATGTCAGAATAGTAGGGAATCTAGAGAAAAGGGGAGTTCAAAGGAGCATGTAAAATGAAGGGATAGAAAAGTGAAAATGGGGACTAGAGCTTCCAGAGCTGACTGGAATAGTAAGAGACCAAATTCAAGTTCATTTTCAGTGAGCAAAGCTCATACTTTGTCATTTTTCGACTTTAAGTCACAGGAAAACCTTGGGGAATTCTTTGGCTCCCAATGAGTTGATGATTCGATATTCACAAACATCTCAAAGGATAAAGTGGAAGTTTTTTCAGTACGGCACTCAGAACATGACATTTCAAAATTTTTCGTGAAAAATTAACTTTTTTCTCCAAGAAGCAATAGAGCCAAAATTTTGGTATGTGGACAAAAGGATCCTCCTCCTCCTCCTTTCGTCATTTTTGCGAGCAAGTCTCGTCGATTTACGGCCTCTTCCAGGGCCATCCACTGAATCGTTGTCCATTCAAGCTCAGCAGGGGTGGGTGGGGCTCGAACCCACCCCTGCGACGGGGTCGCTGGATCCCCAGCCAGGCGCGTTCCCAGGTACACCAGGCTGGGGATGAGTGAGAGAGAGTGGGAGGGCGTATAAGACATGACGGTGGAGGAGCAGCGTCACAGTGACGGCTGCGATTTTGTGTTTTGAAAAAAAATAGGTTCTGGTCGAAAAATTTTTTGTGCTATGAAATTACTTGGCAAACCAGAGAAATACTTGCTCATTGGAAAATTTTTCGATTTTTCGGTTAAAAATAGGATTTTTTCGAAAATTTCCATTTTTTGAAAATTTTTGATTTTTTCAGATAATCTTCATAATTTGGCTCAACTTTGAGATTAGATCATGAATTAAAGTGTTTTCTAGTTCAAAATTTCATGCTAAATGCAACCAAATTTTTACATTTATTGTATCTTATCAACCAAAGATGTTCTGACTGTTTTTTGAATATCTTGTTAAAAGTTACCAATAGGCCTGGAATGAGTAGTTTTGGGGTCGTCCTGAAAAATTTTTCCACTAAACTTACTTTGCTTTTTTTGTATGATTCTTATCATGCAATCATTCATTAGTATATAAAATTTGAGGCTCGATTCTTGAAAACTTGGCAAGTTAGGTGCCCATAAGTGTACAAAACTTTAAACATCTGTATCTCCCTTATATGAAGGAATTCCATAATGGCCAATGTTCCACCAATTTCCTTTTTTGGGGTGTTTTTTATAGCAAAATTTGACGCTGAATCCGAAAATCGTATCAAATTTTACCTACCTTCAGTCAGAAGTGAGATTTTTGGTAATTTTTGAAAATTTTCGAAATTTTTGAAAATACTTGTTTTCATCCGAAAATGGTTTTCCTGGGAAATTTTTGTCTTCAACTGAATAGAATTTGTCAACATGACTTTTTGCGCAACCCGTTTGCCTCAATCACTAAATTTCAGTCGTCCATCGTCCAATATAACCAAGTTTGAGTGACTAGAATCACCACGTTTTGAAATGTTTATATCTTTTTAGAACTAGACATCCAATGTCTTCTTAATTCCAAATATATTTTCCGGTTCTTCATTCTTCCCATTTAGCAGTAATCAAGAAGACATTGGATGTCTAGTTCTAAAAAGATATAAACATTTCAAAACATGGTGATTTTAGTCACTCTAACTTGGTTATTTTGGACGATGGACGACTGAAACTTAGTGATTGAGGCAAACGGGTTGCGCAAAAAGTCATGTTTACAAATTCTATTCAGTTGAAGACAAAAATTTCCCAGGAAAACCATTTTCGGATGAAAATAAGTATTTTCAAAAATTTCGAAAATTTTCAAAAATTACCAAAAATCTCACTTCTGACTGAAGATAAGTGAAATTTGATACAATTTTCGGATTCAGCGTCGAATTTTGCTATAGAAAACACCCCAAAAAAGGAAATTGGTGGAACATTGGCCATTATGGAATTCCTTCATATAAGGGAGATACAGAGGTTTAAAGTTTTGTACATTTATGGGCACCTAACTTGCCAAGTTTTCAAGAATCGAGCCTCAAATTTTATATACTAATGAATGATTGCATGATAAGAATCGTACAAAAAAAGCAAAGTAAGTTTAGTGGAAAAATTTTTCAGGACGACCCCAAAACTACTCATTCCAGGCCTATTGGTAACTTTTAACAAGATATTCAAAAAACAGTCAGAAAATCTTTGGTTGATAAGATACAATAAATGTAAAAATTTGGTTGCATTTAGCATGAAATTTTGAACTAGAAAACACTTTAATTCATGATCTAATCTCAAAGTTGAGCCAAATTATGAAGATTATCTGAAAAAATCAAAAATTTTCAAAAAATGGAAATTTTCGAAAAAATGCTATTTTCTTGGTCTTCGGATGCAAACTTTTGACGTCATCTGAGGACAGCCCATAAAGATCCTAATAGCAACGAAGGGGGGGGGGGGGGCGCAAGATTCTCCTGGCTCAAGAACTTCAACATCAAGATCTAGGTACCGAACACAACCATCACTATCCAGAATCTCAAGGAGTCCGGATGGACGAGGGAAGTAGTACTAGATACTGTCAAGTACATGATGGTGAGTTATTTTCTCTTAGATTTTCGTACGATAAGTTTTATTTTTTAGAGACGATCCCAACTATCTACGAAAAGAAGATGAACAGTTTGTACCCAGTCCCATATGGGGATCCATTGGGCTTGTTCAGTTTTATGGAGCAGGATCTGGAGAATAACAACGAGGGTGTTAAAGAAAACGATGGGATTGGAAACAATGGATATCCATCATCAGCTCTAGGTGAGTTACAGTACTTTATTGGTTGTTCAAAATGAATTATTGTTTTCAGAGCGCCTCTATCTCCATCTACCTATTGAACATTTTCGACAACAACAACCTCAACTCTTCCTTCTTTTCTCCATCAAGTGGACTTCTTGGGACACTGTGAGATAAAGCCAAAACAACAATTGGGACACGATAGGACATTTAATGGGATTTTGGATACGCTAGAACTACAACAAAAGACTGGAGGAAGATTCAATCAGTCTGAAGGAAGAGTGCAATAGTCCAACCTACAGTAATCGACAACCTACAGTAGTAGTCCAACGTCAATCTACAGCTTTATACCCTACAGTAGTCCAAGAAACGGCCTCAAGAGAATACACCATCATCATGAAGATCAAATAAAATCAGTCAGAGCCAACTATCGAGAATCGAAGAAGCATCCACAACAGCCATTCGGATTTCAAAAACAGTAATCCAGGCCAAAACTCAAAAAAGTTTGGAGATCAACCGGAAGTGGAAGCCACTCTGGATACAGTTAAAGGAATTGCTTTGTTGTCGTTTACTGTAATTAACCACTGACATACGGACCCATTTTTGATTTACATCCAATTATTCTCATTCATTCTTTTTACCGGTCTCCCTACGTGTTTACCACACCCCAGAACCAACCCAGTAAAGTTGAGTTTTTTGGCATAACCTCATCATCCCATATTATTCCAAAACTCTTTCTATTCTCCACCCCCCCCCCCCCTTCTTTATTCCTTTTTAAAAATTTGCTATATTGAAACCCCTCAAAATTGTTCACTGTTTCCCCCCTTGACTAAGCCCCGTCCCCCTAAAGATTTTCATACAGACGCATTTTTTTGATATGATCTAATACTCATAATTTATTGCAAATCGTGTCATTTGTTTATGCTAAATAAAAATTAATATTCCTAAAATATATCTATCCCGTTTTCCAATCCGACTCTTCTTAGGGATGTTTTTTCTTTTGGTCAAGCCGGACATTGTGCCAAAAAAAGCCAGCTGTAATTTCTGGTTTGGCTTCCATAGAAAGTAATTTCTTTTCTACTTGAAATTTTGATTCCTGAAAGTCATATAAACCAAAAATGTGACAAAGAAGGTTCATGAAATGTTCTGGATGAAAACATACCAAAAGATTTTGTCATATTCCGGAGTGAGGGAAAGTGAATGAATACTTGTAGATCGAGGAAAGTGGGAAAAAAAAACAAAAGAAAAAAGGAGAACTTGTCCCCGTCCCCTTGACTAACAAACCCGTCCCCTCAAAAGTTCCATATAGTCGCATCTTGTGAATGCTCTTTATTGCAAATCGTGTCATTTGTCTATGCTAAATACAAATCAATATGAAAAAAAAACGGATACGGAAATTAAAATGGAGGATTAGAGCTTCAAGAACTAACTGGATAAGTAATAGACCAAATTTATGTTCATTTTCAGTTAACCATTTTCTCACTTTTCGACTTTAAGTCACAGCGCAACTTTGTGAAATTTTCTGACTGATAACTCCCAATTAGTTGATGATTCAATATTCACAAACATCTCAAAAGAAAAAGTGAAAGTTTTTTCAGTACGGCACTCAGAACATGACATTTCAACATTTTTCGTGAAAAATTAACATTTTTCTCCAAGAAGCAATAGAGCCAAAATTTTGGTATGTGGACAAAAGGATCCTCCTCCTCCACAAGGTCCTTTCGTCATTTTTGCGAGCAAGTCTCGTCGATTTACGGCCTCTTCCAGGGCCATCTCCTGGATCGTTGTCCTATTGAAACATCTCTTTTCTCCTTTCCAGTAGAGCTGTGTTGATGCTTCTGTTTGGAGGACGTGGATCATCACCATCGGAGGAAGGCCATCTCCTAGGCATTGTCTTGTTGGAAGACTATCCTCCATCATCGTCTCCTTTGTCAGCAGGGGTGGGTGGGGCTCGAACCCACCCCTGCGACGGGGTCGCTGGATCCCCAGCCAGGCGCGTTCCCAGGTACACCAGGCTGGGGATGAGTGAGAGAGGGTGGAACGGCGTATAAGACATGACGGCGGAGGAGCAGCGTCGCTGTGACGGCTGCGATTTTGTGTTTTGAAAAAAAATAGGTTTTGGTCGTAAAATTTTTTGTGCTATGAAATTATTTGGCAAACCAGATAAATACTTGTTCATTGGAAAAATTTTTGATTTTTCGGTTAAAAATAAGATTTTTTCGAAAATTTCCATTTTTTGAAATTTTTTGATTTTTTCAGATAATCTTCATAATTCGGCTCAACTTTGAGATTAGATCATGAGTTAAAGTGTTTTCTAGTTCAAAATTTTATGCTCAATTCAACAAAATTTTAACATTTACTGTATCTCATCAACCAACGATGTTCTGACTGTTTTTTTGAAAATGTTGTTAAAAGTCAATAATTGGCTTGGGATGAGTAGTTTTGGGGTCGTCCTGAAAAATTTTTCCATTGAACTTACCTTGCTTTTTTCGTATAATTCTTATCATGCAAACGTTTGTTTGTATATGAAATTTGAGGCACAATTCTTGAAAACTTGGCAAGTTAGGGGTCCATAAGTGTACAAAACTTTAAACCTCCGTAACTCGCTTATATGGAGAAATTCCATATCTGCCAATGTTCCACCATTTTCCTATTTTGGGGTCTAGTCTACATCAAAATTCGACGCTGAATTCAAAAATCTTATCAAATTTCACCTATCTTCAGTCAGAAGTGAGATTTTTGGTAATGATTGAAAATTTTCGAACATTTTGAAAATACTTGTTTTCATGCGAAAATGGTTTTCCTGGGAAATTTTCGTCTTCAACTGAATAGAATTTGTCAACATGACCTTTTGCACAACCCGTTTGCCTCAAGCACTAAGTTTCAATCGCCCATCGTCCAAAATAACCAATTTTGAGTGACTAGAATAACGAGGCTTCGAAATTTTTATATCTTTTCGGAACTAGGCACCCAATGCCTACTTGATTCCTGCTGAATGTAAAGAATGAAGGACCGGAAGATATACTTGTAAACTGGTTTTCAAACAACGATAAGTGACTAAAAGCCTAGCCATCAGCTGCCGTCATCCCAACGAAAACCGAGATGGTTTTCCGTCTTTCGATTCTGTTTTGGAAATTCATCGTGGCTAACAGGAATAGATAGCTGGCATTTTTTTGAGCATGTTTTGTCTACATACCAAAATTTTGGCTCTCTTTTTTTCCTTTCTTCCTTAGAGATGCTTGTGTATATTGAATCAGCAACTCATTGGAAGTTATCAGTCAAAAAATCTCCCAAGGTTTCACGATGACTTAAAGTTGGAAGATGACAAAATATGAGCTTGGCTTCCTGTAAATGAACGTATCCATACATGGTTGGAGGGGTCATTTTTTATGAAATCGAAAGATCTTGTGACCATGAGTAGTACTCTTTGAAACTAACAGCATCACAAAATTTGAACAGAACAAAAGATGATGCGGTTATGCTGGAGCACTCAACAGTGGTTTGGTTTTGGGGCATGGTAGACATGTAGGGGGACCGGGAAAAACAAAGAATGAGAATAAGTAGATATAAATGAAAAATGGGTCCGTATGTCAGTGCTGAATTTCGAAAAACGATAACATAGTAGATCTTTGTAGTAGGTTACTGTAGTAGGTTACTGTATTTTATCAAAATACTTAATCCATCCATCATAATAAACACCGATCCTCTGTCCTATGATGATCTTGGCAAAGATACAGAAGGGTTTGACTATTTTGACTGAGGAATCAATGCTGAAAGTGCTGTATTATAGGCTATGTTCTAGGAATTACTGTAGTTCTCTTGATCTGTGTTTATTCATCCGCAACGATTATTGTGATTCCAACAACAGTTACAGAGCAACCTTTCTGGGCCCAGAGAGTCTTCCTCTTTTGGGTGGTCTCAAAAGTTCCTCGACTCTCGACCTGGATTACTGTAGTCGGAATTTTCGTGGTTGTTGTGAATGCCTTCTCGATTCTCGATAGTGGGCTCTGATTAATCTCTTGGTGTCCCTTCATGATGATGGTGTTCTCTCTTGAAGCCTTTTCTTGGAGGGTGGACAACTACTATAGTTTGATGTTGTGCTGCTACTGTAGGATGTAGACTCTGCCTTTAGAATGATTCAATCTTTTGCCAATTCTTTGATGTAGTTCCCATTTCTCCTAAATCCCAGTAAACGTCTCATTGTGTCCCACTTGAGGTTTATGCTTGTACACCACCGTATTCCAAGGGGTCCACTCAATGTAGGTAAAAAATAAGTTGAGGTTGCTCTTGCTCGGAGGTATCGGAAAGGTGAGAAATGGAAATATAGGGGAAAACAGAAATTATTAGGGTGTTCAATAAGTTTCTGTCCATTTTCGAAAAAAAATTCTTTTTCTCTTATTTTGATGAAATCCAACAGGGGGACTCCAATATTTATATCATTATTATTGCCAAGTGTCTGGTCAGAATCGGACGCGTTGCGGTCTTTCTACTCTCTAAACTGAAATTGCTAGGGATCAGAGTCTGTGACTTCTATATTTTTGATGCTCCTCGGAAAATGTTGATTATATCTCTTTATGGCTGTGTGGTACTGAACAATCTATTGTGAATGAAGAGTATTAGACTTGCACTTCAAAATGGTCATACCAGTTAACTCTCTCGGGATCACGCACGCTCAACGGCAATCATTAAAAATAGTTGCTGGCTGAACATTGTGCCTTTTTTCAAAACATGAACCCTTTTTAGTGCCTCATGATAGTTGACGATTCCTGGTTTTTTCTCACTTACTGAAAAAAACATTCAGCATTATATAAAATCATTTGTCAAGGCTTTTCTATCTCACCCATCGTTTCCTGAATCAAAAATTGAGTCTCGGTAGCTTTTCAGTAAATAACACTTTTTGAAAGAAACATTGAGTTTTCCAGTGTCTCAATAACTATGAGAATAGGTGCAATTTTATCACAAGAAGCCACTGGATACTCGCAAAAAATATTGGGGCTGCTGCCTGACCGAGTCGTTAGGGAAACAACTAAACACAGCGCATGTATTACGCTGAAATTTTGTCCCCTCGAAATATTCATAGAAATTTTCAAAGATTTTTTCTATAAATTTTTATTGCTTTGGCAAATTTTTAAAGTATGGCAAGTGAGGCCATGATGGCATAAGAGGGGATGGTAGAAATGTCGCTCATCCCATCTCTTGTTGCTCTTCGCAACAACACCAATTGGGAAATTGTCGACTTTTGACTTTGAGAGGCAGTAAGTCAGCTAGTTACATGGATGATGTTGAATCTTTTTATAGAAAACTTATAAATTCACTGTCAATGATAGTGGCAAAAAATCAAAACAGGCCATTCACTTTCCGCTGAAATATCGAAAAACGTAGACACGTACCCAAAATCAATTTTTGACAGAGGTTGTACTTTAAAGCTTTTCTAGGTCGGGAACGGCAACAGAAACTCAGAAATTTCAGTACTATGCAAAGCAACAACTTACTTCATTATGACAAAGTTAAAGCATTCTAGCTGTATTGACAACAGTACAGAAGTGGCTTAAAGATGACACTTGAAAATGGACAGTAACTTATTGAACACCCTAATAATTTCGAAACCCCATCTGTTACTCACCTAGAACTGATGATAAATAGAATTCATAAATTCTATGATAACTCTCGACTCTAATTTCACAAATTTAGATGAAAAATTAGCTCCTTTTCTCAAATCATTGCGTATTTCTATTTCTTATTTCTTCACTCTTCTGTTCTGAACAGTTCGTAGAGATGGACAAAAACAGAGACATTTCTTGAAGTATCAAAGTTTATTTTCGGAAAGAAGAAAAATAACATAATAATATTTGCTAGTGACCGCATGGATTGGAAAAAGAATACTGGCATGAAAGTAGGAGAAAAACAGGAATTTTTGACATTTAGGAGAAACAAGAGCATCAAAACAAAACATCAGAAAGCCGAGCGAACTTCAGAAAAGAGAGGGAGATCCAAAAATTGAAAACCGGACAAGGTGAAGCGAGGTTAGATGGTTCGAATTTGACCATCCTCCTTCATTGCATCTTCCTTCTTGAAATCCAACAAAATCTCCTTCTGGTCCATGAAATTTGGCTCGAAATTTTCGAATTTTGAGCCAATTTGTGCCGGATAGTTGCCGTCCAATGTGCCGGCAAAGTAGAACTGAAAGAAATCCATAGTTTTTCAGAATAATTTTCGAAAAATATCTCACCTTTGATTTTGGCTCAAAATCGAACTTCTTGCACTTTTTGATCTCCAGATGCCCACTTTTGACGTTATCGGGGGGAAATCCAATTAAGGTCCTAATAGTTGTTTCTGCATCTTTCTTTTGTGGGTGCCAAATTTTTAATAGTATCTCTTGCTCCACGATGGGGGGAGGGGTGGCAGGCTAAAAAAGAAAATTTTGATTTCAAAAAGGTTGTCTAAAGTGCTAGCTCCAGAATAAAAACTCACCTACACCATTCTAGACGATGATTCTTTTGGCTTGTAAAGGTTTTGTAAGCGTCATTGATGTCTGAAAATGAAAGATTTGTGAAAATAGGAAACGGGGTGGAACGATCACATTGAGACTCTACTCACCTTGACTAATACGATTTCGAACCGCTTGGTAGCACCATCAAAACATTTTGATCTACCTCTAGAGCGATAACGGTCTCTCCTTGCCGCACACTCTCTAATTTACTCTAACCTCCCTCCTTTCTCTGCGATTCTTCTCACGCTCACTCTTCCCTCATTTGTCATCACAATCATTTCATTTACCGCTCGGCATTTTTTTTTTCATTTTTTGATTAGTCTTTCGTTTCCGAATTTGCTTATTTATGATATTTTTTGTCCCTTCCCCCTCAGTGTTCCTTCGATTAAATATTTTAAATTTCCAGGCAAACGAAAACATGGGATACGTCGAGAACATGGGATACATCGAGAACATGGGATTCATAGAGAACATGGAATACATCGAGAACATGGAATACATCGAGAACATGGGACACATCGAGAACATGGAATACACAAAAGGAACTATCATGATTTCCATGGGATGACCCCACCTGGGAAACCTGCACAGACAAAAAGGATCAATGCGGAATTAAAGGATCAAAGCCACTATGATCTTCATGGAATGACAGGAAAGGCAAAAAAGGAACATTGACAAATCTGCCATGATTGCACAGCTGGATAGCGATGCCAAGAAGAAACGAAGCGACAAAAGAAACCGACCAGGAATGCAGACAACAATCGAAAATAATGTATACACAGTGCAACTGAGCCCGGTATGCCAGTAGGGTGGCTCAATGGATCTACAATAAATGTGGTCATTCGAAACAACGGAGGAGCAAAGGTTAGTTTTTTGATATTTAAAGTTATGAACCTAACTTTCAATTACCAATAACTTCATGCCAACTTTTAAATTTTTTTCAGTTATTGCGATGACGGTTTACCAGTAGAAGATTCATAGCCTGAATTTGAGGCCTTACATGGAAACTATCGAGAACATGGGAAACAAAAAAGCAACTATCAGGATTTCCATGATTGACCAGAAGGACGCAGGATGTCTTGTTTGAGGTCAGTTCGCCCGAAATCTCTCAAATTGATTGTTCGGTCTCGTCTCATGTCTTTACATCAATGACACATGCAAAACCTGCATAGACCACAGAAATCAATCTTCAGCAAACGGATCGAAACCTCTGTGATCTTCATGGGATGACGAAGGATGTCCATGTGATCAAAGTGGGACGGATCAAAAGAAGGACTACCAAAGTGGTGATCTGGTGAGCCACGCTGGAATAAGGGAAAACTCAAGAAACAACAGAAGGTAGCGTTTGGAAGAATGGGAGCTAAGGTTTCGGTGAGTGCTTTTTATACGCCGATTGAAGATGAATTTTTCTAGGCCATCCACTGAACGTAGGGTTTTGGAGATCCAGTATTCCTTTTATAAACTCAAAATGTTTTATTTTCAGACGTCCATCTGGAAGAGGATCACAGACAAATCTGCCAGGATTGCCCAGCTGGATAGCGATGCCAAGAAGAAACGAAGTGACAAGAGAAACCGACCGACAAGGCCAACAACAATCGAGAATAATGGATAAATTGTGCCACTGAGCCCGGTGTGGCAGTAGGATGGCTCAGTGGATTTACAATTAAAGTGGTCATTGGGAACGACGGAGGAGCGAATGGTTAGTTTTTTCTTAATGTTTACAGTTTCGAAACCAATTTCCAATCACCAATAACTTCTTGTCAACCTTTCCAATTTTTTTCAGCTCCAATCATGACGGCTTACCAGAAGAAGATCCAAAGCCTGAATCTAAGGCCTCATGCATGACGCCACCGGGATTCAAAAATAGTACAATTCAAGTTTAGAAATGAAAAAATAACGAAATTACAACTATTAGGACTTTCATGGAATGACCTGAGGGACGCAGGATGTCTTGATTGAGGTTAGTTTTCAAGACCAACACTATGAAATAGGATTTTGGAGATCTAGCACTTTGAACTTCCTTTTTGAATTCAAAATGTCTTATTTTCAGACTGCCCACTGGGAGAGGAACATTGAAGAAATTGACAAGACGCCAAGAAGAAACGAAATGACAAGAGAAACCGATCGACAATGCAGACAAAAATCAGAAATGAAGAATACAGTGTGCCCCTGGAATTGGTATGGCAGCATTTGGATGGCTCGGTGGATCTACAATGAATAGGGTGATTCGAAACGACGGAGGAGTGAAAAGTTAGTTTTTTGATGTTTACAGTTTCGAACCCAACCTAAAATTACCAATAACTTCATGTCAACTTTTTCTATCTTTTTCAGCTCCAATCATGACGGCTTACCAGAAGAAGATTCATAGCCTGAACCTAAGGCCTCATACATGACGACACCGGCATTCAAAAAAAGTACAATTGAAAAATTTGAAATGAACAAACTACGAAGGGACAACTATTAGAACTTTCATGGGATGACCTGAAAGATGCATGATGTCTTGATTGAGGTTAGTCGAATTGAGGTTAGTTTTCTAGACCAACACTACGAAATATGATTTTGGAGATCTAGTTGAACTTTGAACTTCCTTTTTGAATTCAAAATGAATGTCTCATTTTTAGACTGCCCACTGGGAGAGGAACACTGATGAAATTGACAAGACGCCAAGAAGAAACGAAATGACAAGAGAAACCGACCGACAATGCCAACAACAGTCGAAAATAATGGATACACTGTGCCACTGAGTCCGGTACGGCAGTAGGATGGCTCAATGGATCTACAATGAATGTGGTCATTTGGAACGACGGAGGAGCCAACGGTTAGTTTTTTGATGTTTACAGTTCCAACCCCAGATTCGATCACCAATAACTTCTTGTCAATTTTTTCAATTTCTTCAGCTCCAATCATGACGGCCTACCAGAAGAGCTCCAATCATGACGGCCTACCAGAAGAAGACCTTGCACATGACATTCAAATATAGTACAATTCAAGTTTTAAAATGAACATATTACAAAGTATTATGACTTCCATGGAATTACCTGAAGGACGCAGGATGTTTTGTTTAAGGTTAGTTTGTCCAAAATCTCTCACATTTATTGTTTAGTCTTGTCTCATATCTTTACAAATCTCTCATTTTTAGATATCAATGACACCTGGGAAACCTGCGCAGACCAAAAGGACCAATCTCGAACGAAAGGATCAAAGCCACTATGGTCTTCAGGAAAAGACCATCAAAAAAATATCTTTTGATTTCCAAACTATCTAATCTTGTTTCACCTCGCCCGAAATTAAGTTGTTTATCTCTCTCATTCGCTTTCCTGATTTTCTTTCAAATTTCTCATGCTTCTTCAATTGTTTTTAGTATATCAGATCCCATTTCCTTACCAGTATCTTCTGTTCTGTACTCCTGTTCTATCCATACAATCTCTTATTACTTTGTCTTCCCCCTCATCTCGTTTCCGAAAGACTTAATGAATTTTCATGATGAAAGAAATTGTCTATTTTCTGCAATCTCTATAAATTGTTCAGATTTCAAAATTTACTGGTGAACTCAGAAAAAACCTGTGGGAGCCTGGAGATAGTTGAAAACATCAAAAGCATGATGTTACATTCCCTCCAGTTTACATTTTTTTCATAGGTTTTTGCAATCTTTTGGTTTTTCTTCTGCGTTTTCTCTTATCTATTTCGTTGCATTGTTCTTTGATGAGAGTAGTGTAATAAATGTCCTCCTTCTTCTTTTGTTCTACACTTTTGTTGCCCGCGTCTTGTTTCCCCTCCTCTTTTCCATTTCTCTGCCCTCTATCTCTTGCCAACTGACAGATGGGTTGCCCGAGTTTCTTTCATTTTTCTATCACACATACGTTGAGTTTCGACTAGTTTATTGAAAATACATTTTGAATGAAGTGCAGAAATATAAAGTTACAAGAAACTTAAAAATTTGTTCCAATACTCAATTCTTCTCTTTGCTGCCTATATTTGTCTTTCCCGCTATTTTTCCTCTACTATCTTTGTCCTTTGACGTCACCATTCCAAACATCAGAAAGGCTGTGAACTTCTTGGCTAGGTAAAAAACAATTTTCCACAATAATTAAATTCAATTTTTTCCGGATATGATCTAATAGCCAATTAGAGGGCGTGGGGTGGTTGTCCCATTCCAGAACGATTCTTCTGCAAAACACGATTAGCATTATTGGAGATGGTTAGACTGCCGCCGCTCCAAAACTGTCATAAAAAAAGCCCATCAGGTAAATTCTGCACTGCAATTGGAAACAATAAACTTATATATTTTCAGAAAATACTCGTTCTTCCGAGGTCTTCGTTTGAGTGTTCAACAAATTCACTACTTGGCGGCGGATTTCATTGAAAACCCGACACGCCACATGGAGGAAATCGCCGACAACTTTCGGATTGATAAGAATACTGTAAGTGAGGTCCACGAGTGGTTCCGCGACCTTACCCAAGAGTGGTTTTTTCAAACCATAGAGAACAACCCTGTCCATACGCTTAAAAAAGGTATGACTACACCAAAAATAAAAGATAATTTTTCTTCCATTTAGGAAAGTTTGTTGAAATCTATGAAATTGCGATGTTTCGGGCAAAATATAATCGGGGTCATATGGTAGATCTGGTTGGATTTTTGGATTCCTGGAAAGGAACACTAATAAGGTAGATTTAATACGGTTTTCTGAAGCGTAAACTTGCAAATTTGTTTCAGATAGCGTTGTTCCAGGTGATCAAACGTCATGCCAGGCTTCTGTAGCTCATAATCAGATGTTATGTGAAACCTGGTATGATCTTTGAAAAAAAATGACATCAAAAATCGATTTTTCAGGAACAACGATTATCAGTGATGGCTGGGCCGCCTACAGAAGAATATCCCAGATTCCTGGCAGGCGATACAAGCACAAAGTCATCAATCACAAGCTCCATTTTGTAAGCCCCACGAACCCTACCAACCATACCCAAGGGATCGAAGCTTATTGTGGAGCTCTGAAGTCATCTCTCAAAGGCCGGCACGGACCTCGGGACTATATGACCAAAGGGCATTTTTATAACAACGCCGTGAGGATGACTCTAATCTTCAAACGGACCACAAATGCGGGTACGGAGGAACCAAAAGTTCAACCACAAGGACAAGGAAAGTGAAAAGTAATGGCTGGAAAGAAAAGAAAAGCGGCAGCAAGAAGAAGAATTGAGTATTGGAACAAAATTTCAAGTTTCTTTAATTTTATATTTCTATTCTTTATTCAAGATGTATTCTTAATAAACTAGTCGAGACTAAATGTATGTGTGATAGAATAATGAATGAGACTCGAGCAACCCATCTGTCAGTAGGCAAGAGATAGTGGGGAGAGTAGTGGAAAAGAGGAGAGAGAACAAGATGAGGGTAACAAAAGTGTAGAGCATAATAAGAAGGAGTACAACTATTACACTTCTCTTATCAAACAACAATGCGACGTACGAAATAAATAAAAGGAAACGCAAAAAAAAACAACGAAAAAAAAATTTGCAAAGTCATCTACCCTGTCAATTTTCAAATGTTCGAAATCGTCAAACATTTTCCAGAATAATCCAGATTTCTTTCTTCTAAATACTTTTGCTCCAACCTGCTTTCGACGTGATCATGACAACAAGAAACGCAGAGACACATATTCACAACTCAACATTATCAGAAATGGATTCTCAGCCAGCATTTGAGCTCCGTCAATTTTCGATATCTTTGAGCAACACAAACAAGGAAAGGCAGGTGATTCGGATGTGAAAATTTAAAACAGAGTTAAAGTTCAACTTGTCTCTTTGACGGTGTCCCCTCGATTCTTCATAGAAGGTGTCGGCTGAGATGGGTTTCCTGAGATTGCTCAGAGACATGTGAGTCTATTTTTTTTCTATTTTTTTTTCAATAGTATTTCAATTTTTATTATCTAGTCGTGAATTTCATATTCTAGGTGTACACTCATCTTAACAAAATCCAGGACAAAGTGCTCAAAACAACCAAGGTGAGGGTTTTTGATTATTACACGTTTTGCTTTGAGATATGAGATATGCCCAAAGGGTTTATCTCGGGAACCATTCTTAACAGAATAGGAAGAAGATCAAATTATGTTCGAAAACTTTTGGGCCAACCTAATAGCTATATTTCCTACAGAAAATCGTTGCTGACCTACTTATGAAAATTTTGTGACTTGGAAAAGATTCATCTTAAGTCATCGATCCCAATCACCCAATTAGAGGACCGTACACCCCTATTCAAAAAACTAGGTCAAAAGGCACCTGTGATCATTTCAGCTATCAACTGCCCAGTCAACCATCTCTCATCCCTTAAGGATACAGTACCCTTCCCAAGCAGAGACAGTTATGAATAGGAAGTTCCATGACCTAGATATTAAAATTTTGATACCTGGGAATGATTGCTGACATATTAACAACCCTATTCCCAAAGTTTTAGACCTCTAGCTTAAAGTTCATTTCCTAGGTCACCAGGGCTCATGGAGCCATCATCCAGTCAGCACTCTCCAGTCATTCACCTGTCATTCTTAGGGGTCAGATATATGAAGAAATCCAACAAGAAATCGTGACCGGCACCACAATTTTAGGGTTGACCCTCCACGTTTTGCCACGTTTCACTGTCAATGTGTTGGAAATTTCCCTCAGAAATTTCAGTCTTGAATTTTCCTCTGCTCCTAGCTCTTCGTGCTCTCCCTTTCTGCCATTTTACAGTGAGTTTTGAGTAGGAAAATCTTAATTATCAGCAACATATCTTTTCAGTCTACCATGCCTCTCTACCCCGGACAGGTTCTTAACGGAAGATACCAAGTTGTTGCCGAAGTTGGTAGTGGACACTTCTGTATCGTGTACTCCGGAGTCGATAAGAAGAACAACGATGCTCCAGTCGCTATCAAGGCTCTCAGAGAGGATCGCCATTGTGATCTCCATCGTGAGTACGACTCTCTTCAAGGATTGGAAGATCATATGTACACAGCTACGCCGATTGTTTACGGAGATGGTTCCGACAATCAGACCTACTATGGTGAGTTTGAAACTAAAAAATTTGTAACAGAGAAAGAAAAACGAACTTTTGAACTTTTGAAACAAAAATCCACAAAAAACCTTTTGGAATCCAAAAAAAACCTCGATTACTTTCAAGTTTTCTATCATTTAATAATTTGATACAACTTTAACCTAATATACTTCTTCAGTGACCTCTTTGGAGGGTCAGGAACTGTTCCAACTGGGTTGCGAAACCATTGGTTGCCTCCCCGAACGAGTCGGTATGAAAATCATGCTCCACGCTCTGATGGCTCTTCAAAACCTTCACCAACAAGGAAAGACCCACGGAGACATTAGCTCCCGTAATATGGTGCTTAGCAAGACCGCTGGGGTGAGTTAACCTCATTTCTTATGAACAAAGACTGAATTTGCATTTTCAGAAAGGTTCGATACTTCTCGTGGATATGGCGTTGAGCAGAGACTTCTATGAGCTTGGAGCCAAGAGAGACATTGGAGATATGATCTCAGCCATGTCTTTGTTCAACAATTCGATTTTCTACAAAACGATTGCCAGGGAGTATTCCGAGAAGAAATATTCTATTGCCGAGTTGATCGCGATGATCAAAGCACATTACGCTATCGGAGAGGATGAACAACTTGACTTCAATGAGCAATGAACTCATTTACTTGTATTTTCATTGTGTTCCATATGATATTCCTTACTTGAATAAACGATCTTTGAATTTTATCTGGAACAGTTTTGAATATTTTCAGAGAAACCAAAAATAGGTATGATTCCAAAAAGTCATAAGACTTTTGCGTACAGACAATGAATCTTCCTGCAGTAGAAGTCGTTTTGTGTAGCTTCTCTCACTTGTTCTATTTGATTCCGAAATCTCCGTCTTTCTGAAGCAGATGAGACAGTAGTCTGATTGAACGAAACCTGGAAACCTGACTGAACGTGAGAAAAATAACATTATAATGCGGTTTTCTATCAATTGCCACAGTTTCGATCCGAAAAGATGATATTGTTGGTGGACTATTGCCAGAACTAGTTGCAAAACTAGTCGAACTAGTTTTAAAACTAGTAGAACTAGTTCCAGAGATGATTTGGCTAGATGAATTGTTCTTACGTGTGGATAATCAAGTTAGACACTTTTTTGAGGAGGTATGAGTTTGGTCATTGATCACAATGGATTCTGAATCTCAGAAATCACCGACTTGTCATTCATTGATAAAGAGAAAGAATGGCCAAAAGATTGAAGATACTCTTTTGTTCAGACAGGAGATTTATATGTCATGAGGTTGTTTGGATGCTGAGATTTTAAGATTCTGAGATTTCTGAAGCTAATTTGAATGTTAAAACCAATGAAAAATAGGAATCAAGACAGTCTTGAAATTGAATTTAGAGAATTTTTTCTTTTCAGAACTAGTTTCAGAACTAGTACAGCTAGTTTTGAAACTAGTAGAACTAGTTCCAGAACTAGTTATAAAACGCCGTGAAACGAAAGAAAAATAACACGAAAAGTCATTTGGAACAAAAATCTGCCCACAATTATCACTGAAATACCGGAATTGCTAGGTGGTCCTACATTAGGTCTGTTTGTTCTTGACTCAGTTTTTTGAATTTTTCGTGCCGTATAATGTCGTTGTCCTCTTATGTGTCAAGGTGAAAACTTCCGGATGGTTTAGCTGCTATGGGACCTGCGAACCCTAAGTAGGAAGTTTGGAAAGCCAAGTGCGCGGATTTTTCCAGGTGAGCCCTATAAATCGTAAACACTCTGTACAGCGATAATTGGGGACAGATGTCGATTTGAATTTTTTCAAAAAGTTGGATTTTAGACTTTATTGGGAAAGATGAAATGAGAAAAATTGACCAAAATGACCAAATCCTTAGATTCCTCACGGAGAATATTGATTTTATTAATAGTTGAAGATATTATGATTGCGGCAAGAAAACGAATTTCCACAAATAATTAGATTTTCATATTCCTATTCAGATCTTCCAACATTGCCTGGTACTTCTCCATCATCTTGTCTCGGAACTGAAAATGATAATCCTTTTTTTTCAAATTTCCCTTCATAATATTACAGCATCCTTTTCAGGCCCCCGTCCCGTTTTGCCAGATACCCGTCCCGCTTTGCCAGATTTCTTTTTTTTCTCTGTTCCCCCAGGGCGTACAGGAGAATGAGGGAAGGGAAGCGCCGTTTGCAGTGAGGATATGGTGTGAAATGTATCATATTTCGGAGCCGTTTTTCATCTTCTTCCTGGGATCTTTTAAGGTAACGACCTAGTGAATTTGAAAGCCCATACTCATATCATTAAATGAGCAAATTTAGAAAAATGTTTATGTCGGTATGAAAAAAGGTTCCCTCGTTAGGGATTAAGAGTGTCAATCTGGACAACCTGATAATGAAGACACACTGAACACTGACAGCAGTGAACACACAATATGGAGAGAGGAGATAATCTTAAAGAGGCTGCCTTCCCAAGAGAAGATTCCCATGGACAGTTAGTGTGAGAAGATAATTGAGTGACAGGTTGATGGACTTTTTATTAGAACAAAAAAACAAAGATGTAAAAAGTGCAAACTTTGATGTACAGATTCGTTAGCACTATGATTTATTACAAAAGTGGTAATTTCAAAACCGAAACGGGTCAGTAGTATGATTTATTACAAAAGGGGTAATTTCAAAAACGACGCAAAAAACCTCCAGGGATCAATCACGTGTCAAAAACCTTTTGCATACACAAAGCATTCCTATCTGCGCAATTCGGAAATCACCTGTAAAATTGGATTTTTTTGAATTACCACTTTTGTAATAAATCATACTGCTGACGACTCTGTTGCATCAAAGTTTCCATTTTTTTACATCCTTGTTTGTTTTATTCTAATAAAGGGTCCATCCACCTGTCACTCAATTATTTTGTCACACTAACTGTCCATGGGAATCTTCTCTTGGGAAGGCAGCACCCTCAAGATTATCTCCTCTCTACATAATGTGTGTTCATTATTGTCAGTATTCATTGTGTCCTTAGTCGTTATTTCCAATCTCCCAACCCTCACTTGCATTCTACTTCACTATTCCAGATTACACGCAATGCCGACTATCCCTCTCCTACTTCTACCTCTACTAGTCTTAGAGGAAGTTCTCAAATGTTTGAATCCGATACAATTGTGAGTTGAAAAAAAATTGATGCAAATGATTTTCTTATACACTTCCAGATTCAAACTATCCGGATGCTCAAAAAAAATGAATGAGCTGATCCCACTGGGTGGTACCAAGAACTACAAATTGGTTGCGGAATTCAGTGACGACTTAGTTATCGTTAACGATCGCTATTTTTTTGGGAGACCTAGATTCTTCAAAGGCATTAGTAGAAGTCGCAGAATGCATATTAAAGGCGATCTGATCAATTGCTTACTCAGATTGCGGGGCCTTTTCAAATGTGGAATTCACAGTTTGGAGACTAGAAGGGAAACCGATGCTGCTAAGTTTGAATCGCTGATTCCAATCATTCTGAAAAATGATCGACTTATCAAAAGCTTCACTCTCAGAGGAACTAGCATTTCGGCTGAAAATCTAAAGCAAATTTTCCAAATTTCGGAGTCGTTGGAAATATGTTTGAATTTTCCGAGTTTAAGTTTTAAACAACTCGCAAATTTCCCAAAGCATCTCAACATTTCGCAGTCTAAAGAATTCACCAGAAGCAATCTTCTGGCATTAAAACAATGCGTTTCAATCAATCTGGCCAAGTCTCGACTCAGAAACAAAGATTTAGATTCATTTTTGGAATCCTGGAAGAAGTGAGATTACCCGAATTTAAATGAGAGGAACGAGATTCAGTGTTGTACAAGAGTTTGCAGGATTGGGAGGGTGGCCTCGGAACATCGATAATGGAAGTAAACAAAAAATGTGAGTTCATTTTCAAAAACCAGAACAGTAATCCGTCAAATTCAGAATCAACAATTGTACAGTCGGAGTGCATGGAGGTGAGACAATCGAAAGAGTGGATGGGGTGAAGGCAACCATTCAATTGTATGCCAATTACGATTCTGATGAAGTTACACAATTTCAATTCCTTTCTGATAAAGCTAAACAATGGTGATTGCGTCGGAATCTGGCGATGTTTAGATGAAACAGTCAAATGAAGTCAGTAGAGTTTAAATTTATCATTTTTTACGACTTGAATCGTTTTGAGATAACCACTTTTGTGATAAATCATAGTGCTAACGATTCTGTACATCAAAGAGTGTTCAGTGTGTCTCCATTATTAGGTTGTCCAGATCGACACTCCCAATCATTAACAAGGGCACCTTTTCTCCATGCCGAAAAATTTTTTTTTCTAAATTTGCTCATTTATAGATATGTGTATGGACTTTCGAATGCACTAGGTAAAACGGCTCCGAAATATGGTGCATTTCACACCATATTCTCACTGCAAACGGCGCTTCCCTTCCCTCATTCTCCTGTACGCCCTGGCAAACAGAGAAAAAATAAATCTTCGATTTTCGAAAAACCCAAAGTTTCCCAAAGTGTTAGAATACCTCTAGTGAGGTATAGGATCCCAAAACTTCTAAACAACGCGAGAATAAATTGTTGAAAGAGTTGAAAAGTTGTTAAAAAGATGAACTAGGTACCTGCAAAGATAAACGCTACCTGCAAAGATGACTAAGACTAAGACCTAGAAGTGCCTAGAAGCTGACTATGATCACTGATCGCGGTGGAGATTGTAGTAGTGTTTAGTGCTTTGCTTTTCCTCTGGAAGTTTGTCTGTTTTTTTCTCGTTTTTGGCAGTTGATTTCCGCTGAAACATTGTTATTTATCTCATTTTTGAAATGAAGACCAACCGTTTTCAAGTGTTTTACAGACAAAGGGCAGAAGAAATATGAACTGAGAAAAAGGTAAACACACTAATTATATACTTATTTTTCAATCCAATTTCAACTATATGAAATCTCGTAAAAATCTTGTGATAACTATGTAATTTGCTGCTGGTAATTTTGTATCCCGAATCGAATGGCACTCACAAATTTTTCATATCATTCCTACGTTTTTCTGAACACCTAAAATCGAGGGGGGTCCTATCCTCATTGAACGCACTGTATGCGTAATCTTGTGATATACATCAAAATATTTGAAAAGATGAAAAGGTTGAAAAGATTGAAAAGACACAAAAAAATTAAAAATAGCCTTACGTATGATTACGGAATTTCAAACATGAAATGGAAAAATGATCGAAAATGACCGAATACTTAGATTCCTCTCGAAGAATATAGGTTTTGTAAATTGTTGAAGATATTATAATAGCGGCAAGAAAACGAATTTCCACAATTAATCACGTCTTCATATTCCCATTCAGGTCCTCCAACAGGGCCTGATACTTCTCCATCATCTTGTCTCGGAACTGAAAATGATAATCCTTTATTCAAATTTCCCTCCAAAATCTCACAGCATCCTTTTCCGGCCCCTCCTCCCGCTCTGCTAGATACTTCACAAACAGTCCGGGTGTTACAGTACAGACAATAGAACCGTGCAATTGGAAGAATCGAATGTAACTTTCTTGGAGCTAAAACATTGTCATTTTGGCTTCAACTTTTTATTTTCGACTTACCTGCTTCCATGTGAACGGTGCTTTTCCGCCGGAGGCCAATGTCAATTCATCATAGTAGACTTTTAGAAGTTTTTGCTCTGAATCCCGACGATTTTTTCCTTCCAAAGCAGTGGCAAATAGTCGAGAGAGATCTTGAGCAGCGTTTCCCCAGTTTACACTCTGAATGTCCAAAATTTTGAATTGGAAGAAGTATTTTGGTCACATTTTTATTGCCTTAGGTAAAAGTGTGCGTAGAGTTTGAAAATCTTCATGAAAATGCTTGAAAAAGGAGCTCTAAGACCCTGAAAATTAGCTACAAAACAAGAAAATGAGCTCGAAAATAGGAAAATGAGCTCCAAAAAAAGAAACTGAGCAATAAAACAAAGATAAGCCCTGCCGGGGGCGGTCGTGGTCGAGTTTCCCAAAAAAGGGAGGAGGGAGGGGGGCAGTAAATGAGCGCCATTGTATTTTCAGACGCGATCGCTGTGAACAGCTGCCCGCAAATAACAATGGCTGACTCCGCCCCTTTTTTGGAAAACTTGGCCACGGCATCTTCTACGTTTTTTGCTCATTTTAGAGCTCAATTTCAGGGTTTTACAGCGATTTTCAAGCATTTTTGTTATTATTTTTTTTGTTATTATTTTAACGTACCTAAAAGCAATAAAAATTTTTAACGGATCCGGTTACCTGAAAATCAACAATGGCTCTGAACTTGAAGGATCCATCTGGAAGCTTCTGGTAGAGCAGGTTGTGGAATGAGTAGTCCCCATGACAAAGAACTTCTTGAACACCTGAATGATTTAGTTTTCAAACTTTGGAATCAGTTAGTCTCTGGTACCTGAAATGTTACAATCATTGTTGAGTTGTTCGAAAATCTCTGGTGTCAACAGTCCATCCAGTTTTCCAATCGTTTCCTTAGCCGTATCAGATGTTAGCCAATCCGCAAGCTGTCCTTTCCAATGTCCGATGAAGAGGTCCTTGTTCTGAATCTTATGGAAAGTAGATATTTTGCCTTTTTAGACTTACAGATTGAGTACATAGTTTTGTGAACCAATTCTTCACAAAATCCCTCGACACACTTTCTCCCTCTTCCTTTGTCAACTCCGCTCCAAGCGAGTGAAACCTCGCCAAATTCTTCACTGCCTCCACAAGCTCATCTGGTTTTAGATTATCAGTGCAATACAGATGAGTGATATCACTCATGTACTCCATAATGATATGACCTTGTTTGATGGGTTCCACCGTTGGATCCATTTTCTCTAGTTCGTAGATTTTTGGATGCGAGATGTTCTTTTCAGGGTGTTGTTGGAGGATTGTATAGGCGGCGACTTCAGTGTTGTGGAGGATAGCGAAGGTGTTGTCGTTGATCAATAAACGTTCTCTAGTGGAATCACAACCGGGTACCTAAAATATTCGAACGAGTTAAGGTGGTGTCAGAACATTTTATTGTCCAGAAATATGTAAAAATGTGTGTTGATTCCAAATATCGCAATAAAAGTACCATGAATTGCTCCAAAACCCCAAAAAATCAGCTTCGAAGAAAAAACCAGCGAAAGACCGTTTTTGTAAATTGCCACTCATTTTCACATATTTTAATGGTATACAAGTCTCTTAATATAGGAAGTTTATATGAGAAAAAGTGATGTTTAAAATTTTCAATTTGAAACCGAAACCATAATCTAAGGTGGATACTGACTGCTAAAATTGCTCACCTTCAAAATCACATTTCCACCATACTGTTCCTCATAAATCAGTTGAACACACGACAGCATTCCCTTTCCAGATCCAATATCTTGTACCACCTTGAATACGGCCATTATCTAACTGGAAACCAAACTTTTTGATTCTGATCGATCAAGAAACATCAGACGCTTTAAGGTAGTCTGTGACGCGGTGCTGTGTTCAGATAGGTGGAGCTATTCCGAGAAAAAGGGAGAAATGAGTATTAATAGAGGGACTAGTGAAAAAGATAAAAAAATCCATGCGGGTGGACTCTTGCCGACCGCCCACAAGGCGTAAACACTCTAATTATCTCTTAGCTTTTTGGTCTCAGCTATACGAAAATTCGTAATACATATGTGTTTATGGAAATTTCTCAATTTTTCAAAGATCATGGGCAGAAGAAAAACATAGTTATACTTTTGGCCTGTTTTGCCCGTACCAGGTGAGAAACGTAAACACACTGATTATAAGCTTATTTTTCGTTCTACCTCAACTTTACGAAATCTCGAGAAAATTTCGTGATAGAAATCTTCGTGTTTTGAAAGATCAAGGATACAGAGAAATTTCAAAAAAGCAATGAGTATGATTGTTTACTTATCAGCTTTAAAAAATCAACATAAGTCAGCTTTGGGGGGTGTCCTTCATAAAACAAATAGAGTAGGACAAATCCGGGGGCCCTCTTAGAAAAGAGGGGAGGTGTCGAGAAGAAATAAGTTATGAGTAGGACAAATCCAGGGGCCCGTCTTAGAAGAGGAAAAAGGGGGAGTGAAGGGGGCCCTCAGAAATTCTAAAGAAAAGAAGAAGACAGGGAGAGTGCGCATCAGGTAGGGGGACCCCTAAGAGTTCTGAAGATCGGTGAGCTGAGGATGAATTTTGCCAGGTAAGTTTTCTCGAAATATCAGAGACCCGAAATATCAGAGTTTCATTATTATTCATTCATCTGTTTGCTAGTTTTTCTCTCTCAAGTGCAGGATCATAAACCCAAATGCTTTCATCCCGACATCTTACAGGAGTGTCAGCCGGAACACCCCGAATAGTGGTCATTCCGAGTCTGGGTTCTAAAATTGACTTGGTGTTGTTTATCCTTTTTTTTTAGAAATATCTCCGAGACAAAGCCGTTGACGTCAGGTACCCAACCAACGAAGCAGCAGAGTTAAACCCAAAATACTTGTACGACTGAAAATGTTGAAGGTTTTCCCGAAAAATCAACCTGTTTCATGCACTTTTTGTCAAAATTTAAAATCCATTAGAATTACAGAAACGTTTAGATTCTCCTGCAAAATCTCAGAATCACTTCTTAAAATCTTAAAATGTCTGATAACAAGACTATTCTGGAAATCGGGAATATGATGAGTTTCAATTAGAACTCTGTGAATCAATGAGTTCTAAACTTTCACAGGTCAATAATCTTAACATAATTTTTATTTCACAATTTGCAATTTTTTGGAATTGAAGACAATAGGAAGTTCAGAACCAAAAAAATATGAAAATCACAGAATACTTGATAAAGTGCTTATGATGGGAACTGCAAAAGAATGCGATTTTCAGTAGCGATCACCAGCCGCGTTGATCCTTCAACATTGATCGTGAACACAAATGCGTGTTTTCCATCATTTGATTCAATATCGCGTACTTGGGAAACCGGGTACTTTCCTCTGAAAACAAAAAACTATTCTTGAAAATGTTTTCTTTCTTCAACTCACAGAAATGAATACTTTGGGTAGTAAACCCTGTGTGGAAAATTTCCAATGACGACATCGAGAGAAATTTCATCTTGAATTTCGACCATCAAATATTTGAGATTCTGATGAGTTTCGGATGCCATTCTTTTTTGCAAAAACAAATTCATGTCTTGATTTGTCAATGAACTATTCAGGAGGGTGATCGTAGGTATTTTCATTTCTAGAAGCTTCTCCAGATTCACCCATCTGGCATGGTGAACTTCCAGCTTTATCAAATCGTTAGGAATATCGATTGCTCGATTTTCGTTCAATGTCAAACCGACAATCAGAGCTTTGGAAACTTTGAGGTGATTAAGGAAATTATGCACTTGGTCAGTAACCACGTTTGTCCCAAGAAGAGTAACGGTATTACAATTGAAGGTTCCTCCGGTGAGCGATTTTAACCAGTCTATGACTTTGCCGTTTGGTATAGAATTCCGCCAGAGGAAGTGATCAAAATCAAAAAACAAGTTACTGAATTTCAGACCAAAAACATCTATCATAATTTCACTTCTCTTTTGGAATCCTGTCCACAGATCTTTGCAGTATACAAATGTAACGTACCAACTTCTATCACTGGAAAGATAATGATCCACTTTCCCCTTTTCAGTTTGACTTGTTGTCATACAATATTGAAAAATAGGATCGTTGACAGATTCTTGTAATTGAATATCCAACTGTTCTGTGATGCTAAGAGAAAGACCAGAGTGGGTACGTTTTCTCGATAACGATTTAGTGAAGAATCTGCACTGCTTGGATGACAAGGCAAAATTCAATCTGTAATAAGTAACTTTTAAGGTCCCGCAGAACTTCTCAAAACATAAACTGAAAAAACTTACATTTCCGTTTGGGCCATAGTGCTCAAAATATTCTCGATAGGCAAGATGGGTAAGCGAAGCAGAGGAAATGTTTGAGAGTTCTCCATGGTTTCGGTGAAGTAATATGTGCTGGTTAGGTTTGTGAAAGGGAGGTAGATTGATTATTTTCTAGCAGTCAGCAATTGTCACCCTGTGTAGCACATGCAGTGCTAAAGGACTCATAAAATGTTGGGAACGGTCGTTGTGTCACCATAAGGAAAACAATGGAAGACAACAGTCGTCCCATTCAATCTTTGGTCATTGTCTGTATGTGAAGAGAAACTATTACGCATACAAGAAAAAACTTCACAGGCACCGACCTGACATCGTCAGATAACACTGCAAAAAATTGGCCTGGCACTGTTGTTTTCCATTGTTTTTCTTATCGTGACATAACGATCGTTTTTCCCAGAACTCCTTTAGCACTGTATTTGCTATACAGGGAAATAATTGTTGACTGCTAATAATACACAGTCTACCCCGCATTCACCAATCTAACCAAAATACATTCCCTACCGAAAAAATGGAGAACCCCCAAAAATTTCCTCTGCTTCGCTTACCCATCTTGCCTATCGAGAATATTTTGAGCAATATGGCCCAATCGGAAATGTAAGTTTTTTTCAGTTTAGGTATTGAGGAATTCTGAGGGTTTTTAGAAATAGAAATTTTACGGCTCTAAGTTTCTGAAATTCTGGGAACCCATTATATTTATCAATCTTAAATAATTACTTATTACAGATTGAATTTCGCCTTGTTATCCAAGAAGTGTAAATTCTTCACTAAATTGTTATCGAGAAGACGTACCCACTCTGGTCTTTCTCTCAGTATTGCAGAAAATTTGGATATTCAATTGCAAGAATCTGTCAACGATCCCATTTTTCAATATCGCATGACAACGAATCAAGCTTCAAATGGAAAAGTGCATTGTCGCCGTGCCAATAATAAAAGGTGGCACATTACATTTGTATACTGCGAAGATCTGTGGACAGGATTCCAAAAGAGAAGTGAAATTATTATGGAAGTTTTTGGTGTGAAATTTAATAATGTGTTTTTCGATTTTAATCACTTTCTCTGGCGGAATTCTACTCCAAACGGTGAAATCATAGACTGGTTAAGATCGCTCACCGGAGGGACCTTTAATTGTAATGCCGTTACTCTTCTGGGGACTAATGTAGTTACGGACAATGTACATTTTTTCCTCAACCAGCTCAAAATTTCCAAATATCTGGTCATTCGCTCGACATTGAACGAGAATCAGTCAATCGAAATTCCAAACGGTTTGAAGAGGCTGGAAGTTCATCATGCCAGATGGGTGAATCTGGAGAAACTTTTGGAAATGAAAACACCTAGGATCATCCTCCTCAATAGTTCACTGACAAATCAAGAAATGAATTCGTTTTTGCGAAAAAGAATGGCATCCGAAACTCATCAGAATCTAAAATTTTTGATTGTGGAAGTTCAAAATGAATTATCTCTCGATGTCGTCATTAACAATTTTCAACACATGGTTTACAACCGAGCATTTATATTTCTGTGAGTCAAAGAAAGACGAAATTCTTTAATAATAGTTTTGTTTCAGAGAAAAGTACCCGGTTTCCCAACTACGCTATATTGAATCGAATAATGGAAAACAAGTATATGTGTTCACGATCAATGTTGAAGGATCAGCGCGGCTGGTGATCGCCACTGAAAATCATATGTCTTTCCAGTTACCATTTTAAACACATTGTCAAGTATTATGTGATTTTCATATTTTTATTCGTTCTGAATTTCCTATTATCTTCGATTTCACAAAAATTTGAAAATTGTCAAATAAAAATTCTGTTGAGATTGACTTGTGAAAACTGAAACATTATACATATTTCGACTTGAAATCTAGCATAAAGATTACTGAACTTCAGACTTATAAACTATTCAAAAATCAGAACTCTTTCCGTACTCCAGCATCCTTCTAAATTTAGGCGTGAATCTGAATTGTATGAGCCTGTTTCAGACACTTTTAGCCAACAGAGCCGGAGAGCTCATTTTTTGCTCCGATGACAGTAAATTTACAGCCTTTCACAGCATTTTACAGTTCATAAGTTTCTCAAAGATTCATATCTGGACTATTATCCAACACTTTTTGGGAATCACCTTCAGGTTATTTCTTTAATTTTTGAATCACGCCTACATCTCGAGGAATAATGGAGCGCAAAACGAGCTCTGATTTTCTACAAACTGTTTTCAAACTGAGTGCTTGAATTAATATTTTCTAAAACCTTTACAGTATGCAAATTCCAACTCTAGATACAGTGCTCTTCAAGCAACCTTGATTGCTCATAATTTTCTTCGAGAGACAAATCAGCTGGATTACTTTCAGAATTGAACGTTTCATATTTGGCAGTAACTTGAGTCAAGTTTTCATGGAAAGTTCATTCCGCAACCTCAAAAAGTTTACTGCGTCGCCATAACGAAGGAAAACAATGGGAGACAGCAGTAATCCCATTCGATTTTTAGTCATTGTCCAAATGTGTCAATCCAATTTTCATCCATGTCATCTAACGATGACAGGTCTGTCCTGTGAAGTTTTTTTTCTTGTATGCGTAATAGTTTTTCTTTACATTCGAACAAAGACTAAAGATGGAATGGGATTACTGTTGTCTCCCATTGTTGTTCTTATGGTGACACAACGACTGTTCCTAAAGATTGTGAGTCCTTTAGCACTGCATTTGCTAAACAGGGTGACAATTGTTATCTGCAAAGAAATACACAGTCTACCCCACATTCAACAATCTAACCAAAACACATTCCCTACCGAAAAAATGGAGAACCCCCAAAAATTTCCTCTGCTTCGCTTACCCATCTTGCCTATCGAAAATATTTTGAGCACCATGGCCCAAACGGAAATGTAAGTTTTCTTCAGTTTAGGTATTGAGAAATTCTGAGGGAATCTAAGGGATTCCGAGTAGTTCTAAGGGGTTCGGAGAGTCTGGAACGATTGGGATTCGAAGGGATTCTAAGATTCTTTAGGACTCTGATAGTCTGAGATTTCAAATGTTTACGGTTCTTAGTTTCTGAGATTCTGGGAACCCATCATATTTATCAGTCTTAAATAATTACTTATTACAGATTGAATTTCGCCTTGACATCCACGAAATGCAAATTCTTCACGAAATCATTGTCGAAAAAACGAACTCACTCCGGACTCACTCTTAGCATTGCAGAAAATTTGGATATTCAATTGCAAGAATCAGTCAACGATCCTATTTTCCAATATCGTTTGACAACAACTCCAGCTGAAAATGGGAAAGTGCGTCCTCTTTGTGCCAATAACAGAATTCGGTACATTACATTAGTATACTGTGAAGCTCTGTGGACAGGATTCCAGAAAAGAAGTGAAATTATGATTGAAGTTTTTGGTCTCAAATTCAGTAATTTGTTTTTCAATTTTGATCACTTTTTCTGGCGGTATAATACTACAAACAACCAAATTATAGACTGGTTGAAATCGCTCACCGGAGGGACCTTTAATTGTAATACCGTTACTCTTCTGGGGACTAATGTAGTTACTGACAATGTGCATTATTTCCTTAACCAGCTTTCAATTTTCAACACTCTGATTGTCCGTTCGACATTGAACGAAAATCGAGCAATCGATATTCCAAGCGGTCTGATGAAGCTGGAAGTTCACCATGCGAGATGGGTGAACCTGGAGAACCTTTTAGAAATGAAAACACCTAGGATCCTCCTCGTCAATAGTTCATTGACAAATCAAGACATGAATTTATTTTTGCAAAAAAGAATGACATCCGAAACTCATCAGAATCTCAAGTATTTGATTGTGGAAATTCAAGATGAAATGTCTCTCGATGTCGTCATTGGAAACTTACAACACAGGGTTTACAACCCAGAGTATTCATTTCTGTGAGTTGAAAAAAGAAAACATTTTCAAGAATAGTTCTTTTTTTCAGAGGAAAGTACCCGGTTTCCCAAGTACGTGATATTGAATCGGACAATGGAAAACACGCATATGTATTCACGATCAATGTTGAAGGATCAACGCGGCTGGTGATCGCCACTGAAAAACATATGTCTTTCCAGCTCCCACTTTGAGCACTTTATCAAGTATTCTGTAATTTTCATGATTTGTTCGTTCTAAAATTCCTATTATCTTCGATTTCACAAAAATTTGAAAATTGTCAAATAAAAATTATGTCGATCTTATTGACCTGTGAAAACTGAAACGATCCTTCAGAACATATCCGACGTCTTCTTAAACATTTACATGTCTTTCGACGTCTTCTGAGTCTTTCAGGAGCTTTTCTACGTCTCCTGAATCCTTCAGAAGCTTTCCGACGTCTTCTGAATTCTTCAGATGCCTTCTGACGTCTTTTTAATCCTTCAAAAGTCTTTCTACGTCTCTTGACTTCTCAAAAAGCCTATCGACGTTTTCTGAATCCTTCATGAACCTTTCGAAATCTTCTGAATCCTTCAAAAGCTTTCCGACGTCTTCTGAATCCTTCAGTAGCTTTTCTACGTTTTCTGACTCCTTCAGAATCCTTCCGACGTTTTCTGATTTCTTCAGAACCCTATCGACGCCTCCTGACTCTTCCAGAAGCTTTCCGACCTCTTCTGAATCATTCTAAACTGCTACTACATCGAATTTTCCCCAGAAAAGTTTGAATCTCCACTTAATCGAATGCTCTTTCGGCATTTCTCCTGTATGTTTTCCTTTAATTGTGACAAAATACATAATCTCAAAGAAATAATACTTTATTCAACAAGTTGTCGCACAGTAAATCGGAAAGTACAATTGTGAATCGTCATAGTAGCCCTTCTCAATTTCAAATTTCTTTCAAATTCCTTGGATACCATCACTCCTCGATTCTCCAGTTTTACATGTCCCGTATTCAGTTCCAGATATTCCAAAGCCGCGAATCCTCCTCTCCACCATTTCTTGATAAACTCATGCATATGGAACGGTTTCATACAAACCAGAAACACTTTCAACTTCCAGCATTCCATGTTAAAAATGTGCTCAATTGGAATACCGTAGTGAGAATCGATTTCCAACGATGCGCCTCTTGTACACTTCCAAACAAATAAATCTAAAAAGTCGAAGTTCTCCATCACGTTTCTAATTTTCACCTTGAAATTGACGACTCTCAGAAAACGACGAAGCGTCAAAGAGTATTTTTGAATACACTGTAGAGATGCTTTTTCATCTCTCACTTTGATACTTGGCAGCAGTATTTTCTTATTCTCTTTTGGATTTTGATAGAATGAGAAATCTGCCGTCGTTGGTGGAAGAGCTTCAAAATCATATGATAAATCTCCATAATAGGGTGGATAAATTAGAAGTGGCTTAGAATCTTTCTCAAATTTCAACTCAATGTATGAAAATTTTGGGTAGGCGTCACTGATTCTCCATGTAAACTGGGAGACTTTGATGATTTGAAAACTTCCTATGAGTTTCTGGTATTTTGGGAGCATCATCGCATAAGCGACTCTGAAACATCACAATTTTTGGTCCAATTAATAAATTATTTATGGTGCTCTGGAGGAGTACTAATTTTGACCTACAGTACCGGACAAAAAGCTATGAACTTTTGGTGTTTTGAGTTTGAAAACGCCAACTTGGGTGGCCTGGGAAAAGATGTTAACCATGGCCGGTTGATTTGAAACTTTCTGAGTATATACATTTACTCTAGAACTCAATTGTTGTAGTTAACTACTTTTTTGTACGACCTCTTCTAGAGATGATATGGCTTTTGAAGTGCAGAGGCAGGCCCGAGAAAATGCGGAAATTTAGCATCACCTCACTTTAACAGAACACACCATCATTAGAGGAGGTCGTACAAAAATGTTGTCAACTACAAAAATAGAGTTCTAGAGTTGATGTAAACACCTAAAAAGATCCAACGGTCAAGTATACTATCTTTTTCCAGACCCTCAAAGTTGACGTTTTTCAACTGAAAACGCCAAGAGTTCATATTCTATTGAGCAGTACTGTACGTTCATAATCACCCTTCTCCCCTCAAAAAATATGGCATATCACTCATATTGAAAGGCTCAGTTAGTTTTCACCGTTTCCTAGTTTGCGAAACTTCTAAAACCAAAAACTTACACATCAGCGGGAGGCATCAAACTTGCTACAAGTCGTAGTGCTGGATTCGGAAGATTGAATAGGTGGAAGCCTTCGGTCGGACGTCGGAAGTATCGACGACCGGAAGAATCTGTTGCTCTCTTTCTGCTGGATGACGCGTGGCCCATGCTTAATCAGTGCTATCTGAAATTTTGAATAGTCGGTCTTACCAAAACATTTTTCTACTTGAAGACTTGGTATTACAAAAACGTGAAGCTTGAAAAAGAAAATTTATGGAAATAACGGTTGAGAAAAAATATGACTATCGATTAATGGGACAGGTATTCTAGAATACTCTACCATCAAAGGGTACCAGTCCGTGAATAATGAATGTGACGTCGCTCAGACAGAGAGAAAAGGGGAGTGACAACAACAGTCTCTCCACATTATAAGACTTTCACTTGTCAACAATGAGTACTCTTTTCTTGTTTCCCCGCCAGATGACAGATGGCGATAGGTGTGTAAGATTAGCGAAATCATCAGGCCTTAATTGCCAATTGCTCATCAGGCCTTAATTGCCAATAAGAAATAGTATGAAAACAGAGAGTGCCTGTGAGGTACTGTCAGTGTGAAGTACTGTCAGTTTGAGGAAACATGGGCTACGGGTTTTGAACACAAAGAGAGAGAGAGAGAGAGAGAGAGATGTTCAATTTCAGTTGAACATTTTGGCTCTTTATTATTAAACGGGGTTATAAAAAAGTTCGGGATCATAAAAAAAACGGGACAGGAAAACGGGGACTTGAAAAAATTATTATTATCATGACCAAAATGATTGAATTAAATGAATTGGGACTGGAAACAGGAGTCTAGACCTCATTGATAGTCTCCAGATTGTCGTGTCCATTCAGAAGAGATTCCTCGGTCAGTTGACTTTCATAGCCTTGTTCCTGAAAATTACATCTTTGAGATTTGAATAGTAACATATTTTTTATAATTCATAGTTCTAAACAGTTCATACCAAAAAGTTCCCGAAAAAGTTTAGAAGCAAAAATTGCAATAAAGAAAAGTAACCTCGCAGAAATCTTGGTACATCCTCACAGCAACCTCCTGAGCAACCAGATCACTTTGAGACTTGATGAAACTCAAGATGAGTTTTCCATCCATTGTCAGGTAGTCTTCTCCAAACTGTTTTAACATTGCCTTTTGTTTTTTGTCCTTGTGGTTACGGATGCTATGGAGAAGACTGTTGATGAAGTATGGTTTGGTGATCTGCATGAAATTGAAGACATGAGCGATTCCAGTGGCAAAGAAGAGGAACACAAGCCAGAACCTGAAAATGGAAAACTAAAATTTTTAAAAAAGAGGAATCCGGTCAAAAAAATGTTTGCTTTAATATATGTTACATTTTGTTCTGATTCCGAATATGATATTGAAAACGCTCAACAATTTTTCTAAAACCCTGGAAAATCGCTCCAAAGCGACTCTTTTTTAGCCGAACGGTCTCTTGGGGCCGTGGCCTAACTCTCGGAGTTTTCTCGGCCACCGCATTTTCAAATTTTTTGTGGCCAAGTCAGGTGGCCGAGAAAACTCCGGGAGTTACCCCACGGCCCCAAAAGACCGTTCGGCCGAAAATGGGTAGTTTTAAAGCAATTTTACAGGGGTTCAGAAAGATTTTTGAGCGTTTTCACTATCATATTCGGAATCAGAACAAAATTTAACATATTTTGAAGCAAAAAATTTTTGACCGGACTCCTCCTTTGAAATATTCCAATAGGTGACTCACCAGAGGAAGAGAAAGATCTTCTCATTGAACTCGTTGATTCCGATGACGCATTGTACGGTCTCATCGCGATTGTTTCCAGCCATTTCACGAACTTGAAAGTCACAGAAGGTAAGGCGAGGGAAAAGTCCAGTTGTCTCCCAGGTGACACCTCTCATCAGATTCATGAACAAAGTCCATCCCCAGAGCAAGTTCTTCTTCTGCCCAAGGAAGTATCCAAGAGCGGCGAATTGAGCAACGGCAATCAAAATATAGAGTAGCTTGATGATGGCATAGACGAAGTACATTCGGACGTTGAAAATGGATCCAGGTGCATGGACAGCGGTGATCTTGGATCTCATGAATCGAGCCATCTCCTTCACTTTGGTCTCACGGTTCTCAAGGTTTTCCGTACGAATCGAGTTGGCAGTATCACAGAAGTAGATCAACGGAAGATCAGTGTAAGATTGGGACATCTTCCAGAGAAACTTCGGGATCATGAAAGCGATTCCAGCCATTGCCATGTACATACAGGACCATTGGTAGTAGGAGAGACGATGTTCTTCTTTGTGATATTCAGGAATATCATTAATGACTTCTTTACTGGGGAACCAATACGTGTCCTTCAAAAAGCAGTAGTTCTCGGCAAATTCACTCCACGCTCCAGAGTAGGTCTGGGGGACCCAACACTCCATTGCTGATCCGACATACCTGGAAAAGAGGAATTGGTGGTAATCGAAAACCGTTTAATAAAGGGTTAATGAATGCACACGGGCTAGCTATTATCAGGTTTACACAGGTTTTGGTTCAAAGATTTTCATATATTCTAAGCCTGGGTCTATTGGTTTATAGAGTTGCAAAACGACTGGTTGTGAAACGTCCAGTTTTGAAATGTCTTAGTTGCGAGTTGTCGCGATTGCGAAATCACCGTGAGTTGCGAAATGTCGAAGTTGCGAAATGTCGAAGTTGCGAAATGTCGCAGTTGCAACATGTCGAAGTTGCAAAATGTCGTAGTTGCGAAGTGTCCAGGAGCCAGGAGTCCGCTACATTGATATTATATATTAGCGATATTCCCAAAGAGGAAACGGGCTCCATCGCCAACTTGGCTGAAATTTGAATTTTCCGCTTGGCTGCCGTTTTGAAAACAGTGAAACATATTTTGGTGGGTGCGTGGACTCCTCGAGGACCACTCGCGCAGCTGTCGAATTGTCCACGAGGAGTCCATGCAACCACCAAAACATGTTTCGCTGTTTACAAAACGGCAGGAAAGCTGAAAATTCAAATTTCAGCCAAGTTGGCGATGGAGCGCATTTTCCTCATTGGGAATATCGCTAATATATAACATCAATGTCGCGGACCCCTGGCTCTTTCGCAACTACGACATTTCGCAACCAAGGCATTTCAAAACTGGACGTTTCGCAACCAGTCGTTTCGAAAATCTATAAACTAGTCTACACAGAAATCTATAAGTTGCTTCTGAAAGGCCGAATTAAACTAACAAGAACACAAAAATGAACTCACGTTTTAGCGGAAGTGAGAATGGCAGCAATGATGAAGAGGAAGGCACTGATGAGACACGAGAGACTGTCACTGGCATCATCAATAGCAGTGGTACCAAGATGATTGGTGAGTGAGGTAAGAAACGGAACGGAAAACATCCTGAAGGTCCTTCAGGAGAATCCTCCAAACTACCCACAAGCTGTCTTCTGAAACAAGAATGATCAGTAAAAAAATAGGAACAGTGGAGAAATGAAAGGGATAGGGATTTCTGGGAAAGAATGAAAACATAATTGACAATACTGTCTTCATCAGAAAGATCTGGAAAATAGTTGGCGGGGCTTGAGAAGAGAGATTTTTATGTGCCTATGAGAAAATGAAAAAAGAGAAAAAATTATGCCGACGAAATTTCTGAAGTTTTTTACGAATTTATTCTTAAAAAATAGCTCAAAAATCAAAAGACAAGCTTTTTTGAAATGAAAGAAAACATGTGTTTACGAGAAACTGGTTTCAAAACCTGCACATCAAACTGTCGCCGCGAAGTTCAAAAGTGAGAGAAAGCGGGGGGTCTATGTCGATTTATGGTCACAGGCTATGTGAGAGCTGTGAGAATTAGAGGAGACGCCGGCGCGTGATGAAAGAGGGGGGATGTTTTGGAAAAACGGGTATCATTATCGTTCATATCAAGTGAGAATAGTAGGGTCAACTTATATTAGAACTTCACTCTAGTTACGAAACATATAATGTCTACGATTATAGTCGTGGTCGTCTTCAGACGTATCATTAGGTTCACGTCCGCTAACATATGTGTCATTATGGCATCTCAAGGTTTATCGCAAAACTCTTAAGGACATTCTGACCAATTTTTAAGAAGAAATTCCCTAAAAACATCAGAAATTTCGAAAAATCTATTTGAAATTTGCGCAAAAAATTGAAAATGAATGAAACATTTTTCACGCTAAACAGCGCGCAGTGCGGAGTGTCGTTGGTCTCTTCACCTCTACCTCTATGTATAGCCTGCGCCCCCTCGCCGTCTAGTTCTCTTTTGCAGGTGGCCATGTGTCACACGGCAACGCAATAATCAAAACATCCTTTCAACGGGATTCAGACGGTAGGCACAAAAACCCCTTGGCACGGTGCCAAGGTCGCGTAATGGCTAAAGAGGGGGACTGATTCCGAAGAGAGTCTGAGAACCGGGGACGGTGATTTTTCTATTATTTGGAGGGGCGGTAGAAAAACAACAAAAGTGAAACGCTTTTAGATGACACAGAATCTAGGGCTTTGACAGATGAAAAAAACTGACTTGAACTTGAAACAACCTCCCTCCGAACGACCCAACAAATTGGACGATGCCATCAACGAATCAGGTGGTGAGGTTGTCGGGAGTTCAATGGGCTGAATTTCTCGACCCGCCAAAATGGAATCTTTTCTTGCGTTATGTTCTGTAATATTCCTTTCCGTTTTCATCACATCCTACTATTCGTCTCCCTCTATTTTCATCCCGGATAGTGCATCTGCAAAAGTTTCTGTTGACAACTTTTTCCATTATTTATAAACAACGACTGTGTCTTCTAGATATTTTTGGCACAAGGCCAAAATTTAAACCCCCTCCAGTCTCTTGGCACTTTGCCAAGCTTTGCAGGTGGCCTTTTGTCACACGGCAACGCAATAATCAAAACAACCCCTCTCCCTCCTTCAATGGGATACAAACAACAGACCCGATAAACGCTTGGCACGGTGCCAACCTAGGGTATTGGTTGAAGAGAGGGACCGATTTCGAAGAGAGTCTGAATACGGGGAGGGGGGGGGGGGGCGAAATCCCATCCGATTTCATGAGTATCAGTGGGGTCTAGCGAACCACGCTTGATACTGCATCACAAAGTTTATCTTGTCTTGCACTGTAGTGTGCAGAAGAGCTCGTCACAGTAGCCTTAACGTAACTTTGAGGACAAATATCAACAATGATGTTTCGATTGAGGTGCATCTCTTATCTGAAAAAGTTCTACTTTTGAAAATGTCTCGATCGGCCTATACAGATTCTTCAAAAATCAGTTAATACTGTTCCCTGATTTTTGTTGCATTTTTCTCAGATTTTTTCAGTTTTAGACGCAAAAAACCGATCTTCGACCTTTTTTCAAGTATGGAGTATGGCACTGTTTGCGGATTTCTCTGTCTCTCTGCGTCTCTTTTCCCTCTACCTCTATGTCGTCGCTGTGCCTGCGCCCCCTCGCCGTATATTTCTTTTCTCTCCACACATTCTCTCACTCTGCGTCTCTCCTGAGATTTGCGATTCTTTCAGAATGCCAGGACGTCTTCTGAATTATCATTGGCGGCATGGAAGACAATGTGAAAACTCTATATTACTCGTTACTAGACAATATTATACTCATTCGAAACGTCTCCGCAAGGAGAATTCGAAAATTTCAATCAAGTACTCAATTTCACCCAATATTAGGTTATTTTTCGAGAATGTTTGCAGTCCCTTCTAAAATCGAACTTTTTGCCTCAACTTCCCTGGAGAAAATTTGAATTTCCCGCTCCACAACCCTTATTCGAATCTTCCCACGGACCAAGTTGTGTCGATCGATTGTTTTTAGTCTCGGTCTCCTTATATCCTTACCTCTCCATTATGTTTCAAATTCGATTTTTGCTCTATCGATTTCCTCCAAATAGATTTTCGCCCTTCTTGACTATTGCATTTTTATTCTTCTTCCGTTCCTTTTCCCTATTTCTGTGCTTTTCCTGAAACTTGATTATTTTCAGAACAACTTTCTCATCGAGCACCATGACCGCTACCAAGTTCCAAATCTTCTCCTCTGACGGAAAGACTCTCGAAGTCGACGAGCTCACTCTTATGCAGTCAATTACGCTCGGAAACTTGGCTGAAGCGCTCGGATTGGACTCTGAAGAACCGATCCCAGTGAACAACATTGATGAAGCCACCCTGAAAATGGTGTTCGAGTTCTGTGAGCACCATAAGAACAACGAGAGGGAGCAGGAAGGGGTGGAGAGACCACTCACCGACTGGGAGAAGACTTTTTTTGCCGGGATGAGCACGGCCGTGTTTAAGAAGGTGTGTGATGCAGCCAACTATCTCGAAGTGCCAACTCTTTTCAACTGTCTTGTGGTCATTTGTGCGGGCATGTTGAAGGAGAAGACTAATGAAAACATGCGGAAGGCTTTGGAAGTTCCGAAGCCGGTGAATGTGGAGATTGTTGGGAAGAAATCCTCTGGCAAGAAGACTGTTGCCAAAAAGACCGTTGCCAAGAACAAGACACCGACTGGTGTTAAGAAGGCCACCGTTAAAAAAACCGTTGATAAGAAGACCGATGTCAAGAAGACCGCTGCCAAGAACACCACACCGACTGTTGTTAAGAAGGCCACTGTTAAGAAAACAGCTGTGAAGAAGACCGTTGGTAAGAAGGTCACACCAAAAGTTGCGGTCAGGAAGACTGCCTCCAAAGCAGCGGTGAAGAAAACTGCCGATACTCCAAAATCCGGCCCAAACACAATTGCTAAGAAGGCTGTCAAGAGAAAGGCGCAACCCAGTTCTACCGAGGGGGTCCAGGTCAAGAAGGCTAAGAAAGCCACCAAGCGTGGTGCTACTAACTAAAATGTGATTTGATAATGTCTTGTTCTTGTTAAAGGTTTTCCTTGTTGCAAATAAAATGTTGTTTTCGTACTTTTTATTAGAATAATTATAGCACATTTTAGCAGATGCGAATGCACATACGGCAATGATTACAGTGCATTTTCTCAATGGAGCGCGCTTGTCACATTACATTATCTCCGGCAAAAAACTTAGTCTTCGCTAATCTGTTATGGAAAATCAATTTCATTGAGTCATCAGAAAAAAATTAAAAAATCATATAAGCATAAGAATCTTTGAACCCTTTTTCCAAGCCGCATTCCAAGCATATTTATGTAAACTTTTTCACAGTTTCCAGGTACAGTATGATCAGTACTCCAATTCTGTGGAAATCTAATCCTGCCATCTCTGTCTCATTTTCAAAGTGAAGCTGTACTATTTCCTACTTCTTTTCAAAATGTATGACCAGCACCCTATTCATATGAAAATCAGATCCTCTTATCTCTTTTATTTTGAAACTGAAGGCTGGAGGCCAAAACTGGATACCAAAAGTTGGAGACCAATTGGAGACTCTGAATCCCCGTATAGTCCGTGCCCTATCTTTGATTTTTTCTGATTGACAAGGATGTTTACGTCAAATGGAAGTCAACGAGAGCTCGGATTTTCAGCATGGGCCCCGAAAGATGCGATCGTCCACGAAGGATCCAGTCGAAATTCTAACCGACGAAGACGAGGATCTTATCGTCTAATGGAAGTCAACGAGAGCTCGGATTTTCAGAATGGACTCGGACGATGCAATCATCAACGGAAGGTCTAGTCGAGATTCAACGGAATGAGCCCAGAGAAAGGTAAAACTCCCTGATTGACCGAACTTTCAATACTAAAGTTTTTAGGGACTCTGCTGTCATTTGGGCGAGAGTACTGACAAACATTCGAAGCAAATCGGACCCGGAACGATCTTCAAAAAGAGCTTCTGATGGGATTGGGACACAAAAAGGTAAAACTTCCTGATTATGCGAACTTTCAACATTGAAGTTTTTAGGTTCTCCAACGAGTGTGAGACTCTCCATGAAGCGTTGGCCGCTGGCAAATTCTAGAAAGTGTTTGCTCCGAACGACATGGATCTGCCGACAAACTCAAATCAAACGATGAAGACCACCAGTGAGAGAAAGAGAATTTGCGAGCATTACTTCATTTATGTCATAATATGTATACTTCTCTGATTGATTCCTTGGAGAGAAATGAAGAATTTGGATACAGCTTGTCTTTTTTGTTTTGAATTTTTAGGAACAAGATAAAACCTCAAAATCTCATAAAGTTGAACTTCCAGAAATCTTCCTCGTCCACATCCAGAATATCCTCCAATTCTTCTTCGGCATTTTTTACCTGGAGTCGTTCATAGGTGCTCTTGAGAATGTCCGGAATGTAAAATCGGAAAAACCGGTATCTGAAGCACTTTTCTACTTCCAGATCATTGGATAGGTGCTTTTCGAAACGGAGATTAGCATCCGTCTTGTCCAGTCCTTGATCGAAACATATTGGATTATAAGTTTTGAGGATTGTCTCGTTTTCAGCGGACTCAGTAACGGAGGCAATGTTCAATTTGCAAAAACCCTTGAAAACTTCTTCTGCTCTTCCAACACGTCTTCCACCAAACCGGACCACTTCTTGATGCAAGTCTCTGCATACTCATCAAGTTTCTTGTCCTGGTAGCTGATGAGGACTTTTGGAGCACCTAAAAATTAATTGAAATGGAAAAGTTTCTTTGAAAAAAAAATTTAGTCTTACCTTTTAAAGTATCTCTCCACATTTTGACAACGTGATGATGGGTCCATTTCTGTTGCTTAAAAATCCTCTTCCGATTGTTCTTATTTTTTTTTCCTTCTCTAAATATTTCTTTGGTGAAACAGTGGTACGGTGAAAATAGGATATCAGACAAAGTTTCCTTAGAACAGCATTTGAGATGCAAAAGTGGTCCATGTCAAACTGAATAGTGATTTCCTTAGCGTAAACTCCCTTTCCCTTGGCTTCAGAATTCTGGACTTCGACATTGGCATGGGCGGTTCGGGAGGGTTGGTTTTTACATCCATTGCAGGTGGCGGCACTCGATTCTGCCGTAGTATCTTGAGCAATTGTTCTCCTTGGTGCAGTTGCATTTATATCGGCATGGCTTGGAGACGTTGAATGTGGAGCATCTGATCTTGACTGACTTATGGCACTTAAGTTTGAGGCTAGAGGACGTGTGCGTGAATGGGAGTATCGATAAACGATAATGACGCAGCTATAGAGAGTGCCGGAAGACTAAGGACATCTGGGAATCCTTGTCCTTATATGCGCCCTTTGAGGCGGCGTGGCCTATGATAGGGGTCATCAGTAATCGATAAGGATGACAGAAGCGGAGTGGTGTCTTTTGTTTTGGAACCACTTCCCACACAATATTAACACTGTATATTCAATTGTTTAGTTCCTCTTCTGATACATTAGCACTATTCTATAAGGTTATAAAACACGCAAAGTGAAGAGAATTTAGAATTATGAGCATTTTGACCCTGGGAAAATATGTGATCTCGAAATTCGAAAATGAGTAAAGATGAAGTTTTTGAAATTCTGGCAATGCGGGCGATGACGGCAAACACAGAAAAACTTTTGAAAAAAGAGAAAGAAATATGAAATAGAGTAATTGTCTAAGATATAGTGGTCACTATCTCAAACTCAAAAATAAATGAGTGTCGCGTCTGCTGCCTTCCTTGGAAATGCTAGCAGTTTCCCGCATTCAGTCTTTATCTGATACTAAACTATTGTCGGATTTATAAAAGTGAGACCTGGTGTTTGCATACCCAACGACACTCCGAGTATGCCGCTTTAGACTCCGCCCATGCAACCCTGGCACGTGGTTTTCGCAAAGTTGCCGCACACATTTTGAAATTCGCGTTAACTCGTCAAAACGGCACTGTTTTTTGTAAATTTCGGACAGAAAACATTAAAATATAATAACGAAACTATTGTACTAAATTTGCGTTTAAAATTTGCACAAAAAACATTTCGATTTGAAATTTTTTTGCAAAATGTGTGCGGCAACTTTGCGAAAACCACGTGCCAGGGTTGCATGGACGGAGTCTAAAGCGGCATACTCGGAGTGTCGTTGGGTATGCAAACACCAGGTCTCACTTTTATAAATCCGACAATATAAAAACGTATCGCGTCTGCTGCCTTCCTTGGAAGTGGTAGCCGTTTCCCGCATTCATTCACAATCTCAAACTCAACAATGAATAAGTGTCGCGTCTGCTGCCTTTCTTGGATATGGTAGCCGAGGAATCGCAACAATCCAAGGAATAGCAACAATCCAAGGAATAGCAACAATCCAAGGAATTGCAACAATCCAAGGAATAGCAACAATCCAAGGAATTGCAACAATCCAAGGAATCACAACAATCCAAGGAATCGCAACAATCCAAGGAATTGCAACAATCCAAGGAATAGCAACAATCCAAGGAATAGCAACAATCCAAGGAATAGCAACAATCCAAGGAATCGCAACAATCCAAGGAATAGAAACAATCTAAGGAATCGCAACAATCCAAGGAATCGCAACAATCCAAGGAATTGCAACAATCTAAGGAATCGCAACAATCCAAGGAATCACAACAATCCAAGGAATCACAACAATCCAAGGAATAGCAACAATCCAAGGAATCACAACAATCCAAGGAATCGCAACAATCCAAGGAATTGCAACAATCCAAGAAATCGCAACAATCCAAGGAATTGCAACAATCCAAGGAATCGCAACAATCCAAGGAATCGCAACAATCCAAGGAATAGCAACAATCCAAGGAATCGCAACAATCCAAGGAATAGCAACAATCCAAGGAATCGCAACAATCCAAGGAATCACAACAATCCAAGGAATCACAACAATCCAAGGAATCGCAACAATCCAAGGAATCGCAACAATCCAAGGAATCGCAACAATCCAAGGAATAGCAACAATCCAAGGAATCGCAACAATCCAAGGAATCGCAACAATCCAAGGAATAGCAACAATCCAAGGAATAGCAACAATCCAAGGAATCGCAACAATCCAAGGAATAGCAACAATCCAAGGAATAGCAACAATCCAAGGAATTGCAACAATCTAAGGAATAGCAACAATCCAAGGAATAGCAACAATCCAAGGAATCGCAACAATCCAAGGAATAGCAACAATCTAAGGAATCGCAACAATCCAAGGAATCGCAACAATCCAAGGAATAGCAACAATCCAAGGAATCGCAACAATCCAAGGAATCGCAACAATCCAAGGAATCGCAACAATCCAAGGAATCGCAACAATCCAAGGAATAGCAACAATCTAAGGAATAGCAACAATCTAAGGAATAGCAACAATCCAAGGAATAGCAACAATCTAAGGAATAGCAACAATCCAAGGAATAGCAACAATCCAAGGAATTGCAACAATCTAAGGAATAGCAACAATCCAAGGAATTGCAACAATCTAAGGAATAGCAACAATCCAAGGAATAGCAACAATCCAAGGAATCGCAACAATCCAAGGAACCGCAACAATCCAAGGAATAGCAACAATCCAAGGAATTGCAACAATCTAAGGAATAGCAACAATCTAAGGAATCGCAACAATCCAAGGAATCGCAACAATCCAAGGAATTGCAACAATCTAAGGAATAGCAACAATCCAAGGAATAGCAACAATCCAAGGAATTGCAACAATCTAAGGAATAGCAACAATCCAAGGAATTGCAACAATCTAAGGAATAGCAACAATCCAAGGAATAGCAACAATCCAAGGAATCGCAACAATCCAAGGAATAGCAACAATCCAAGGAATAGCAACAATCCAAGGAACCGCAACAATCCAAGGAATCACAACAATCCAAGGAATAGCAACACTCCAAGGAATAGCAACAATCCAAGGAATCGCAACAATCCAAGGAATAGCAACAATCCAAGGAATAGCAACAATCCAAGGAATAGCAACAATCCAAGGAATAGCAACAATCCAAGGAATTGCAACAATCTAAGGAATAGCAACAATCCAAGGAATAGCAACAATCCAAGGAATCGCAACAATCCAAGGAATAGCAACAATCCAAGGAATAGCAACAATCCAAGGAATAGCAACAATCCAAGGAATTGCAACAATCTAAGGAATAGCAACAATCCAAGGAATAGCAACAATCCAAGGAATCGCAACAATCCAAGGAATAGCAACAATCCAAGGAATAGCAACAATCCAAGGAACCGCAACAATCCAAGGAATCACAACAATCCAAGGAATAGCAACACTCCAAGGAATAGCAACAATCCAAGGAATTGCAACAATCTAAGGAATCACAACAATCCAAGGAATCGCAACAATCCAAGGAATTGCAACAATCCAAGGAATAGCAACAATCCAAGGAATAGCAACAATCCAAGGAATTGCAACAATCTAAGGAATAGCAACAATCCAAGGAATAGCAACAATCCAAGGAATTGCAACAATCTAAGGAATAGCAACAATCCAAGGAATCGCAACAATCCAAGGAATTGCAACAATCCAAGGAATAGCAACAATCCAAGGAATAGCAACAATCCAAGGAATAGCAACAATCCAAGGAATAGCAACAATCCAAGGAATAGCAACAATCCAAGGAATTGCAACCATCTAAGGAATCGCGACAATCCAAGGAATAGCAACACTCCAAGGAATAGCAACAATCCAAGGAACCGCAACAATCCAAGGAATCACAACAATCCAAGGAATCGCAACAATCCAAGGAATTGCAACAATCCAAGGAATCGCAACACTCCAAGGAATAGCAACAATCCAAGGAACCGCAACAATCCAAGGAATCACAACAATTCAAGGAATAGCAACAATCCAAGGAATCGCAACACTCCAAGGAATCGCAACACTCCAAGGAATCACAACAATCCAAGGAATAGAAACAATCCAAGGAATCGCAACAATCCAAGGAATAGCAACAATCCAAGGAATAGCAACAATCCAAGGAATCACAACAATCTAAGGAATCGCAACAATCCAAGGAATTGCAACAATCCAAGGAATCACAACACTCCAAGGAATAGCAACAATCCAAGGAATAGCAACAATCCAAGGAATCACAACAATCTAAGGAATCGCAACAATCCAAGGAATTGCAACAATCCAAGGAATCGCAACAATCCAAAAAATTGCAACAATCTAAGGAATCACAACAATCCAAGGAATCGCAACAATCCAAGGAATTGCAACAATCCAAGGAATCGCAACAATCCAAGGAATTGCTATACTAAATACTTTAGTATTCTTTTACTTTAGTTTTGATTTCTTGGTTTTATTGTTCTTTGCTTACCGTTTCCTGTTCCATCATTTTCCCATGACACATCATCCATTAGACGATATTGCCTCCCACATCTTTTGTTGTAATTGTTTTTCTTCCCTCAGATACTTTGTCCCCCAAATTGTTTCCTCTCTTATTTTATCATTTCTATGATTAACTCCTCCCCCTTTTCTTAGTATAAAAGCTCCCTGTGAGCATATTCTTGGTGTGTGTTCATAGAGAATAAATATGTTACCATTCTAAAATATGGTGCATCGACAATTCTCGAGACCGGACTCCAACCCGCGTGGCCCTGGTTCAGGAGCACAACGGCTCCACCAGGATGGCGAGCAACGATGGACACCACCACCCCAAGATGACGAAGAAGGAGCATCTGCCAGACAAATCCAAAGACAGCGGGACTAATCGACGAGAGCGCCGAAAAATCAACGTTGATGAGCACAAGGCTACAACGGACTGGACACAAAACTGGACACACTCAGTAACACAGTGCCAGACAAGAATTCTGGCTGATTTGATTGCGACAAGATTAGCACTGTGTTCGATTCTGGATATGGACTACCTCGATGCCCATAACACGACAAGGATCGGACAGACACTGCAGACAAGAAAATGGAGCAGTGTACTACTACGGAGAGGCAGAGGCCACATGCTTGACAAGAAGTATTGGACTCTTCATCACAGGATTCTTGGGGATCCGGACGCACAAGACACAGGACAAGACAGTGTACGTGCAACCAAGAGCACTGAAATGGACATCTTCATTATCAGTCAAATCAAGATGATAGTTGGACATCACCAGTTCAACTCACTCAAACTCCGAAGACCTTCCTTTCCCAATTTCGCCGACGGGAGCCTCTCCAATGAGAGATTCAAAGGAGGATTCTTCAAAAACACAGCAATGAGCTACTCGGACAATTTCGACATGACAGTTCAACAACTTGACGTTTGTGGATGGACCAACAACTGGATAGAACTCGCCGGACTGGTTTCCGACCCATCTCTGACGTCGTCATGACACCCACTGACAAGACAAGACATTGTTCATGGGAGAGCCGAGATACAAGCCGATCGCGAAGACATTAAGAAGCCGGGAGTATACTAAATACTTTAGTATTCTTTTACTTTAGTTTTGATTTCTTGGTTTTATTGTTCTTTGCTTACCGTTTCCTGTTCCATCATTTTCCCATGACACATCATCCATTAGACGATATTGCCTCCCACATCTTTTGTTGTAATTGTTTTTCTTCCCTCAGATACTTTGTCCCCCAAATTGTTTCCTCTCTTATTTTATCATTTCTATGATTAACTCCTCCCCCTTTTCTTAGTATAAAAGCTCCCTGTGAGCATATTCTTGGTGTGTGTTCATAGAGAATAAATATGTTACCATTCTAAAATAATTGCAACAATCCAAGGAATCGCAACAATCCAAGGAATAGAAACAATCCAAGGAATTGCAACAATCTAAGGAATCACAACAATCTAAGGAATTGCAACAATCTAAGGAATCACAACAATCCAAGGAATCGCAACAATCCAAGGAATTGCAACAATCCAAGGAATCGCAACAATCCAAGGAATTGCAACAATCCAAGGAATCGCAACAATCCAAGGAATAGAAACAATCCAAGGAATTGCAACAATCTAAGGAATCACAACAATCTAAGGAATCGCAACAATCCAAGGAATAGCAACAATCCAAGGAATAGCAACAATCCAAGGAATCACAACAATCCAAGGAATAGCAACAATCCAAGGAATAGCAACAATCCAAGGAATCGCAACAATCCAAGGAATAGCAACACTCCAAGGAATAGCAACAATCCAAGGAACCGCAACAATCCAAGGAATCACAACAATCTAAGGAATCGCAACAATCCAAGGAATAGAAACAATCCAAGGAATCGCAACAATCCAAGGAATCGCAACAATCCAAGGAATAGAAACAATCCAAGGAATCGCAACAATCCAAGGAATCGCAACAATCCAAGGAATCGCAACAATCCAAGGAATCACAACAATCCAAGGAATAGCAACACTCCAAGGAATAGCAACAATCCAAGGAATAGAAACAATCCAAGGAATTGCAACAATCCAAGGAATCACAACAATCCAAGGAATAGCAACACTCCAAGGAATAGCAACACTCCAAGGAATAGCAACAATCCAAGGAATAGAAACAATCCAAGGAATCGCAACAATCCAAGGAATAGAAACAATCCAAGGAATCGCAACAATCCAAGGAATAGCAACAATCCAAGGAATTGCAACAATCTAAGGAATAGCAACAATCCAAGGAATAGCAACAATCCAAGGAATAGCAACAATCCAAGGAATCACAACAATCCAAGGAATAGCAACACTCCAAGGAATAGCAACAATCCAAGGAATAGAAACAATCCAAGGAATCGCAACAATCCAAGGAATAGCAACAATCCAAGGAATTGCAACAATCCAAGGAATTGCAACAATCCAAGGAATAGCAACAATCCAAGGAATTGCAACAATCCAAGGAATTGCAACAATCCAAGGAATCGCAACAATCCAAGGAATAGAAACAATCCAAGGAATAGCAACAATCCAAGGAATTGCAACAATCCAAGGAATTGCAACAATCCAAGGAATTGCAACAATCCAAGGAATAGAAACAATCCAAGGAATCGCAACAATCCAAGGAATCGCAACAATCCAAGGAATCGCAACAATCCAAGGAATTGCAACAATCTAAGGAATCACAACAATCCAAGGAATCGCAACAATCCAAGGAATAGCAACAATCCAAGGAATTGCAACAATCTAAGGAATAGCAACAATCCAAGGAATCACAACAATCCAAGGAATAGAAACAATCCAAGGAATCGCAACAATCCAAGGAATTGCAACAATCCAAGGAATCGCAACAATCCAAGGAATCGCAACAATCCAAGGAATTGCAACAATCTAAGGAATAGCAACAATCCAAGGAATAGCAACAATCCAAGGAATAGCAACAATCCAAGGAATCACAACAATCCAAGGAATAGCAACACTCCAAGGAATAGTAACAATCCAAGGAATAGCAACAATCCAAGGAATAGAAACAATCCAAGGAATCGCAACAATCCAAGGAATAGCAACAATCCAAGGAATTGCAACAATCCAAGGAATCGCAACAATCCAAGGAATAGAAACAATCCAAGGAATAGAAACAATCCAAGGAATCGCAACAATCCAAGGAATCGCAACAATCCAAGGAATAGAAACAATCCAAGGAATAGAAACAATCCAAGGAATCGCAACAATCCAAGGAATTGCAACAATCCAAGGAATCGCAACAATCCAAGGAATCGCAACAATCCAAGGAATTGCAACAATCTAAGGAATAGCAACAATCCAAGGAATAGCAACAATCCAAGGAATAGCAACAATCCAAGGAATCACAACAATCCAAGGAATAGCAACACTCCAAGGAATAGCAACAATCCAAGGAATCGCAACAATCCAAGGAATAGCAACACTCCAAGGAATAGCAACAATCCAAGGAATCGCAACAATCCAAGGAATAGCAACACTCCAAGGAATAGCAACAATCCAAGGAATCGCAACAATCCAAGGAATAGAAACAATCCAAGGAATCACAACAATCCAAGGAATAGAAACAATCCAAGGAATCGCAACAATCCAAGGAATCGCAACAATCCAAGGAATCACAACAATCCAAGGAATAGAAACAATCCAAGGAATCGCAACAATCCAAGGAATAGCAACAATCCAAGGAATTGCAACAATCCAAGGAATCGCAACAATCCAAGGAATAGAAACAATCCAAGGAATCGCAACAATCCAAGGAATAGCAACAATCCAAGGAATAGCAACAATCCAAGGAATAGCAACAATCCAAGGAATCACAACAATCCAAGGAATAGCAACACTCCAAGGAATAGCAACAATCCAAGGAATCGCAACAATCCAAGGAATAGCAACACTCCAAGGAATAGCAACAATCCAAGGAACCGCAACAATCCAAGGAATCACAACAATCCAAGGAATAGCAACAATCCAAGGAATTGCAACAATCCAAGGAATAGCAACAATCCAAGGAATTGCAACAATCCAAGGAATCGCAACAATCCAAGGAATAGAAACAATCCAAGGAATCGCAACAATCCAAGGAATCGCAACAATCCAAGGAATAGAAACAATCCAAGGAATAGAAACAATCCAAGGAATCGCAACAATCCAAGGAATAGCAACACTCCAAGGAATAGCAACAATCCAAGGAATCGCAACAATCCAAGGAATTGCAACAATCCAAGGAATAGCAACAATCCAAGGAATCGCAACAATCCAAGGAATAGAAACAATCCAAGGAATCGCAACACTCCAAGGAATAGCAACAATCCAAGGAATCGCAACAATCCAAGGAATAGAAACAATCCAAGGAATAGAAACAATCCAAGGAATCGCAACAATCCAAGGAATAGAAACAATCCAAGGAATAGCAACACTCCAAGGAATAGCAACAATCCAAGGAATAGCAACAATCCAAGGAATCACAACAATCCAAGGAATAGAAACACTCCAAGGAATCACAACACTCCAAGGAATAGCAACAATCCAAGGAATAGCAACACTCCAAGGAATAGCAACAATCCAAGGAATCGCAACAATCCAAGGAATAGCAACACTCCAAGGAATAGCAACAATCCAAGGAATCGCAACAATCCAAGGAATTGCAACAATCCAAGGAATAGAAACAATCCAAGGAATCGCAACAATCCAAGGAATCACAACAATCCAAGGAATAGAAACAATCCAAGGAATCGCAACAATCCAAGGAATAGCAACAATCCAAGGAATAGCAACAATCCAAGGAATCACAACAATCTAAGGAATCGCAACAATCCAAGGAATTGCAACAATCCAAGGAATAGAAACAATCCAAGGAATTGCAACAATCCAAGGAATCACAACACTCCAAGGAATAGCAACAATCCAAGGAATAGCAACAATCCAAGGAATCACAACAATCTAAGGAATAGCAACACTCCAAGGAATAGCAACAATCCAAGGAACCGCAACAATCCAAGGAATAGCAACACTCCAAGGAATAGCAACAATCCAAGGAACCGCAACAATCCAAGGAATCACAACAATCCAAGGAATAGCAACAATCCAAGGAATTGCAACAATCCAAGGAATAGCAACAATCCAAGGAATTGCAACAATCTAAGGAATAGCAACAATCCAAGGAATAGCAACAATCCAAGGAATAGCAACAATCCAAGGAATCACAACAATCCAAGGAATAGCAACACTCCAAGGAATAGCAACAATCCAAGGAACCGCAACAATCCAAGGAATCACAACAATCCAAGGAATAGCAACAATCCAAGGAATTGCAACAATCCAAGGAATAGCAACAATCCAAGGAATTGCAACAATCTAAGGAATAGCAACAATCCAAGGAATAGCAACAATCCAAGGAATAGCAACAATCCAAGGAATCACAACAATCCAAGGAATAGCAACACTCCAAGGAATAGCAACAATCCAAGGAATCGCAACAATCCAAGGAATAGCAACACTCCAAGGAATAGCAACAATCCAAGGAATCGCAACAATCCAAGGAATTGCAACAATCCAAGGAATAGAAACAATCCAAGGAATCGCAACAATCCAAGGAATCGCAACAATCCAAGGAATAGAAACAATCCAAGGAATCACAACACTCCAAGGAATAGCAACAATCCAAGGAATAGCAACACTCCAAGGAATTGCAACAATCCAAGGAATAGCAACACTCCAAGGAATAGCAACAATCCAAGGAATCACAACAATCCAAGGAATAGAAACAATCCAAGGAATCACAGCACTCCAAGGAATAGCAACAATCCAAGGAATAGCAACACTCCAAGGAATAGCAACAATCCAAGGAATAGCAACAATCCAAGGAATCACAACAATCCAAGGAATAGAAACACTCCAAGGAATCACAACACTCCAAGGAATAGCAACAATCCAAGGAATAGCAACACTCCAAGGAATAGCAACAATCCAAGGAATCGCAACAATCCAAGGAATAGCAACACTCCAAGGAATAGCAACAATCCAAGGAATCGCAACAATCCAAGGAATTGCAACAATCCAAGGAATAGAAACAATCCAAGGAATCGCAACAATCCAAGGAATCACAACAATCCAAGGAATAGAAACAATCCAAGGAATCGCAACAATCCAAGGAATAGCAACAATCCAAGGAATAGCAACAATCCAAGGAATCACAACAATCTAAGGAATCGCAACAATCCAAGGAATTGCAACAATCCAAGGAATAGAAACAATCCAAGGAATCGCAACAATCCAAGGAATCGCAACACTCCAAGGAATCACAACAATCCAAGGAATAGAAACAATCCAAGGAATCGCAACAATCCAAGGAATAGCAACAATCCAAGGAATTGCAACAATCCAAGGAATCACAACACTCCAAGGAATAGCAACAATCCAAGGAATAGCAACAATCCAAGGAATCACAACAATCTAAGGAATCGCAACAATCCAAGGAATTGCAACACTCCAAGGAATCGCAACAATCCAAGGAATAGCAACAATCCAAGGAATCACAACAATCTAAGGAATAGAAACAATCCAAGGAATCGCAACAATCCAAGGAATAGCAACAATCCAAGGAATTGCAACAATCCAAGGAATCACAACACTCCAAGGAATAGCAACAATCCAAGGAATCACAACAATCTAAGGAATCGCAACAATCCAAGGAATTGCAACAATCCAAGGAATAGAAACAATCCAAGGAATCGCAACACTCCAAGGAATCGCAACACTCCAAGGAATCACAACAATCCAAGGAATAGAAACAATCCAAGGAATCGCAACAATCCAAGGAATAGCAACAATCCAAGGAATTGCAACAATCCAAGGAATCACAACACTCCAAGGAATAGCAACAATCCAAGGAATCACAACAATCTAAGGAATCGCAACAATCCAAGGAATTGCAACAATCCAAGGAATAGAAACAATCCAAGGAATCGCAACACTCCAAGGAATCGCAACACTCCAAGGAATCACAACAATCCAAGGAATAGAAACAATCCAAGGAATCGCAACAATCCAAGGAATAGCAACAATCCAAGGAATTGCAACAATCCAAGGAATCACATCACTCCAAGGAATAGCAACAATCCAAGGAATAGCAACAATCCAAGGAATCACAACAATCTAAGGAATCGCAACAATCCAAGGAATTGCAACAATCCAAGGAATCGCAACAATCCAAGGAATTGCAACAATCTAAGGAATCACAACAATCCAAGGAATCGCAACAATCCAAGGAATAGCAACAATCCAAGGAATTGCAACAATCTAAGGAATAGCAACAATCCAAGGAATCACAACAATCCAAGGAATAGAAACAATCCAAGGAATCGCAACAATCCAAGGAATAGCAACAATCCAAGGAATAGCAACAATCCAAGGAATAGCAACAATCCAAGGAATCACAACAATCTAAGGAATTGCAACAATCCAAGGAATTGCAACAATCCAAGGAATCGCAACAATCCAAGGAATTGCAACAATCCAAGGAATCGCAACAATCCAAGGAATCGCAACAATCCAAGGAATAGAAACAATCCAAGGAATCACAACAATCCAAGGAATCGCAACAATCCAAGGAATCGCAACAATCCAAGGAATCGCAACAATCCAAGGAATCACAACAATCCAAGAAATCGCAACAATCCAAGGAATCGCAACAATCCAAGGAATCGCAACAATCCAAGGAATCGCAACACTCCAAGGAATCGCAACACTCCAAGGAATAGCAACAATCCAAGGAATTGCAACAATCTAAGGAATCACAACAATCCAAGGAATAGCAACAATCCAAGGAACCGCAACAATCCAAGGAATCACAACAATCCAAGGAATAGCAACACTCCAAGGAATCACAACAATCCAAGAAATCGCAACAATCCAAGGAATCGCAACAATCCAAGGAATCGCAACAATCCAAGGAATCGCAACACTCCAAGGAATCGCAACACTCCAAGGAATCACAACAATCCAAGAAATCGCAACAATCCAAGGAATCGCAACAATCCAAGGAACCGCAACAATCCAAGGAATCACAACAATCCAAGGAATAGCAACAATCCAAGGAATTGCAACAATCTAAGGAATCACAACAATCCAAGGAATCGCAACAATCCAAGGAATCGCAACAATCCAAGGAATCGCAACAATCCAAGGAATCGCAACAATCCAAGGAATCACATCACTCCAAGGAATAGAAACAATCCAAGGAATCGCAACAATCCAAGGAATAGCAACAATCCAAGGAATTGCAACAATCCAAGGAATCACAACACTCCAAGGAATAGCAACAATCCAAGGAATCACAACAATCTAAGGAATCGCAACAATCCAAGGAATTGCAACAATCCAAGGAATAGAAACAATCCAAGGAATCGCAACACTCCAAGGAATCGCAACACTCCAAGGAATCACAACAATCCAAGGAATCACAACAATCTAAGGAATCGCAACAATCCAAGGAATAGCAACAATCCAAGGAATTGCAACAATCCAAGGAATCACATCACTCCAAGGAATAGCAACAATCCAAGGAATAGCAACAATCCAAGGAATCACAACAATCTAAGGAATCGCAACAATCCAAGGAATTGCAACAATCCAAGGAATCGCAACAATCCAAGGAATTGCAACAATCCAAGGAATAGAAACAATCCAAGGAATCGCAACAATCCAAGGAATCGCAACAATCCAAGGAATAGAAACAATCCAAGGAATCACAACAATCCAAGGAATTGCAACAATCCAAGGAATCGCAACAATCCAAGGAATAGAAACAATCCAAGGAATCACAACAATCCAAGGAATTGCAACAATCTAAGGAATCACAACACTCCAAGGAATAGCAACAATCCAAGGAATAGCAACACTCCAAGGAATCGCAACAATCCAAGGAATCGCAACACTCCAAGGAATCGCAACACTCCAAGGAATAGAAACACTCCAAGGAATCGCAACACTCCAAGGAATCGCAACAATCCAAGAAATCGCAACAATCCAAGGAATCGCAACAATCCAAGGAACCGCAACAATCCAAGGAATCACAACAATCCAAGGAATAGCAACAATCCAAGGAATTGCAACAATCTAAGGAATCACAACACTCCAAGGAATAGCAACAATCCAAGGAATAGCAACACTCCAAGGAATAGCAACAATCCAAGGAATAGCAACAATCCAAGGAATCACAACAATCCAAGGAATAGAAACACTCCAAGGAATCACAACACTCCAAGGAATAGCAACAATCCAAGGAATAGCAACACTCCAAGGAATAGCAACAATCCAAGGAATCGCAACAATCCAAGGAATAGCAACACTCCAAGGAATAGCAACAATCCAAGGAATCGCAACAATCCAAGGAATTGCAACAATCCAAGGAATAGAAACAATCCAAGGAATCGCAACAATCCAAGGAATCACAACAATCCAAGGAATAGAAACAATCCAAGGAATCGCAACAATCCAAGGAATAGCAACAATCCAAGGAATAGCAACAATCCAAGGAATCACAACAATCTAAGGAATCGCAACAATCCAAGGAATTGCAACAATCCAAGGAATAGAAACAATCCAAGGAATCGCAACAATCCAAGGAATCGCAACACTCCAAGGAATCACAACAATCCAAGGAATAGAAACAATCCAAGGAATCGCAACAATCCAAGGAATAGCAACAATCCAAGGAATTGCAACAATCCAAGGAATCACAACACTCCAAGGAATAGCAACAATCCAAGGAATAGCAACAATCCAAGGAATCACAACAATCTAAGGAATCGCAACAATCCAAGGAATTGCAACACTCCAAGGAATCGCAACAATCCAAGGAATAGCAACAATCCAAGGAATCACAACAATCTAAGGAATAGAAACAATCCAAGGAATCGCAACAATCCAAGGAATAGCAACAATCCAAGGAATTGCAACAATCCAAGGAATCACAACACTCCAAGGAATAGCAACAATCCAAGGAATCACAACAATCTAAGGAATCGCAACAATCCAAGGAATTGCAACAATCCAAGGAATAGAAACAATCCAAGGAATCGCAACACTCCAAGGAATCGCAACACTCCAAGGAATCACAACAATCCAAGGAATAGAAACAATCCAAGGAATCGCAACAATCCAAGGAATAGCAACAATCCAAGGAATTGCAACAATCCAAGGAATCACAACACTCCAAGGAATAGCAACAATCCAAGGAATCACAACAATCTAAGGAATCGCAACAATCCAAGGAATTGCAACAATCCAAGGAATAGAAACAATCCAAGGAATCGCAACACTCCAAGGAATCGCAACACTCCAAGGAATCACAACAATCCAAGGAATCACAACAATCTAAGGAATCGCAACAATCCAAGGAATAGCAACAATCCAAGGAATTGCAACAATCCAAGGAATCACATCACTCCAAGGAATAGCAACAATCCAAGGAATAGCAACAATCCAAGGAATCACAACAATCTAAGGAATCGCAACAATCCAAGGAATTGCAACAATCCAAGGAATCGCAACAATCCAAGGAATTGCAACAATCTAAGGAATCACAACAATCCAAGGAATCGCAACAATCCAAGGAATAGCAACAATCCAAGGAATTGCAACAATCTAAGGAATAGCAACAATCCAAGGAATCACAACAATCCAAGGAATAGAAACAATCCAAGGAATCGCAACAATCCAAGGAACCGCAACAATCCAAGGAATCACAACAATCCAAGGAATAGCAACACTCCAAGGAATAGAAACAATCCAAGGAATCACAACAATCCAAGGAATCGCAACAATCCAAGGAATCGCAACAATCCAAGGAATCGCAACACTCCAAGGAATAGCAACAATCCAAGGAATTGCAACAATCTAAGGAATCACAACAATCCAAGGAATAGAAACAATCCAAGGAATCACAACAATCCAAGGAATAGCAACAATCCAAGGAATCACAACAATCTAAGGAATAGCAACAATCCAAGGAATAGCAACAATCCAAGGAATAGCAACAATCCAAGGAATCACAACAATCTAAGGAATTGCAACAATCCAAGGAATTGCAACAATCCAAGGAATCGCAACAATCCAAGGAATTGCAACAATCCAAGGAATCGCAACAATCCAAGGAATCGCAACAATCCAAGGAATAGAAACAATCCAAGGAATCACAACAATCCAAGGAATCGCAACAATCCAAGGAATCGCAACAATCCAAGGAATCGCAACAATCCAAGGAATCACAACAATCCAAGAAATCGCAACAATCCAAGGAATCGCAACAATCCAAGGAATCGCAACAATCCAAGGAATCGCAACACTCCAAGGAATCGCAACACTCCAAGGAATAGCAACAATCCAAGGAATTGCAACAATCTAAGGAATCACAACAATCCAAGGAATAGCAACAATCCAAGGAACCGCAACAATCCAAGGAATCACAACAATCCAAGGAATAGCAACACTCCAAGGAATCACAACAATCCAAGAAATCGCAACAATCCAAGGAATCGCAACAATCCAAGGAATCGCAACAATCCAAGGAATCGCAACACTCCAAGGAATCGCAACACTCCAAGGAATCACAACAATCCAAGAAATCGCAACAATCCAAGGAATCGCAACAATCCAAGGAACCGCAACAATCCAAGGAATCACAACAATCCAAGGAATAGCAACAATCCAAGGAATTGCAACAATCTAAGGAATCACAACAATCCAAGGAATCGCAACAATCCAAGGAATCGCAACAATCCAAGGAATCGCAACAATCCAAGGAATCGCAACACTCCAAGGAATCGCAACACTCCAAGGAATAGCAACAATCCAAGGAATTGCAACAATCTAAGGAATCACAACAATCCAAGGAATAGCAACAATCCAAGGAACCGCAACAATCCAAGGAATCACAACAATCCAAGGAATAGCAACACTCCAAGGAATCACAACAATCCAAGAAATCGCAACAATCCAAGGAATCGCAACAATCCAAGGAACCGCAACAATCCAAGGAATCACAACAATCCAAGGAATAGCAACACTCCAAGGAATAGCAACAATCCAAGGAATTGCAACAATCTAAGGAATCACAACAATCCAAGGAATAGCAACAATCCAAGGAACCGCAACAATCCAAGGAATCACAACAATCCAAGGAATAGCAACACTCCAAGGAATCACAACAATCAAAGAAATCGCAACAATCCAAGGAATCGCAACAATCCAAGGAATCGCAACAATCCAAGGAATCGCAACACTCCAAGGAATCGCAACACTCCAAGGAATCACAACAATCCAAGAAATCGCAACAATCCAAGGAATCGCAACAATCCAAGGAACCGCAACAATCCAAGGAATCACAACAATCCAAGGAATAGCAACACTCCAAGGAATAGCAACAATCCAAGGAATTGCAACAATCTAAGGAATCACAACAATCCAAGGAATCGCAACAATCCAAGGAATAGCAACACTCCAAGGAATAGCAACACTCCAAGGAATAGCAACACTCCAAGGAATCGCAACAATCCAAGGAATTGCAACAATCTAAGGAATCACAACAATCCAAGGAATTGCAACAATCTAAGGAATCACAACAATCCAAGGAATCGCAACAATCCAAGGAATAGCAACAATCCAAGGAATTGCAACAATCCAAGGAATCGCAACAATCCAAGGAATTGCAACAATCTAAGGAATCACAACAATCCAAGGAATTGCAACAATCTAAGGAATCACAACAATCCAAGGAATCGCAACAATCCAAGGATTCGCAACACTCCAAGGAATAGCAACAATCCAAGGAACCGCAACAATCCAAGGAATCACAACAATCCAAGGAATAGCAACACTCCAAGGAATCACAACAATCCAAGGAATCGCAACAATCCAAGGAATCGCAACAATCCAAGGAATTGCAACAATCTAAGGAATCACAACAATCCAAGGAATTGCAACAATCTAAGGAATCACAACAATCCAAGGAATCGCAACAATCCAAGGAATAGCAACACTCCAAGGAATAGCAACACTCCAAGGAATCGCAACAATCTAAGGAATCACAACAATCCAAGGAATAGCAACAATCCAAGGAATCGCAACAATCCAATGAATCACAACAATCCAAGGAATAGCAACACTCCAAGGAATAGCAACAATCCAAGGAATTGCAACAATCTAAGGAATCACAACAATCCAAGGAATCGCAACAATCTAAGGAATCACAACAATCCAAGGAATAGCAACACTCCAAGGAATAGCAACACTCCAAGGAATCGCAACAATCCAAGGAATAGCAACAATCCAAGGAATTGCAACAATCTAAGGAATCACAACAATCCAAGGAATCGCAACAATCCAAGGAATCGCAACAATCCAAGGAATCGCAACAATCCAAGGAATCGCAACACTCCAAGGAATCGCAACACTCCAAGGAATAGCAACAATCCAAGGAATTGCAACAATCTAAGGAATCACAACAATCCAAGGAATAGCAACAATCCAAGGAACCGCAACAATCCAAGGAATCACAACAATCCAAGGAATAGCAACACTCCAAGGAATCACAACAATCAAAGAAATCGCAACAATCCAAGGAATCGCAACAATCCAAGGAATCGCAACAATCCAAGGAATCGCAACACTCCAAGGAATCGCAACACTCCAAGGAATCACAACAATCCAAGGAATTGCAACAATCTAAGGAATCACAACAATCCAAGGAATCACAACAATCCAAGGAATAGCAACACTCCAAGGAATAGCAACAATCCAAGGAATTGCAACAATCTAAGGAATCACAACAATCCAAGGAATCGCAACAATCCAAGGAATCACAACAATCAAAGAAATCGCAACAATCCAAGGAATCGCAACAATCCAAGGAATCGCAACAATCCAAGGAATCGCAACACTCCAAGGAATCGCAACACTCCAAGGAATCACAACAATCCAAGGAATCGCAACAATCCAAGGAACCGCAACAATCCAAGGAATCACAACAATCCAAGGAATAGCAACACTCCAAGGAATAGCAACAATCCAAGGAATTGCAACAATCTAAGGAATCACAACAATCCAAGGAATCGCAACAATCCAAGGAATAGCAACACTCCAAGGAATAGCAACACTCCAAGGAATAGCAACACTCCAAGGAATCGCAACAATCCAAGGAATCGCAACAATCCGAGGAATAGAAACAATCTAAGGAATCACAACAATCCAAGGAACCGCAACAATCCAAGGAATCACAACAATCCAAGGAATCGCAACAATCCAAGGAATCGCAACAATCTAAGGAATCACAACAATCCAAGGAATCGCAACAATCCAAGGAATCGCAACAATCCAAGGAATCGCAACAATCCAAGGAATCGCAACAATCCAAGGAATCGCAACAATCCAAGGAATAGCAACAATCCAAGGAATTGCAACAATCTAAGGAATCACAACAATCCAAGGAATCGCAACAATCCAAGGAATCGCAACAATCCAAGGAATCGCAACAATCCAAGGAATCGCAACACTCCAAGGAATCGCAACACTCCAAGGAATAGCAACAATCCAAGGAATTGCAACAATCTAAGGAATCACAACAATCCAAGGAATAGCAACAATCCAAGGAACCGCAACAATCCAAGGAATCACAACAATCCAAGGAATAGCAACACTCCAAGGAATCACAACAATCAAAGAAATCGCAACAATCCAAGGAATCGCAACAATCCAAGGAATCGCAACAATCCAAGGAATCGCAACACTCCAAGGAATCGCAACACTCCAAGGAATCACAACAATCCAAGAAATCGCAACAATCCAAGGAATCGCAACAATCCAAGGAACCGCAACAATCCAAGGAATCACAACAATCCAAGGAATAGCAACACTCCAAGGAATAGCAACAATCCAAGGAATTGCAACAATCTAAGGAATCACAACAATCCAAGGAATCGCAACAATCCGAGGAATAGCAACAATCCAAGGAATAGCAACACTCCAAGGAATCGCAACAATCCAAGGAATCGCAACAATCCGAGGAATAGAAACAATCCAAGGAATCGCAACAATCTAAGGAATCACAACAATCCAAGGAATCGCAACAATCCAAGGAATCACAACAATCCAAGGAATCGCAACAATCCAAGGAATAGAAACAATCTAAGGAATCACAACAATCCAAGGAATCGCAACAATCCAAGGAATCGCAACAATCCAAGGAATCGCAACAATCCAAGGAATCGCAACAATCCAAGGAATAGCAACACTCCAAGGAATAGCAACAATCCAAGGAATTGCAACAATCTAAGGAATCACAACAATCCAAGGAATCGCAACAATCTAAGGAATCACAACAATCCAAGGAATAGCAACACTCCAAGGAATAGCAACACTCCAAGGAATCGCAACAATCCAAGGAATCGCAACAATCCGAGGAATAGAAACAATCCAAGGAATCGCAACAATCTAAGGAATCACAACAATCCAAGGAACCGCAACAATCCAAGGAATCACAACAATCCAAGGAATCGCAACAATCCAAGGAATCGCAACAATCTAAGGAATCACAACAATCCAAGGAATCGCAACAATCCAAGGAATCGCAACAATCCAAGGAATCGCAACAATCCAAGGAATCGCAACAATCCAAGGAATAGCAACACTCCAAGGAATAGCAACAATCCAAGGAATTGCAACAATCTAAGGAATCACAACAATCCAAGGAATCGCAACAATCTAAGGAATCACAACAATCCAAGGAATAGCAACACTCCAAGGAATAGCAACACTCCAAGGAATCGCAACAATCCAAGGAATCGCAACAATCCAAGGAATAGAAACAATCTAAGGAATCACAACAATCCAAGGAACCGCAACAATCCAAGGAATCACAACAATCCAAGGAATCGCAACAATCCAAGGAATCGCAACAATCCAAGGAATCACAACAATCCAAGGAATAGCAACAATCCAAGGAATAGCAACACTCCAAGGAATAGCAACAATCCAAGGAATTGCAACAATCTAAGGAATCACAACAATCCAAGGAATAGCAACAATCTAAGGAATCACAACAATCCAAGGAATCGCAACAATCCAAGGAATCGCAACACTCCAAGGAATCGCAACACTCCAAGGAATAGCAACAATCCAAGGAACCGCAACAATCCAAGGAATCACAACAATCCAAGGAATCGCAACAATCCAAGGAATAGAAACAATCTAAGGAATCACAACAATCCAAGGAACCGCAACAATCCAAGGAATCACAACAATCCAAGGAATAGCAACAATCCAAGGAACCGCAACAATCCAAGGAATCACAACAATCCAAGGAATAGCAACACTCCAAGGAATCACAACAATCAAAGAAATCGCAACAATCCAAGGAATCGCAACAATCCAAGGAATCGCAACAATCCAAGGAATCGCAACAATCCAAGGAATCACAACAATCCAAGGAATAGCAACACTCCAAGGAATCACAACAATCCAAGGAATCGCAACAATCCAAGGAACCGCAACAATCCAAGGAATCACAACAATCCAAGGAATAGCAACACTCCAAGGAATAGCAACAATCCAAGGAATTGCAACAATCTAAGGAATCACAACAATCCAAGGAATCGCAACAATCCAAGGAATAGCAACACTCCAAGGAATAGCAACACTCCAAGGAATAGCAACACTCCAAGGAATCGCAACAATCCAAGGAATCGCAACAATCCGAGGAATAGAAACAATCTAAGGAATCACAACAATCCAAGGAACCGCAACAATCCAAGGAATCACAACAATCCAAGGAATCGCAACAATCCAAGGAATCGCAACAATCTAAGGAATCACAACAATCCAAGGAATCGCAACAATCCAAGGAATCGCAACAATCCAAGGAATCGCAACAATCCAAGGAATCGCAACAATCCAAGGAATAGCAACACTCCAAGGAATAGCAACAATCCAAGGAATTGCAACAATCTAAGGAATCACAACAATCCAAGGAATCGCAACAATCTAAGGAATCACAACAATCCAAGGAATAGCAACACTCCAAGGAATAGCAACACTCCAAGGAATCGCAACAATCCAAGGAATCGCAACAATCCAAGGAATAGAAACAATCCAAGGAATCGCAACAATCCAAGGAATCGCAACAATCCAATGAATCACAACAATCCAAGGAATAGCAACACTCCAAGGAATAGCAACAATCCAAGGAAGTGCAACAATCTAAGGAATCACAACAATCCAAGGAATCGCAACAATCTAAGGAATCACAACAATCCAAGGAATAGCAACACTCCAAGGAATAGCAACACTCCAAGGAATCGCAACAATCCAAGGAATCGCAACAATCCAAGGAATAGAAACAATCTAAGGAATCACAACAATCCAAGGAATTGCAACAATCTAAGGAATCGCAACAATCCAAGGAATTGCAACAATCCAAGGAATCGCAACAATCCAAGGAATCGCAACAATCCAAGGAATCGCAACAATCCAAGAAATCGCAACAATCCAAGGAATAGAAACAATCTAAGGAATCACAACAATCCAAGGAATAGCAACACTCCAAGGAATCACAACAATCCAAGAAATCGCAACAATCCAAGGAATCGCAACAATCCAAGGAATCACAACAATCCAAGGAACCGCAACAATCCAAGGAATCACAACAATCCAAGGAATAGCAACACTCCAAGGAATAGCAACAATCCAAGGAATTGCAACAATCCAAGGAATCGCAACAATCCAAGGAATCGCAACAATCCAAGGAATCGCAACACTCCAAGGAATCACAACAATCCAAGGAATCGCAACAATCCAAGGAATAGAAACAATCTAAGGAATCACAACAATCCAAGGAATCACAACAATCCAAGGAATCACAACAATCCAAGAAATCGCAACAATCTAAGGAATCACAACAATCCAAGGAATCACAACAATCCAAGGAACCGCAACAATCCAAGGAATCACAACAATCCAAGGAATAGCAACACTCCAAGGAATAGCAACAATCCAAGGAATTGCAACAATCTAAGGAATCACAACAATCCAAGGAATCGCAACAATCCAAGGAATCGCAACAATCCAAGGAATCGCAACAATCCAAGGAATCGCAACACTCCAAGGAATCGCAACACTCCAAGGAATAGCAACAATCCAAGGAATAGCAACAATCCAAGGAACCGCAACAATCCAAGGAATCGCAACAATACAAGGAATAGAAACAATCCAAGGAATCGCAACAATCCAAGGAATCGCAACAATCCAAGGAATCACAACAATCCAAGAAATCGCAACAATACAAGGAATAGAAACAATCCAAGGAATCACAACAATCCAAGGAATAGCAACACTCCAAGGAATAGCAACAATCCAAGGAACCGCAACAATCCAAGGAATCACAACAATCCAAGGAATCGCAACAATACAAGGAATAGAAACAATCCAAGGAATCGCAACAATCCAAGGAATCGCAACAATCCAAGGAATCGCAACAATCCAAGGAATCGCAACAATCCAAGGAATCGCAACAATCCAAGGAATCGCAACACTCCAAGGAATCGCAACACTCCAAGGAATAGCAACAATCCAAGGAATAGCAACAATCCAAGGAACCGCAACAATCCAAGGAATCGCAACAATCCAAGGAATCGCAACACTCCAAGGAATCGCAACACTCCAAGGAATAGCAACAATCCAAGGAACCGCAACAATCCAAGGAATCACAACAATCCAAGAAATCGCAACAATCCAAGGAATCGCAACAATCCAAGGAATAGAAACAATCTAAGGAATCACAACAATCCAAGGAACCGCAACAATCCAAGGAATCACAACAATCCAAGGAATCGCAACAATCCAAGGAATCGCAACAATCCAAGGAATCGCAACAATCCAATGAATCACAACAATCCAAGGAATTGCAACAATCTAAGGAATCGCAACAATCCAAGGAATCGCAACAATCCAAGGAATCGCAACAATCCAAGGAATCGCAACACTCCAAGGAATCGCAACAATCCAAGGAATCGCAACAATCCAAGGAATCGCAACACTCCAAGGAATCGCAACAATCCAAGGAATCACAACAATCCAAGAAATCGCAACAATCCAAGGAATCGCAACAATCCAAGGAATCGCAACAATCCAAGGAATCGCAACACTCCAAGGAATCGCAACAATCCAAGGAATCACAACAATCCAAGAAATCGCAACAATCCAAGGAATCGCAACAATCCAAGGAATCGCAACAATCCAATGAATAGCAACAATCCAAGGAATCACAACAATCCAAGGAATCGCAACAATCCAATGAATAGCAACAATCCAAGGAATCGCAACAATCCAAGGAATCGCAACAATCCAAGGAATCGCAACAATCCAATGAATAGCAACAATCCAAGGAATCGCAACAATCCAAGGAATCGCAACAATCCAAGGAATCGCAACAATCCAAGGAATTGCAACAATCCAAGGAATCGCAACAATCCAAGGAATCGCAACAATCCAAGGAATCGCAACAATCCAAGGAATTGCAACAATCCAAGGAATCGCAACAATCCAAGGAATTGCGACAATCCAAGGAATAGCAACAATCCAAGGAATAGCAACAATCCAAGGAATCGCAACACTCCAAGGAATCGCAACAATCCAAGGAATAGCAACAATCCAAGGAATCGCAACACTCCAAGGATTCGCAACAATCCAAGGAATTGCAACAATCCAAGGAATAGCAACAATCCAAGGAATCGCAACACTCCAAGGAATCGCAACAATCCAATTCCTGAAGGTTAACAATGTTTGGTCGGATAATCTGCAATTCCTGAAGGTAAACAATGTTTGGTCGGATCATCTGAAATCCCTGCAAGGTTAACAATGTTTGGTCGGATCATCTGAAATCCCTGCAAGGTTAACAATGTTTGGTCGGATAATCTGCAATTCCTGAAGGTTAACAATGTTTGGTCGGAACATCTGAAATCCCTGCAAGGTTAACATTGTTTGGTCGGATCATCTGAAATCCCTGCAAGGTTAACAATGTTTGGTCGGATCATCTGAAATCCCTGCAAGGTTAACAATGTTTGGTCGGATAATCTGCAATTCCTGAAGGTTAACAATGTTTGGTCGGATAATCTGCAATTCCTGAAGGTTAATAATGTTTGGTCGGATCATCTGAAATCCCTGCAAGGTTAACAATGTTTGGTCGGATCATCTGAAATCCCTGAACTTCCTGACTAGTGACTAGTGCAACGTCAGCTGACGTTATCAAAAATAAAATATTCAGATTCCTCGTGTTTTTCTACCCTGGATAACTTCAAAATTCGAAAATTTTCAAAAATTTTCAGAAGACGTCACGTCTTCTGAAGCCGCAACGTCATCTGACGTATTCTAAAACAGAAGATTCAGATTCCTCGTGTTTTTTCACCCTAGATAACTTAAAAATTCGAAAATTTTCAAAAATTTCCAAAAATTTTCAGAAGACGTCACGTCTTCTGAAGCCGCAACGTCATCTGACGTATTCTAAAACAGAAGATTCAGATTCCTCGTGTTTTTTCACCCTAGATAACTTAAAAATTCAAAAATTTTCAAAAATTTTCAAAAATTTCCAGAAGACGTCACGTCTTCTGAAGCCGCAACGTCATCTGACGTATTCTAAAATAGAAGATTCAGATTCCTCGTGTTTTTTCACCCTAGATAACTTAAAAATTCAAAAATTTTCAAATATTTTCCAATATTTTCAGAAGACGTCACGTCTTCTGGATCCCCAACGTCATCTGAAGTCTTCAAAAATACAAAATTCAGATTCTCCGTGATTTTTTACCCTAGAACACTTCAAAAAACAAACATTTTCAAAAATTTCTAAAATGCTCGCTGCCCGCTGCCGACACACACAGACCCGCGTAGAGAGGCAGCAGGCGGTCGCCGCAATTCTACACACACAGGCAGAGTAGTATATGTAGGGAGGAGAACGGCTGTGGATTGCAGTTGTGTGGCACAAGGTAGCTTTGTGGCACAAACCAAAGTGGAGCATTTTGATTGCCCAAAAGGTCTTTCTAGGCCAAAATTCTGTGAGGAATCCGAATTTACACTTGGTTTTTGCGTATCTCTACTTTGAAACGACTTATCGACTGATTGTCTGCCATGAAACTGTCCGGAAAAGAAAACCTACTGGTACCGAGGGTAGTATGGTTGCAAAGCTGAAACTTAAAGAAATTGACGGAAGGGCACCACAAGGCGTGGAGCTTGCGGCTTGATTTGACTCAACACGGGAAAACTCACCCGGTCCGGACACCATTAGGACTGACAGATTGAAAGCTCTTTCTCGATTTGGTGGTTGGTGGTGCATGGCCGTTCTTAGTTGGTGGAGTGATTTGTCTGGTTTATTCTTATTTTGGTGGCTTTATGCATCAAGATGACTTACTAGTCGTCGTTGATGATAGTCTTAATGATTGTTGTCTCCTCACCGAGATGACGGCGCCAAACTAAGCATAACTTTTTTTGATTGGATTAGTTTCAAAAGTTCTTCCTCGTGAAGAATCTTTGAGTTGAGTTCTTTCGAGATCTCGATAATAAGTACTAGCTTCAGCGATGGATCGGTCGCATCGAGCATTGATGAAGAACGCAGCCTGCTGCGTTACTTACCACGAATTGCAGACGCTTAGAGTGGTGAAATTTCAAACGCATAGCACCGACTGGGTCTCCAGTCGGTACGTCTGGTTCAGGGTTGTTTAATTCAAACTGCTAATTTTATTGGCTTGTCGAATGACATTGAGACGGCTTTCAAGTCGACTCGATCTCGTTCTAGTTCCGAAGCATCACAAGTCGAGACCCGACGAAAGTCGACTCGTAATGTGACGCGCTACTCTTATATCAGAGAGATAGTGAGAGCTGCCAAATGGCGTCCAACTTGACTTGCTGGGTTTTACCATCAAGACGTGTATCACAACGTGTCTTCTGATGTGCAAAGCTCATGCGTCAGACCGGCTCGTCGCTCTTTCTTGTCATCTGAATACTGGGATTCGTTTTATGCCTAATGTATCGTTTTCACGAGCGTGCATATGCTTAAAGCGGTGCGTGTCTTGCTATTATCAACCTGAACTCAGTCGTGATTACCCGCTGAACTTAAGCATATCATTTAGCGGAGGAAAAGAAACTAAACAGGATTCCCTTAGTAACGGCGAGTGAAACGGGAAGAGCCCAGCGCCGAATCGTTCAGTCTTTGGCTGTTTCGAAATGTGGCGTATAGGTGTAGTCTTCCAGCAGTGTCGTGAGTCCGAAGTCCTTACGATTGAGGCCATAAGCCAGAGAGGGTGCGAGCCTCGTCCTGGATTGCGGCACTGTTGGTTCGATTGCTAATTGGAGTCGGGTTGCTTGAAAGTGCAGCCTAAAGTGGGTGATAAACTTCATCTAAGGCTAAATATCGACTCGATTGCGATAGCGAACGAGTACCGTGAGGGAAAGTTGCAAAGGACTTTGAAGAGAGAGTTCAAGAGAACGTGAAATCGCTGGAGTGGAACCGGAGACAGTTGATGTTGCTTGGAGACAAGTTTGGTGACTTGGTCGCTTAGTTGTGATCGTTGCCGGGTGTCGTTTCCTATGCAAAACCGACGGCGTTGGTCGCTCGGTCTGACCCGACAGTGTTGCCCAGCTCGCAAGAGTCGGTGTCTTGTTGTCGGTCGTTGGTTCGTGGTGGCTAGCGTTTAGTTACGCTAGTGTGTGTGACGTCGGTTTGAAAGTCAACGACGTTTCCGACCCGTCTTGAAACACGGATTGCGGAGTGCTTGTCTACTGCGAGTCAAAGGGTGTAAAACCTTGCGGCGAAATGAAAGTGAAGGTCAGTCTCGAATTGGCCGACGTGGGATCTGTGCTCTACGGAGTGCTGCGCACCACGGCCCTGTGCGTGTCACTTGTGACTGTGCAGAGGTTGAGCAGTTGGCAAACGACCCGAAAGATGGTGAACTATGCCTGAGCAGGATGAAGCCAGAGGAAACTCTGGTGGAAGTCCGTATCGGTTCTGACGTGCAAATCGATCGATAGACTTGGGTATAGGGGCGAAAGACTAATCGGTTCTCAAGGGTTTTGGCATTTTTTCGCATTTTCAAGGTCCTTTTTAATCCGTGTTGTACCTCACTTTTATTGCTCTATCAGACCAGTGTACAAAAATCCCAAAAGTTTGATTTACAGGTAATAAAAATGGCACAACAACTGGTTAGAAAGCCAAAGAAAATTGTCGAAATTCTGGGCCACGCAGTCGATGACCATTACGTCCTCTATAATGTGAAACATTGGGATGGATCGGAAAGTGTTCTCCTCGAGAACGACATCTCGGTTTGTTGAGAATATAACGTTAATTGATCATTAACGTAACTGCTTTCCAGGGTGCCAAAAAGTTGCTGGATCGTTACAAGCAGAGAGTTGATCCACACCCGCGCTCCAACACCGACGTTTTTGAGGTGGAGCGTATTCTCAACCACCGCAAAGTCGGAGCCTTCTTTCTGTTTTTGGTCAAATGGCGTGGATATGAAGATGCAGTTTGGCACACCGAGTTGAAACGTGCCGATCTCAAAGCAAGTATCATGACTAGAATTCTCAAATAGTGACAATTTTATTTCAGAATTCGAAGCAGGTCATCAAGGACTATCTTGCAAGTTTGCCGAAGCCGAGGAAGACGACTCGTGTCAAACGGGGCTCTAACAAGAAGAGAGCCACAGGAGCTCAATCTTCCTCGTCTTCGAGCTCATCTTCGGATTCTGATTCCACGTCTTCTTCTGATACTGAGTCGACGTCTTCTTCTTCTGATGATTCTGATGACGGCGGTGCCAAGAACGGAGCTCGAGACGCTGCCAAGCCGACCATTTCCACGAAAGATCGCGATTCGGATGACAACGAGAGTGATTCTGGAGAAGAGGATGAAGAAGGAATGGAAGAAGCAGCAGGAGAAGAGGATGAGCAAGAGGAGAACGATGATGAAGACAGAGGCGATGGTGAGGACTATGATGGAATGGATGTGATGTTGGAGGATGAGCAAGAGGGGAACGATGATGAAGACGGAAGCAGTGGAGAGTACTTTGATGCAATGGATGTGATGCTGAATGGAGATGTTGATGGAGAGGGGCCGATCGTGGAGCATGCCGACGATATTGGAGACGACGAGGGTAAGTTCAAAGGAGTTGAAGTTCTGATTATCATAGTCTTATATTTCAGGAGATGGTGATGTGGACGTGGCTCATGACCGTCTCTGGAATCACCGCTGGCAACAGTACCGCGTGATTCAGCATGAGATGTTGTACGCTCGTCGCTACTTGTAAGTTTTTCTTTCACGTTTCTCGTAACTTATGTTATAGGTTCTTGAAATAACATATTCATTTTCAGGTTGGTCTTCGGATTCCCGCCGGCCTTCATCCCGCCTTATGATCCCGAACACGGACCAGCCGATCTCGTTGCGCCAGAGGATGAGCCGGTTGTCGAAGAGCCGGAGGGCGACGAGGAGTAGGCTCAGTTATGATCTGTTACATTTATATTTGTTGTTTCTGCCGTGATCTTTTATTTTTATCGTTCATTCATATTTATGATCTCTTTTTTGTTTTCTATTCATTTCATTTAATCATAAAGACACGAGCCTTTTAAGTAATCTTTTTCCATAGTTACAAATCTTGGTATCTAATCCAAGTTACAGTATTTTATACTGCGGTCTTCTGACTGCGATCTGTTGAGACTATCCTTTGATTGAAGTCTTTTTTTTCCTTTTTTTTCAAAAAGTTCATAAGTCGAATATGTGAGAGAAGCTGGAATAATGCATCGCGACTAGTCCTCGCTTCTGAGTCTTTTTAACGCCTTTTTAATGGTACATTTCTGCTGGATCCGTGCGTAGAGTTACAAGGCAAGTATTTTGCATTGCAGTTTTGGAATTTTCCAAGAATTTGGATCTAGGTAATATCGATCTTGTAGATCTCAATTCCGAAATAAAAACCGGCTAAAAAGCTCCAAGAGCCCTCCAGTGGTAACTTTGACGACGATTATCTCAGCTTCTAGGCACTTCTAGAAGGTTTTAGTTACACCGAAAGATTTCAAATTGACTGTAAGATCATATGCTATCACTAACTCAAAAAAATTTTCCTGACCCAAAACTTCGAAATTTTGCCACCATTTGGGTGCAGATTTTTTCGACCGATTTGGCTTTGGAAAAATATTTCGAGTTTGGTGCTGATTTGAACTAGAAACGATTTATATGAGTTTTGTCATCATTTTTGGTTAATCCTATTATGGTTTGATGAGTTTTCTGCTTTTTCTGGAATGTTTTTGACCATAAAATTGTGGGACAATGTTTGGGCTCTATTTGAGCTGGAAACAAGATATTTTTGAGTGAGATCTTTTTCAAAAGATGTAAAAAACTATATTAAAGCCTAAGTAATACGTTTCCAGTTAAAATCAGGGCCAAACTCAGAGTTTGTTTTCCCAAGCTAAACTGGGCGAAAAAATCTGCACCCAAATGGTGGCAAAATTTCGAAATTTTGAGTCCGGAAATTTTTTCAGAGTTAGTAATAGAATATGATTCTACATTTAATTTGAAGTTTTTCACTGCAAATAAGACCCTCTAGAAGTGTCTAGAAGCTGAGATATTTGACGTCAAAGTTTGCACTCAAGGGCTCTTGGAGCAACTTTGAGGGCTCATAACAGGTTTTTGGCAAACATTATGCCAGGTTTTATTTCAGAATTGCGACCTACAGGGTTGATATCACCTAAATCCAAATTCTTGAAAAATTCCAAAACTGGAACGTCAAGTTGTTTCCTAGGGTGTGAGTCGTTGTGAGGCCAAATCCTTTAACTTACTCTATGGAAGTACAAAAGCGGACATTCTGATTGAAACTGTGATAAACTAGACCTAATTAAATATAAAACCCGTTTTGGAGTCTGCACAAATAAGCAGGCGTTAGTTGGCTGAGATTTTTACACGATCTGCTGAATTTCGAGGTATTCTGAAACTTGATTTGTTGCTGATATCTTTCCTATTCTCAGGGCAAAATAGTGTCAACCTCCGTTTTTCTTATTCATTCAACAATACATAAACTTTTAGAAAAAAAGGAAAAAAAAGACTTCAATCAAAGGATAGTCTCAACAGATCGCAGTCAGAAGACCGCAGTATAAGATACTGTAACTTGGATAAGAAACCAAGATTTGTGAATGACTAAAACTAAAACGCTCGTGTCTTTATGAAATCTAGAATAAGTGATGAAGAAGAAATAAATAGATCATAATAATAAAGAAAGCCAATGATTATAAAAGAAAAGCAAAGAACACGGCAAAAACGAAATTGTACAGATCATAAGCATCGAACATCTATTGAGCGACTCCCTCTCCGGCGGCTTCTGGGAGATGCTCCTTAGCGATTCCCCAAGTCTGCAAATTTTGAATATTTATATGACAAAAAAGTTCCACTTACCACCGGGTTCTTTTCGTCCTTCTTCCACCAATTCTTCTTATTCATCCCCTTATACACCACATAAATCAGCTTCGTGTGGATGCAGGAGTTGGTCCAATCGTCAAACATCTCGTGATTCTCTCTGTACGCATCCCAAAGCTCCTCAACCGTCGGACGATCACAGTCATCAAGATCGCGAATCCCGACTACTTTGATCTTGAACCTGGAAAATAAACAAGCTACATTTCGTAACCATCGAAGAACTCACTTCAAGAACTGCGGACCGATGGAGATGTCGAATGCTTTCATCTTGATCTCCATTTCGACAGTTTCGCGAGATCCAACAGTCATCATCCGAGTCTTGCACTTCACCAACGTCACTTTGGGGAAGGACATCTTCACAATCACAGTAGTTGGCTCGTTGTTTGTGATCTTGAGCATGAAGTAAACAAATAACTAATTCAGAGTTGAGGATGTAATCATTGCAACAAATAACTAATTCAGAGTTGAGGATATAATCATTGCAACAAATAACTAATTCAGAGTTGAGGATATTATCATTGCAACAAATAACTAATCCAGTGTTGAGGATATTATCATTGCAACAAATAACTAATTCAGAGTTGAGGATATAATCATTGCAACAAATAACTAATCCAGAGTTGAGGATATTATCATTGCAACAAATAACTAATCCAGTGTTGAGGATATTATCATTGCAACAAATAACTAATTCAGAGTTGAGGATATAATCATTGCAACAAATAACTAATTCAGAGTTGAGGATATAATCAATGCAACAAATAACTAATTCAGAGTTGAGGATATAATCATTGCAACAAATAACTAATCCAGAGTTGAGGATATTATCATTGCAACAAATAACTGATTCAGAGTTGAGGATATAATCATTGCAACAAATAACTAATTCAGAGTTGAGGATATAATCATTGCAACAAATAACTAATTCAGAGTTGAGGATATAATCAATGCAACAAATAACTAATCCAGTGTTGAGGATATAATCATTGCAACAAATAACTAATTCAGAGTTGAGGATATAATCATTGCAACAAATAACTAATTCAGAGTTGAGGATATTATCATTGCAACAAATAACTAATTCAGAGTTGAGGATATAATCATTGCAACAAATAACTAATTCAGAGTTGAGGATGTAATCATTGCAACAAATAACTAATTCAGAGTTGAGGATATAATCATTGCAACAAATAACTAATTCAGAGTTGAGGATATTATCATTGCAACAAATAACTAATTCAGAGTTGAGGATATAATCATTGCAACAAATAACTAATCCAGAGTTGAGGATATTATCATTGCAACAAATAACTAATTCAGAGTTGAGGATATAATCATTGCAACAAATAACTAATTCAGAGTTGAGGATATAATCATTGCAACAAATAACTAATCCAGAGTTGAGGATATTATCATTGCAACAAATAACTAATTCAGAGTTGAGGATATAATCATTGCAACAAATAACTGATTCAGAGTTGAGGATGTAATCATTGCAACAAATAACTAATTCAGAGTTGAGGATATAATCATTGCAACAAATAACTAATCCAGAGTTGAGGATATTATCATTGCAACAAATAACTAATTCAGAGTTGAGGATATTATCATTGCAACAAATAACTAATTCAGAGTTGAGGATATAATCATTGCAACAAATAACTAATTCAGAGTTGAGGATATTATCATTGCAACAAATAACTAATTCAGAGTTGAGGATATTATCATTGCAACAAATAACTAATCCAGTGTTGAGGATATTATCATTGCAACAAATAACTAATCCAGAGTTGAGGATATATTCATTGCAACAAATAACTGATTCAGAGTTGAGGATATATTCATTGCAACAAATAACTGATTCAGAGTTGAGGATGTAATCATTGCAACAAATAACTAATTCAGAGTTGAGGATATAATCATTGCAACAAATAACTAATTCAGAGTTGAGGATATAATCATTGCAACAAATAACTAATTCAGAGTTGAGGATATTATCATTGCAACAAATAACTAATCCAGTGTTGAGGATATTATCATTGCAACAAATAACTAATTCAGAGTTGAGGATATAATCATTGCAACAAATAACTAATCCAGAGTTGAGGATATAACATGTGATCAGTAACATTGCAGAATATACAGAAGACATGTGATTAGTAACATTGCAGAATATACAGAAGACATGTGATCAGTAACATTGCAGAATATACAGAAGAAATGTGATCAGTAACATTGCAGAATATACAGAAGACATGTGATCAGTAACATTGCAGAATATACAGAAGACACGTGATCAGTAACATTGCAGAATATACAAAAGACATGTGATCAGTAAGATTGCAGAATATACAGAAGACATGTGATCAGTAACATTGCAGAATATACAGAAGACATGTGATCAGTAACATTGCAGAATATACAGAAGACACGTGATCAGTAACATTGCAGAATATACAGAAGACATGTGATCAGTAACATTGCAGAATATACAGAAGACATGTGATCAGTAACATTGCAGAATATACAAAAGACATGTGATCAGTAACATTGCAGAATATACAGACGACATGTGACTAGTAACATTGCAGAATATACAGAAGACATGTGATCAGTAACATTGCAGAATATACAGAAGACATGTGATTAGTGAGGCGTTCGATTCTTAAAAATAACAAATTGCGAGCACTCTATGCTTAAGAGAGACAAACCGAAGTCGTTCTGATTCTTAAAAAAGAGAAACCGGGGGCGTTCTCGTTCTTAAAAAAGAGAAATCAGAGGTGTTCGATTCTTAAAAAAGACTCCCAAATGATCGCACAAGATATCCTCAACATTACAGTGATTCCACCCCACAACCAAAGTAGTAATTTCAGGGTGTACGTGGAGGAGGTCAGTTTGCCCTAACAATTGCAAGTACTCGTTGATTTTAAAAAATGGAATATCCGGATTTTCCGTGTTTTTTTCACCCTAGACCACTTCATTATTTAAAATTTTCAAAAATTTTTCAGAAGACGTCACGTTTTTTGAAGTCATAACGTCATCTGACGTTATCATAACGTCATCTGACGTTATCATAACGTCATCTGACGTGATAACGTCATCGGACGTTATCAAAAATAAACTATTCAGATTCCTCGTGTTTTTTTTACCCTAGATAACATCAAAATTCGAAAATTTTCAAAAATTTTCAAAAATTTTCAGAAGACGTCACGTCTTCTAAATCTCCAACGTCATCTGACGTCGTTAAAAATGAAAAATTCGGATTCTCCGTGATTTTTCACCCTGGAACACTTCAAAATTCAAAAAATTTTCAAAATTTTTCAGAAGACGTGACGTCTTCTGAATCTCCAACATCATCTGACGTCGTTAAAAATGAAAAATTTGGATTCTCCGTAATTTTTCACCCTAGAACACTTCAAAATTCAAAAATTTTTCAAAATTTTTCAGAAGACGTTACGTCTTCTGAATCCCCAACGTCATCTGACGTCGTTAAAAATGAGAAATTCGGATTCTCCGTGATTTTTCACCCTAGAACACTTCAAAATTCAAAAATTTTTCAAAAATTTTCAGAAGACGTTACGTCTTCTGAATCCCCAACGTCATCTGACGTCTTCAAAAATAAAAAATTCGGATTCTCCGTGATTTTTCACCCTAGAACACTTTAAAATTCAAAAATTTTTCAAAATTTTTCAGAAGACGTTACGTCTTCTGAATCCCCAACGTCATCTGACGTCTTCAAAAATAAAAAATTCGGATTCTCCGTAACTTTTTACCCCAGGGAAGATGTTTCCTGGCAGCAAAACTCATGTCGAGAGAATTGATTATTTCCTTCTGTCCCTAACAATTCTAAGTGCTCGCTGCCCGCTGCCGACACACACAGACCCGCGTAGTTAGGCAGCAGGCGGTCCCCGAAATTCTACACACACAAGAAAAGTAGTATATGTAGGGAGGAGAGTGACTGTGTGGCACAAGTCAAAGTGGAGCATTTTGAATGCGTAAAAGGTCGTTCTAGACCGAATTTTCGTGTAAAATCCGAATTTGCTATTGGTTTCTGTGTATCTCTACTCCGAACCGATCTATGGACTACTTTATTCCCGTAAAACTATCCGGAAACGAAAGTCTTTCGGTTCCGGGGGTAGTATCGTTGCAAAGCTGAAACTTAAAGAAATTGACGGAAGGGCACCACAAGGCGTGGAGCTTGCGGCTTGATTTGATTCAACACGGGAAAACTCACCCGGTCCGGACATCATTATGACTGGCGGATTGAAAGCTCTTTCTCGATTTGGTGGTTAGTGGTGCATGGTCGTTCTTAGTTGGTGGAGTGATTTGTCTGGTTTATTCTTATTTTGGTGGCTTTATGCATCAAGATGACTTACTAGTCGTCGTTGATGATAGTCTTAATGATTGTTGTCTCCTCACCGAGATGACGGCGCCAAACTAAGCACAACTTTTTCTGATTGGATTAGTTTCAAAAGTTCTTCCTCGTGAAGAATCTTTGAGTTGAGTTCTTTCGAGATCTCGATAATAAGTACTAGCTTCAGCGATGGATCGGTCGCATCGAGTATCGATGAAGAACGCAGCTTGCTGCGTTACTTACCACGAATTGCAGACGCTTAGAGTGGTTAAATTTCGAACGCATAGCACCGACTGGGTCTCCAGTCGGTACGACTGGTTCAGGGTTGTTAGTTCAAACTGCTAATACGTATGTATTAGCTTGTCGGATGACATTGGGACGGCTTTAAAGTCGACTCGATCTCGTTCTAGTGCCGAAGCAGCACAAGTCGAGAACCGACGAAAGTCGATTTCTCTTTCTGTAATTTCACTCAATCTAATGGTATCCTTCTCAACTGAATGTTGGGAAGAGTCTTGTTTA